>OZ024827.1:23152401-23499891 GCA_964016985.1 Anodontia alba | reverse complement strand
AGAACGTTGTATACATGGCGCGCAAGACATTATTATTCTAATAAAGGAAGGCGTTCTGACCAATCTCACGGCTTTTAGTCTATCAGATGCATATCATCGATAAATTAAAGAACAACAGTCGATCTTTATGGTCAACGGAGGCCTGCTGACATATCTCACGGCTTCCAATCGGCCTAAATGCAGATTGTAGTATGAATGAAGCGCAAGACATTATTATTGTGACAAAGGAAGGCGTTCTGACAAATCTCACGTCTCTCAGTCCTACGAACTGAATATGGTCGTTAAAGTAAAGAACTACAGCCGGTTATTTTGGTCAACGGAGGCCTGCTGACAAATCTCACGGCTTCCAATCAACTTAAACGAAGATCATAGTATACATATAGCGCACGGATTATTGTAACAAACAAACGAGGGCGTTCTAACAAATCTCACGGCTAAGTCCTACCAGATGCATATCAGCGATAAACTAAATACCCACAGCCGCTGATTTTGATCAACAGAGGCCATCTGACAAATCTCACGGTTTCCAAACAACCGAAATGTTGTATCAATGGCGCGCAACATATTATTATAAACAAGGAAGTGTTCTGACCAATCTCACGGCTCTCAGTCCTACCAAATGCATATTATCAATAAATAAAATTAAAGAACTGCAGCCTTTTTTTTTTTTTTTTTTTTCTTTTTTGTCAACGGAGGGCTGCTGACAAAACTCACGGCTTCCAATAAATCTAAATGCAGATCGTAGTCTGAATGAAGCGAAAGACATTATTATTGTAACAAAGGAAGTCGTTCTGACAAATCTTACGGCTCACAGGCCTACCAAATGCATGTTAATGATAATGTAAAGAACTATCGCCGATTAGTTTGGTCAACGGAGGCCTGCTGACAAATCTCACGGCTTCCAATCTACCTAAATGCAGATGTAGTATGCGTGAATCCCAAGATATTATTATTGTAACAAAGGAAGGCATTCTGACACATCTTAAGGCTCTCAGTCATACCAAATGCACATAATCAACAAGGTAACTAACTACAGCCGTTTATTTTGGTCATCGGAGGCCTGCTGACAAATAGCACGGCTCCCAATTAACCTGAATATAGATTAAAGTATAAATGAAGCGCCAAACATTATTATTGTAACACAAGAAGACGTTCTGACAAATCTCACGGCTCTCAGTCCTACCAAATGCGTATCATCGATAAAGTAAAGAACAGACCAGGTTATACTGTTTCCGCCAAATTCTTTCATGTGCTGCTTTAATGTTGTTTGGATATACATTTACTGAAACTGAGATACTGCTTATCATTTTTGCTACTAACCGCACTTTGTAGGGTGCTGTGTGGAATGGTAAAGCCTCTAAGTCAAGATTGGGAGTTAGCAGTTCGGCACCACCGAGAACCAAGTGTTGTGTCTTTGAGCAAGGCACTTTATCCACATTGCAATTTTAGTACTGATTCCCACTAAGGAATGTCTGGCAAAAGAAATACCCAAGAGGGCTTAGGCAGTATTTGATTATAGATATATTGCATAGGGACATTTGTTTGGGCAGGATGGTGGAGGGTCTGCAACAAAGTTAATGCTGACAGTGCATAATATAAAATACTGTGGGCAATATTTGTAGGTGGCTTCTACAAATAAATTCAACACAGACCATTGACGGTCTCAAGGATATCACATCTTTGTCGTCCAAGCCACTGATGCAGCCGTCTTCATCTCTCCATAAACAGCCATTCTTCCTTTTTTTTTTTTGTTTTTTTTTTTACTGTACATAGAGGACTTTTACTATTTAACTGGTTTTACTGGAAGATTGCATCTGTTCCATCCTCTTAACAGGTCAACTGTACAATGTCAAGAAGATTCCTGACCTTTTTCTGGAAGGAGAATAGAGGCTGTCTCAGAGGGGGGCGGGTACCTGTTCCCTTGTTCACCTGAAAAAAAAATCGACATTTTCCCTTGTTCCCAAAAATCAAAATCTTGATTTTTTATGTTCCTTGTTCCCCCAAATTGCCTTTGATCCCTTGGTCTCATCAGTTTTAGGTTTTAGTTCCTTTGTTCCCCTGAAATAAATGACCTTATTCCCCTGTTCCCCCAAACCATTGAGAGGGCCGCAGAATATTGCGCTAATCCAAATAAAGCATGCAAACTTTTTAAAAAGCTAGTACTTGTGTCACTTTCGGTAGACATTGTCTAGATCTACTTATTGCTTGCTGCATGGGCCAAATATGTAACAGAAAAAGACAAGTCCAATAAATGTCTTGTATATGAAAGATAATGAATACATAAAATCTATAATAATAATAATAATAAAATACGCAAATTCTGTATCCTTCGACTGCACAGATTTAGGTGTGAATAGACTAGAATAAATTTTATAGCCCTATACACGTCTGGGGTTACATAAGAAAGTTATTACACACACACACACACACACACACACACACACACACACACACACACACACACTCTGATAAATATTATTGGTGTATCAATTAGATTTAAATATTATTGGTGGATGGATTAGTTGCGATGAACCGATATTTTTATGAAGCACTTAATATAATATAACTGCACCGAAACGTATGTATTCGTCTGCAGATCATTCGAAACCATTGATACCTGTGAATGCATAAAGTTATGGCAAGCCGTTTTACTATCTATTCTATTAATCTGATTTAATATATCAGATATCTTATATAATATATAAGATATCCGATATATTATATCAGATATCTTATATAAATAAGATATATGTCAATTAAGATATCTTGTATGCTGTATAAGATATCTAATATGCTATATAAGATATCTTAATTGGCATATAAGATATTTTATATGCTATATAAGATATCTGATATGCTATATAAGATATCTTATATAGGATATAAGATATCTTATGTACTAAAGAAGATATTTATTCAATTAGATAAGATATCTCATTTAGTATATCAGATATCTTATTTAGTATATCTATATTAATATATTAGATATCTTATTTAACAAATAAGGTATCTTATATGGTAAATAAGATATATGTGGAATTAAATAAGATATCTTATATGATACATCAGACATCATAGATAGGATGTTAGATATCTGATATACTAATTCAGATATCATGTCCTGTATTAGATATCTTCTTTAGTAAATAAGATATCTGATACATTATCTTAGATATCTTATTTAAAATAGATATCTTATATGTCAATTAAGATATCTAATATGCTATATAAGATATCTGAAATGACAAATAAGATATCTAATATGCTATATAAGATATCTGATATGCTATATAAGATATCTCATATAGGATATAAGATATCTTATTTACTAAAGAAGATATCTCATATATTCAATCAAATAAGATATCTCATTTAGTATATAAGATATTTAGTATATTAGATGTCTATATTAATAAATAAGATATCTTATATAACAAATTAGATATCTTATATGCAGAATTAAATAAGTTATCTCATATATTATATCAGATATCTGATATAGGATGTAAGAAACTTAATATAGTATATAAAATATCTGAATTAGTATATGAGATATCTTATATCCTATATTAGATATCTTATATCCTATATAAGATATCTGATATGATATATATAAGATATCTTTTTCGCTTAATAAATAGTAAAACGGCTTACCATATAATAATAAAGTTAGTGCAAGGATAAATTTTATATAGACAGTCTAATATTTTTATACATGGACTGACAACTTGACAAACATTTAACTAATAATAAATTGATCAATTGATGCATCGATTAATCAAAATTGTCATTTTGAGCTACCACATCTATGAACCGAAAAAAATTATACTACATGAATAAATTCTACCCCGTTCTAATAGTTTTTACAGGTGAACCGACAAACTTGTTTTCCATTATTCAGAAGCGAAAAGAAAAATAATTACAAATCATTTAATGGATGCACGATTAACTAAAAATGTTACCAAATCTGTGAAACCCCCCAACCCCCCCCCCCCCCCCCCCCCCCCCCCCCCCCCAAAAAAAAGTATATATATATATATATATGTATATATATATATATATATATATATATATATATATATATATATATATATATATATATATATATATATATATATATATATATATATATATATATTTGTTTGCTATAAAACAAGTACTGACTTTTAAAAAATTTATTAAATTTAAAATCTTTATTTGATAAAAAGTATTGACTTTTTAAAAAGATATAAGTAAATAAATAAAAAAAAGCAAGTATTTATTTTTGAAAAAATATCAATAAATAAACTTTGATTGATGAATTAACTTGATAAAACCAGCTAAAAGCAATCATGTCATTTGACCTTCAAGCTTTTATCACTGCACCTTCGCAGGGAGCTGTTAAATTGGGCCAAAAAGTCAGATTTGTTGGATATTGCTGCTCACTATGAATTGACTAGTGTCAGCAAGTCAATGCTAAAACGGGAAATAAAAAATATTTTGGTTCAGTTTTTGGTTGATAAGGAAATTCTTGATTCTTCTGCTTTGTCTCTTGTTCTCGTAACTCAGACAGGTTTGCAAATGCAAGAGCTTGAAATTCGGAAGCAAATTGAGTTAGAAAAATTAAGATTAGAACAAGAAAGACAAATGCAGAAAGAAAGAATGGAAATAGAAGAGAGGGTGAAAGAAAAAGAAAGAAAAATGCAGAAAGAAAGAATGGAAATGGAAGAATAAGTGCAGAAAGAAAGAATGGAAATGGAAGAGAGAGAGAAAGAAAAAGAGACAAATTCAGATAGAAAGGGAAAAATTAAAATTTGATACAGAATCAAGAATGAAAGAATTAGAAATGCAAAACATGACGGTAAAACGGCAACCTTTAGACTCTGGCACTCATTTTGACGTTACCAAACACATCAGATTAGTTCCTCCGTTTCAGGAAAAAGAAGTTGACAAGTATTTTCTTCATTTTGAAAAAGTAGCAGAAAATTTTAAATGGCCAAAGGAGCATTAGACCTTGCTTTTGCAAAGTGTTATAATTGGGAAGGCTCGAGAAATATATACTCAGCTGACTGTCGAGCAGAGCTCAAGTTATGATACTGTAAAGGAATTAATTCTTAAGGTTTACGAGTTGGTCCCTGAGGCTTACAGGCAAAAATTTAGAAACTGTAAGAAAGAAAATGAGCAGACCCATGTAGAATTTGCTAAAACTAAAGAACAGTTATTTGATAGGTGGTGCTCTTCGAAGAAAATTGGCTCTGATCATGAAAAACTTAGGCAGCTAATGCTTGTAGAAGAGTTCAAAAGGTGCATAAATTCAGATATTAAGTCCTTTTTAGATGAGAAACAAGTTGAAATTTTGGAAGCTGCAGCTCGACTTGCAGACGATTATGCTTTAGCACATAAGGTTTCCTTTATTAATAAGTCAAATCCCTCTAGAGGACCATTTTTCCTACAATCAGGATCCAGACGTAGTCCTAGTAATCCATATGGCAGTTATAGCCAAACATTTACTCCTAAATCCAAATCTTCTGGTGAAAACAAGGATCAAAATCCCTTATCTCAACCAGCTTGCAATTATTGCAAAAAGACAGGTCATATTATTTCTGAATGCTTACATTTAAAAAGAAAGAAAGAAAAACAAGAGGGGCTTAAACCTACAGGCCTTACCTCTTTACGGTCAAAACCACAGTCATGTGTTAAGGAGGAAGATCCTACCCAGATCGAAAGGTCTGAGACTGATTCTGTTATGGAGATTTATGAACCATTCTTATCAGATGGTTTTGTGTCACTAAATAGTGACTATGCCCAGTCTACCCCAATTAAAATCTTACGAGATACCGGAGCTTCTCAATCCCTTATTTTAGCAGATACACTGCCTTTTTCTGAGAAGACTTCTTCTGGGACAAGTGTCGTTATTCAGGGTGTAGAGTGTGAATTTGTTAATGTTCCTCTTCATAACATTTATTTATCCTCAGACTTGGTAACTGGTTTCGTGGCTGTCGGTATTCGACCTCTTTACCTTTTAAAGGTGTTCATTTACTGTTAGGCAATGACTTAGCAGGAGATAAGGTTGTGGCAAACCCACTTTTGACTAACATACCTTGTATTGATCAGCCACCTGATCCTATTGAACAGGAAATCCCTGATCTTTACCCATCTTGTGCCTTTACTAGGGCCATGGCTAAGAAAGCAAAACAGAATGATGGGAGCATTGATTTAACTAATACTTTTTTGGGTCAGTCTTTTAAACATGAGTTTACAAATTCTCTTTCATCCAGCCTGTCTGACAAGCAGACAGACGTAGGTGACAAGTCAGAGTCCAGTCATTACTCTTTAATATTAAATGACCAAGGTCAATGTCATGACTTGGTGTCAAGGTCACAATTTTGCAAGGAACAACATAATGATCCTGAAATTTTGCCTTTACTTGAACGGGCGTTTGATGAGAAAGAAATAGATCAAGTCCAAGTCTGTTTTTATGTCAAAAATGGCATTTTGATGAGGAAATGGCGTCCTCCTGATGTATCAGCAGAAGATGAGTGGACTGTTAATCATCAAATAGTGGTTCCGAGGGTTTATCGCCCTGAAATTTTGAACTTGGCCCATGACTCTCCCATGTCAGGTCATTTAGGTATAAATAAGACCTATCACAAAATTCTTAACCATTTTTACTGGCCAGGGTTAATATCTGACGTTTCTCAGTTTTGCAGATCTTGCTATACTTGTCAGATGGTAGGAAAACCCAACCAGATAATACCAAAAGCTCATTTACTGCCCATACCTGCTTTTGATGAACCGTTTAGCAGAATAATCATTGACTGTGTTGGTCCCTTGCCCAAAACCAAGTCAGGCCATGAGTATCTTCTCACTATAATGTGTGCTTCTACGCCGATCCCAGAAGCCATTCCACTTAGGAATATTAAAACAAAGAATATTGTTAAGGCTTTGGTAAAATTTTTCACATTTGTAGGCCTCCCAAAGTCTGTTCAGTCTAATCAGGGCTCAAATTTCATGTCAGGAATTTTTCAACAAGTCATGCTTGAGTTAGGCATTACTCAATATAAGTCATCACCTTACCATCCTGAAAGTCAAGGTGCCCTTGAAAGATTTCATCTGGCACTGAAAAATATGATCAGGTCATACTGCTTTGACACTGAAAAAGATTGGGATGAAGGCATTCATTTGTTGTTGTTTGCTGTTAGAGAATCTGTTCAGGAATCTCTTGGTTTCAGCCAATTTGAGCTGGTATTTGGCCACACTGTGCGTGGACCTTTGAAACTTTTGAAAGAGAAATTTCTCTCAAATGATGACGGTTCTCTGAACTTACTTCAGTATGTATCAGATTTTAAAGACCGGCTGTCTAAAGCTTGTGAAGCTGCTCGGACCAATCTTAAGTCAGCACAAAGGAAAATGAAACGCTGGTATGATGAATTTGCAAAAGAAAGAAAATTCATGCCTGGAGACAGGGTACTTGCTCTTTTGCCTTTTCCTGGCAAACCATTGCATGCCAGATATTATGGCCCTTACACTGTAGATAAACAGATTAGTGATGTAAATTACATTGTTAACACTCCTGGGAGGCGTAAACAAAAACAGTTATGTCATGTTAACATGCTTAAACAATACATAGATAGGGATACCTCTTCTGTTACACCAATAAGTGTTGTTAGTTCAGTGCCTCAGGAACAAAGTGAAATGAACTCTGAAGACATGAACTTCACCAAATCTGATCCTGCTTCATCAAAACTCCAGAATTCTGACATTCTAAAGGATCTCGACCAGAAACTTTCACACCTAGATCCAGTCCAAAGAAAGGAACTGAAACAGTTAATTCATCAATATGAACACTTATTTCCGGACATTCCTACAAGGACTAACAAAATTTATCATGATGTGAATGTTGAGGACTCACAACCTGTCAAACAACATCCATATAGAATGAACCCAACAAAACAAAAATATCTTAAGGAGGAAATTCAGTATTTGCTGGACAATGATTTCATTGAACCAAGCCAAAGTGATTGGAGTTCACCTTGCAATCTTGTGCCAAAACCTGATGGATCATATCGGATGTGCACTGATTACAGGAAGGTCAATAATTTGAGTAAGACAGACACTTTTCCCATCCCAAGAATGGATGACTGTATTGACAAAATTGGAAATTCGAAGTATATAACTAAATTTGATCTTCTGAAAGGATTTTGGCAAATTCCTCTCACAGAAAGAGCCAAAGAGATCTCAGCATTTGTTACTCCTGATGGATTATATTAACTCTCCGGCAACATTTCAACGCTTAATCAACACTATAATAGCTGGAATCGAGCATTGCGAGGCTTACATCGATGATGCCATCATATACAATGATGAATGGAATCACCATATTGGAACTATCAAAGCACTCTTTGATAAACTAAGGGAAGCAAAACTGACAATAAACCTTGCTAAAAGTGAATTCTGTCGTGCAACCTTAACATTTCTAGGATATGCTGTGGGTCATGGTCAGGTTAAACCTATAGACGCTAAAGTTGAAGCTATTTCAGATTTTCCGGTGCCCACATGCAAAAGACAACTGATGAGGTTTCTTGGTATGGCTGGTTAATACAGAAAATTCTGTAATAATTTTTCTGTCATTGCTGAGCCACTGACTAATGTACTTAGTAAAAGAATGAGGTTTAGGTGGACCAGTGATTGTCAGAATGCCTTTGATAAACTGAAAGCCATATTGAGAAGTGAGCCAGTTCTCTTGGCACCGAATTTTAATAAAGAATTTAAGCTAGCCGTAGATGCAAGTGATGTTGGTGCAGGTGGTGTATTGCTGCAAGAGGATGACAATGGTGTAGATCATCCAGTTTGTTACTTTTCCAAAAAGTTTAACAAACATCAAAAGAATTATTCTACAGTAGAGAAAGAATGTTTGTCTCTCATTCTTGCTCTTCAACATTTTGAAGTTTATCTGACTTCTTCGTCCTCACCTATTGTTGTTTTCAGCGATCACAATCCACTGACTTTCATCCATAAGATGAAAAACAAGAATCAGAGGTTGCTCAGATGGAGCCTGTTGTTACAGGAATACAATCTTGACATCAGGCATATCAAAGGAAAAGATAATATTATTCCTGATGACTTGTCTAGAGCATGATATCTTGATCTGTGGTTTCCTGTAACTTGTTGTATGTAAGATAGTAATTGCTTTTATCAGTATTTTATTTTATGATAATTTTATGGCAAAAGAAAGCTTTATTACATAAATCTTTCTTTTCCTTGAAGAGGGAAAGTGTTATATAACAGGGTGTTCAATTATTTTAAACATCATGTTTACTATGTTTCTATAAATAGCTTTATTTAGTATGTTTCCAAAAATAACTTTCTGGAACAACATGTTTACAATAACATGTTGTTTATGTTCTTGATTCTAGACTGAGTTATTTTTGGCTTGGCATATCATAGAATATTTGGAAGTTTCTTGAAGGAACCTGGAAAATAAGGGATGCTTGTAGTAAATTCTTTTTCTAGAACGTTCTTTGATATTATATAAGGAGAAAAGATTTTCATCTGGGCATCTTTGTATACTTCCATTCTATACTGGATTACTTTAATATTTCATTCATTCTGGACTTAAATTCTGAATTCAGAACTTTAAATTGTGGGATCAGAAACTGTTATTCAATGGATTTGTTTTATAAATTCTTACGGTTTACTTCTGAGGGACTTTGTGACATAAACTTGAAAGGTACTGTTTACTTACATTCTTTTGTTTTGAATCTTGTCTTTTTTTTTTTTTTTTTTTTTTTTTTGTGAATAAATATTGTTAATAATTTAAAGCTTGTTGCTGGTTTCACTTTCATTTCTTTCTCGTTACGCCTGGCTCGTAACACAGTAAACACAAAATTAATGTGTGTAATCACAGTGTTCAGACAAGGATGAAATGTTAACACATACACACTAAGACAACAATAAGATATTTCATAGCTCTGTTTTTTTTTATTACAATACATCATAATGCTACCTGCCGAAAGAGAAAGATGATATTTCTACCCAAAACATATATTATGGGTGAACATCGCTACAATCTATATATTTGAGCAGACATAAGAATAATAAATACCCGAATTTCCCTCTAGAGAACGTGGGGTATTTATTATATGAGCTTGTTAATATCAACAGAAATACTTACAGTGGCGCTGCCACTCTATTGATAACAGTTTATGCCATTCATGTGTGTCCTTACGCCTTAAGTATTTGCTTCACTGTTTCTCTAATCGATTGACTGTATTACCATATTAGCTGTGTCTGTTGGTCGTAGGTGCGGGAAAATCATGAACGATAAGCTCCTCTGCTATTTTTGGTTCGAAAAATTGAGATGAAATCAAGTCACCCATGTGTGTCCTTACGCAGTAAGTATTTGCTTCACTAAACTGGAAGTAAATCCTCTGGTAAACAACTAGGTCGCACTACTGAGATATAATCAAAAGTCACCCATGTGTGTCCTTACGTCGTGAGTATTTGCTTCGCCGAACTTGGCTGAACATTTATCACTATTTAAACATAAAAAGTAGAGTAAATATATGATAACGTCATTTATCTATTTCTTGACACCGTATTTACCAGCGAAAGGCAACGTTATTAGTCTATGGAGCAAATACCTCGGGTGCAACGTCTTTCACAGTTTTAAAGTGTTTTGTGAAAAAAAAAAAAACAATTCCAAAGCACATTGAACAATTTGTGTATATTTTTCTGTCAGCTCATAAAATGCAATCAAAAAGTTGCAGTGTGATAACTAGATTTAAATGTCCTTAACACAGAGACTTTTAATGGAGGAACCTTTATTTTTCATAGTTGTTTCAGGTATTTTAACGTACGTCCTTGATTAGCAGAATTTAATAAAAAAATTCTTTTGTCTGATCTAATTAATTTTTCAAGTTCTTTGTATGATTTAATACATGCTTCTTCAGCTGATGTATCCAGTTCGTATACATCAGCCAATCTTTTTTTCGGATGTATACGAACTGATCAGCATTTTCTTAATCTCATCCCGTTTCAATGTAATGCTGGTGGCTCTTCGAACTTCTTTTGTGAAGACATCACCTGGGAGGTGCTGCTATTTTTCCTGAAAGATGCCTACACGTCCTTTCAGTTCTGCACCTTCGGGATATTTGCTCGTTAGCCATTCTACAAACTCTCAGAAATATGTTCTGATATTTCAGATGTTTCCTTGTCCCTGAAAGCAAAAATAATATCCTCTATTCAGTAAATAGGAACTTACAGCATACACATTTTATGTAATAGAAACTAAATGCAAATAGACCTGTTAATACTATTCACTGGTAAAATCAACATTCTGATTAATAGTGTTCATTGTAATTAAAAACGACAAAAATATGTGTTAAAATATACGTCTTGGTTTTAAACTGGTCAATAGAGTTTGGCTGAAAATTTTAATTTCGCGTCTTCTTGAGATTGCTATTTGGGGGCGTATCTGCACTTTGATATGTCTCGTGTGCACACTTGAACTATCGCCATTTCTCGTTCTGATATGAGTTTGTAAAGATTCTATAGTAAAACGATACCAGCTCAGTAGTATTTGTTATCGCATTACAAACTTACCTGCTAAAAAGGTAAAGTAAAACGCTGCATCGTAGACTGAGACAAATAGATGTGAAATTAATACAAAAAAAAAACCATACACCTGTTTTGTAACAAGCTTTAATAAAAAAAAAAAAGAACAGCAGACAGGCTCCGAGGGAAGTTTAAATGGGTTTTGAGTCAATAATATCGCCCCAGCGTCTGTGTGGCATTTTTTTAGTCAGAATAAGACAAAAAATGCCGTACAGGGCCTGTGGATGAATCGTCAACAAATTTACCCAAGAACATCCAGTCATATAATAGCGAATTCGGGTAAGTCGCCAGCGGTTTTGCGTCGGAACCACAGTTTTCTTATATTTTTTTTACAAATTTAACGCAGAACCCCCACTTTACATGTATATCGGTTCATCTTCGTTTTTTTTGTTTTTTTTTTTTTTTGTTTTTTGTTTTTTTTGTATGTTCCCCTTTCGTCTGTTTTTTTTTTTTTTTTTTTTTTTTTTTTTGTTGTTTTTTTTTTTTTATGAAATGATGTTTTCTATTGTCATTTCATGTTTTAGAATAAAGAAAGAATAAGGACACCTGATGAACGGCCTTCGAACGGTAAAAAAAAAGAGAAAAAAAAAAAAAAAAAAAGAAAGAAAAAAACCGATGCAGCTCTAAATTACAAACATAAATTCGATCCGCATAATATCCTCTGACTCAACAGTAAAACATCACAGTGAAACGCACATAATCTCAAACATCCAGAAGAAACAAAGCAAAGGGCTCAATGGCGATCTGAAGCCAGAACACAAGAAACCTATAAATAGGACTACGATGGGCCCGACCACAGACATTGATAAACAAGCGCCTACCTTCTGAAACAGATTGAAGATGGAGCCATCATTTAATCTGAGGACCGACTCACCGTCGTGCAGTTAAAGAGGGACTTAAAATTAGCTATAACTGGGTTAACAATCATGCATGGTGTTTGTCGCAGAATATCCATGTTGTTTCTTTTTGTTAAATTGTTTCGAAGGATCAGGTTTGCCCACATTTTTTTTGATTCATATGTCACCGAAAAATTCAGGTTCCGATCAACCGTCTTGCAGAAGTATTTTCAAACCAGCTTTAGTAACCAATACAACGTAGGACGCTTGTCCTGGTTCTCTTTAAAGCCTAATCCGGTTCTTTTGGAGGGCTGCGTTCCGTTATTGGGAACTTTCCTGGGTATCACCATATAATGTAGACTTTTGTGACCAATTTTGACCCTGCTCCCTAACCCTAGGGAATTTTGCAGACATAGTCTACTCAAAGAATAGTCGTTTCTGTATCGAATAAATGCTGTTTGCACTTTGTACCTGATGGCATAACATAGTAACAGCTTTTTAAATACGTTACCTATTACCATGTTACGTAATTATGTTTATTTGCTAAAATTCTTTGCTTATTTATTTAACAAAGCTATTTTCCAAGCATCATAAATCATATCTGAATCAAATGAGGCACCAAAAATAAAATGTGGTTACTTTTCGTTTAGATAAGCAATTTTATGTAACAAACATAACAAAAATGGTTAAAATGCTCAATAAAGGAACAAATTTGGTGCAAAGATAACACATTGGTTCCTTTTATATCTGTGTGTCTAAAATACAAACATGCATCTAATTGTGTAATTAAATAGAACTATAAGCCCCTACTTGTTTTTAGGTTTGTTGACATAGAACAATTTAGGGTAACTTACGTAACAAAAAAGGGGTTTAAAGAAACTTGGTAGGACTGTTAAGCTGCCAATAAGAAAAGAAGTATCAAGATGTTTTCAAGATGTTTATGTTGGAAATATCATGAACGTGCCCTCTTTTAAGCGCTTAGCTTTAACGCATCAAATTAAATGAACTATTATTGTGTATTTGTTGATTTAACAGTGTTAAAGGAGATCAAATTACTCTACTGTAACAAATGTGACATATTACTTTATTTTTCTAGGATTGCATCATAAGGTACGAATTTTGACAAAATAAATTATCAAATCTGCTTCAAATAATTTACATGTATTTTTTTAGTTTCCAACTTCCCGTTTCTTGTCCGCTTATCAGGCAAATTGCTCACTGTATGTAATAATCAGCTTTTCAGCACTTAGAGATTGCTTGTGGAAGTATTCTTAGTAATATGTGTCACGCAGGTAACCCTTTTTTCACACATAAAATTTTGTCTTTAAAAAATTCTGTTATGAAAATATCTTCTTCGTTTTGTTATTTATTACCGGGTGTTAACTTTATTAACAATATTACACCCATACTTAAGCAAATAGGGTTTTATTTTTTATCTGAAAGAAACTGGTAACTCTATAAACTGCAATTGTATTAAATTTTATATGCTGTCCAGCGAAAGCTTAAAATCTGATGATGTTGAGTAATTTTTAAAGAAAATCTGTATTCGGTAACGTCTGTTACATTCTGAGAGACTGTTTGCCATCCGACGATTGTCCTGTTTTAGTTGAAATACTAAGCTTTTAGAACATAGGCATATTTGTTACATTTGAGAAAGATAAATGCTTTATTTTAGGTCGCAAACTTTAACTTTTCTTTCATTAAATTTAGTAGGGGTAACGTATGTAACAGACCGTTACATACATAGGCCACCATACACGGGGTGCAAACAACTTTTTTTGTTTTTTGTTTCTTTTATTGTGCATTGTTTCAGGCCCACCAACATCCGTGGATGCATTTCAGAGTAGAATATTTGCCCCAGTTATGCAAGCTATTGAGCTGGAAACGCTGGTTCATGCGTATCCTGTTCCAATAACGTACATCTGGTATAAGAAGGTCTCTACACAATGGAAACCTGTCATCTCAGACAGCCATATCATTATTACACAAAGTGGTTTGCAGTCAACGTTGAAGATTGCTAATACAACTAATGAAGATTTTGGGGACTATGGTGTAAAGGTTTACAACGGATTAAAAGGGGATGCTTTAACGAAGGTTTTTCTTCTGTATCAACAAGGTAAAGGTCCAACAGTTTGTTGTATAACCGATCAGCAATTATGATAAGTTAACATACGTATGAAAATAGAACAGAAGTACCCAAGAAAAGCCACAATCACAAAAACCAAAAACCTCCCCAACGTACCAAACGTAGACACACAGGCGCAGGAGCAAACGACACACCGACAGCCAGCAACATGAACATACATGAATCACTGAAAGTACAAATGGGCCGATGGCTGTTAAAAAGGCCCTTAGAGCAAATACGAATGGCGAAGCCCCAGACCAGTGCGCAGCCACGGGTTGGGTCAAGGTCTTTGCTATAAGTCCTATATTTTCTACAAGGTCCCTACATTGTGATTAGACAGCCCGGATGCGCAGGTTAGTCTGGATCTTCGCTGTTTGCATATTTTCTACAGACAACCCTCTTTATACCGACACTCAATACAACGACAAAATTCGTGATAATGACAATTTGACTGTCGTGAAACCTTTGCTTAAGGAGGTAACAATTAGTCACAAATTATGCAAGAATTTTGTATTTAATACTTAAAAGAAACATACGTTTTGCATAGAATCGCCTCAGTGAGGCGATTCTTACAAATATTCGACACATATGTACTTTGAGAAAATTTTGAACAAAATAAGACCTTTCTTACATATCAATCTGCTCATTAAGTATTCTGTACAACAGCAAATTTACTTTAATGGCAATGTCTTTGGGAACAAATGCTGTCGTTGTAACGAGGGTTCACTGTATAAGGTCTGTTTTACAGCCGCCGGCTCCAATATTTATGTGGCGACTCACTAGTCCCAGCCTGTTTTCTTGAAGTTAATTACGTTAATCGAATGATTCGCTTGTTATGTACACTGGAGATAAAACCGTCGCTTTCATTGTATTTTGTATCATTTATAAACATATGAGCCGCAACTCGAGGAACTTTTCCTTTCAATTATTCGCCCAACTTAGACTAGATTCAACCTGCGTATCCGCGCAGTCTGGTCAGAGTTTTCGTTGTACGCATAAAGTAACGTTGCATCTTTGGCTATCTAAACTGTGCCCAGTGAAGATTTTAATCAGCTTGCGGTAGCCGCACATGTCCGAAGGTACGAATTCTCACGTTACGGCTCATATTTATTTCAACATACATACATACATACATACATACATGCATTGTTATGGCCTAGCTCTCCTACCTTCGATAATCTGCCTTGGCGTATTACCCATAGTTTGTAGGTATATATTCAATCTCTGACAACTGCGTCAGAGAGCCGACTCTTTGGCTCAGTGGTTAGAGCATCGGGTATTTATCCTGGCAGACAGCTATGCCTCCTTCCTTTGTTACGGCTTTCGTGTCGTAAGAACATACATACATACATACTTTACATTTGAAACTGATTATTTAATCATGTGGAAGGCATAAGGCATACATACACACATACTCTGTATTTGAAATTGATGATTTAGTCATGTGGAAGGCATAAGGCATGTAACCCTGACTCCAAATCGAAAATGGTACTTTTAAAACTGACATAAAACGAGTATAATTTTAGCTGTGGAATATCACGCCAACAAAATTTCATGTACATCATTGGTGACATGCATTAAGAAAACGATACACCCCATTCATACAAAAACAGTTAATGTTTAATGTTCAAAATCTATACTACTAAAAGAACGAATTAGCCTCAAAAACTAGAAAACGGTAAAAACCTGCTGCGTTTGGTTGGTTTAAATTAATAACGATATTGTTCTTATTGATAAATTTTATATTTAACTTCCGGAATTTTAAAGAGTTTTCCAGTTTTTTTTTTTTTTTTTTTTTTTTAAATCGGACGTCATCTAAGCAAGACGGGTGCGTATTTATATGACTGAACGTTCGGTATTCCCCGTGTTGCGTAATAGTAAATTTATACATTGCTTCTGTAAACGACAAAGCTGTGAACCGAATGAAAGAACAAAGTTCGGACTGTAATGGCATACGTAATTAAGAATCTTTTTTTTTTTTTTTTTTCTTTTCTTTTTTTTTTTTTGAGGGGGTGGGGGGGGTAATTCATTTAATCAAACTACATAGAAAAATCTACCCAATAAATATATTTTAATTTTGGTCAGTTACGTGCACATTGTAAATAAATCGGACGTCATCTAAGCAAGACGGGTGCGTATTTATATGACTGAACGTTCGGTATTCCTCGTGTTGCGTAATAGTAAATTTATACATTGCTTCTGTAAACGACAAAGCTGTGAACCGAATGAAAGAACAAAGTTCGGACCGTAATGGCATACGTAATTAAGAATCTTTTTTTTTTTTTTTTTTTTTTTTTTTTTTTTTTTTGAGGGGGTGGGGGGGTAATTTATTTAATCAAACTACATAGAAAAATCTACCCAATAAATATATTTTAATTTTGGTCAGTTATTTCTGTCCTCTGTGGTCAATATAGATGAATTGTTGTGTAAGCAGGCTACGTCGCACTCACTCTTCGAACTATCTCCAAACACCGCTGGGTCAGTCCGAACCCAAATTGATCATCATCGGGCTCGAGCTATTGAGGTGCGACTGTAATTGGACCTAGCGGCAACTCTGCATATATGAGCCGTCGCATGACAAAATCAACAAAATGACCTGTGTACGACGCGCAATGACCTGTGCATCTGCCCAGTCTGATCTGTCTTCACTGTCTGCACGTAGAAACCTTGGATCCTTAGCAACCCATGGAGTGCGCAGCCAGACTGATGAAACGGTGAATATCCATGTTAACCTGACTCTGCCCTGGGTAGCCAAGTCATTTTGTTGGGTTTGTCATACGCTGACTCATATAGTTAAACCGTCCGAAATCAGCAGGCTGATTACTTACGAATTTACCGGCGCAGTGGCTAAGTTGCTAGAACGTCCGCCTTGCGTTCCGGAGGTTGTGTGCTCGATCCGCTGCCAAGTCATACCAAAGAATTTAAACATGATATTACTGCAGCTGCTCTTTCGCTTGGCGAGCAGCATTGAGCAAACGGAAATAGTCGGCCTGGTATAACGTGAATGGGTGGATAGTTACGTCATGTGTCTGTCGCGGGATATTTTAGTGAGGCAACACTCTAAAGGTGAATATTGAGCTCCCTGTCATATACATTTAAAGACATCGTCGCGATATGACTAAAAATCGCGACGTTGAACACAGATAGAATTAAATAATAATAAAAAATAACCTTCGAACTTTTTTTTCAGTTTTCAGTCTGTTCGCTGAATCAAAATATAATACCCATGCTTGCACGGGTCCTTTTCTAGTACAAATACAAATGTTTTGAGTTAATATCCTCATCTACTTTTTACATGCATAAGTAGTAATCTATAAGTATTTTAATTTCCTTAAAACGGTATAAGATGTTGTCGAAACAATTTAAAAACGTACTGCACAGTCTACTCAATTTAACACGAGGAACAAGTGTATCATTCCTTCGTAAACATATAGCAAAATAACAGAATTAAGTTTCCATATGAGAATATTACCCTTATAAATCTGTATAATACTCAAAATGATATCATTCTCTACACGAATACATGCTTTTTATGTTGTCTTAAAGGGCATATACATGTACATGAATTTGGTTTTGTCTGATGTCATTTGTTTAATACTGTCGTTTACAGTATCATCCAGTCTATGCAATCTGGCAATACCCAACAGCTACTTTAACCGCAGGAGGTCCAGTAAAGGCGGACTATGGTATCAAATGGGCGCACTCTTTTCTCACCTAACCGATTCAGCGGGCGGTTAACCGGCTGTTTGTTACAAAATAGTTCACCGGCTAAAAACATGGCTGACGTGCGGAGACAACTACATATAGTTTGGTTGGGAAACGGAAGTGAATCCGTTGTTGACCAACACTGCATCATTATGCTTGTTGTCTACAAGAAAAACCCCGGGACTAGCTGAACCACTAAATAGAATAGAATGATATTTATTGGAACATCTACATATACAGACGGCGTTCTACATACGGTTTCTCACACCACACGTTAATATGTAGATATAAAGGTTATGGGATATACATTAATTTTGACAATTTCACTTTAAATATGGGTGGATGCATTGGTACTGCTAAGCACAATGTATAGCATTCCCGGGACAGCGTGACAAACATTTGATATTTTTATAACTACTCATTTTAGTTTTGATGAGATAAGCCTAAAACGCGACGTGAAATTAGCTCATCATTTTTTAATGTGAGTGTCATTTTCATTTCTACTGTATCTCATTTAGACCTTTCCATTTCACCCTATGTATTTTGGATTTAGCCAAGATTTACATGTAAAGCACCGAAGACTAAAATCCGCTTTCTTATCTATTGTTTGCGACGAACACATCAGGCTTTTTGTGAAAGCATATACTTGTTGTTAGCAGACGAATTAGTTGTCCGCCATGTTTTAGCCGCCTTCTTAGCGGGACAATCGGGTTAGCCGGTTCGCCGCTGTCTGACTCGGCTGTAGAAAAGCGTGCGTTAGCCGATTAACTGGGACGAACCGGCGCAGCCCGGCTGCGAGAAAAGAGTGCGCCCACCATAAAAAACAGTGTGTCTATATAAGTTATTGCGCGCACGTAAATTAATTGATTAATTTTCATAAAGGATAATTAGTATATTGAAAGCGACTCAATCAAACCGGGTCTCCGAATTTCGTGATTTTGTGTAATAAAGATTTCGTTTTAAATTCTTTTCCGTGACAAACGACTTTCTTTTCATTATCTTTTAATTATTTCTGAATGACGTGTTTTGTCCATTTATTTTCTTGCAATATGCATTTGCCGTCAGTTGGCACAGTCTGAGCCGCAACGTCAGTAGTATAGGCTGTCGCTATGGGTATACTACTAACGTCAGAAAACGTACTTTCGGACATGTATGTCCACATTTGTGCAGTCTGATCGGAATCTTCACTAGGCTCCGTTTGGATAGCCAATTATACCCTATTCAGACTGCGCGGATGCGCAGGTTGATTCGAGTCTTCGTCCTGCGCATATAACAGAAGGTACGTTGTCTGACCTTGCTGCTCATATCTGACGAAAAACTATTTTTACCGCTTACGTTTTCGCATTTTTTTTTTATTTTTATTTTAGTGAAACATGTTCAGCGACAATGTTGTAGCATGCGACTTCCGAAAACTTTCCCAAAAGACCCCAGCTTCCTACTATTCACGTGCATTGCTCCAGTTAGATGAGCATTTTCTATTTTGCAAGCTTCAAGGAATAATATCACAATAAGACCCACCTTTACATGTTATGTTGCAATGTTTGACTGGAGCTATTGTTGCTCAGTTAACCCTTAAAGCGCAAAGCCAAATTTGTAGCAGACGACATTTATTTTTTTATTTATTTATTTTTAGAGAAAACAAGTCTTGACATTTCATGTGAATCGTCTGCCAAGCAGACGATTCACATGAAAAGTCAAGACTTGTTTCTTTGGCAGACGATTCACATGAAATGTCAAGACTTATTTTCTCTGAAAAATAAAAAAAATAAAAAGTCATCTGCTGCAGTTGTGATTGTCGCTTTAACGGTTAAGCAAATATGAGGGTAGATAAAAATGTGTACAACCTGTTATTTTGCGTTCGTCCTTGTATCTGAATTGTATTTATTTTTTTATTTGAGTAACGCCATGAGAAAAGGTGCTTTCTTGAAATATGCTAACAGTTAAGATCTAAATCAGCCAGCGAAGCAGTACAATCTGATAAGGAACTTTGGTATATACATGTAAATCGATAGGTTCTACATTATGAAATGATTCTGTAAGCGTACAGTGACGTCCCTGATCAGACTGGGCGGTTGCGCAGACTGATCTTGGCATTTGCTGTATTTGTTTGAGTTGAGATGTTACGTCACTGTCAACAGTCGCTCAGCTTTCATGGCGTTGTCTGGATTTGACGTTGGGAAATTATGTCATTTTATAGTGTGTCATGTCCCATACTTTATGACAGGATACTACCACCAGTTGCATTATACTGACATCGGTGTGACCAGTCCTAGTCTTCTTTGTAATACTGAGTGCGAAGAGAAAGCATTATTAGTACTAATTTTATAAAGTTTTAGGTGTGACACGGCTGAAGATCGAACCTATAACCTCCCGATCCGAAGGTGCTGTATCAGCTAGGCCACCTGGACCGGTCATTGGCCTTTGTTGTTCGCATTTGTACCAACGGTACAGTTTAATATACGTGCCAGTGAAAGAACTGGAAAAGAGCTGAGTAAATATCCTTTTCCGCCCGCAACCCCACCCAACCTCCCTTAATGTGAGTAACCGACCAGGAGATCACTTCCCCTGATAAAAACAGAAGTAGTAAAATTTAAATTCTTTCATCTTAGGAGAACAAACACTGCAAAGATTTTGGGGCTGGTACAATTTGGAAAAGCTTGTCAAGACGTCAGAGATGCCCTTAGAAACCTAAACGTTCTAAATCTTGTGGTCCAGACCTAATCAGTCCTCGACTTCTTAGAGAAGGGGCTGACATACTTGACAAACTACTTTCAATTGTCTTTAATCATTCTATTGACAAATGCTACTTCCCTTCGCCATGGAAGGACGGTAACGTCACACCCATATATAAAAAAGATGACAAATCAGCTCCTTCTAATTATCGTCCAATAACACTTCTAAGTTCTGTTGGTACGAATGGAAAGATGTGTTCACAAACGTCTTTACAATTACGCTATAGAGTATCGCATACTAACGCCACTACAATCCGGTTTCATCCAAGGCGACTCAACTACGTACCAGTTACTACACACATATCATAGCTTTTGCGAAGCAATTGACAATGGCAAAGACATCAGAGTAGTATTTTGCGATATAAGTAAAACCTTCGACAGGGTCTGGCACAGAGGTCTTCTTCTGATACTAAGAGCCATTGGTTGTTCAGAAAAAGTAACGGAATGGTTCGCTAGCTACCTGTCAAATCGTAGACAAAGCGTTGTGATCAACGGCCAAACTTCAGAATGGGAATTCATCTTTGCAGGAGTCCTTCAGGGTTCTATTCTTGGACCATTACTATTTCTTATATTCATAAATGATATAGTTAAAAATATTGGTGCATCAATCCGCCTCTTTGCTGACGATACAAGTTTGTACATTGTCGTCGAAACGCCAAACACAGCGGTTATGATACTCAACGGTGACTTGCATAACATAAGTGACTGGGCAGACTTCTGGCTCGTAAACTTTAATGAAGCGAAGACTTCATCTATGGTCATATTCAGGAAAGTTAACATACCTATTCATCCGCCACTGTTTATGAATAACACACAAATCAACGAAACTCAAACCCACAAACACTTAGGAATAACTTTCTCCAGTTCTTGTCTTTGGCCTGATCATATTGGTACCATTTGCGAAAAAGCATGGATAAGACTTAATCTAATGCGAGCTCTCAAATTCTGAGTAAGCAGAAACTCCCTAGAACGTATGTACGTCTCCTTTATCCGACCATTACTAGAGATTTGTGACTCAGTCTGGGATAACTCATCAATTGAAATGAAAAAGAAGTTAGACGCCATTCATATTGAGGCTGCAAGAACAATTACAGGCGCTACAAAGTTATGCAGTATAGACAAACTCCTTGCAGACTTAGGATGGGAGTCATTACAAAGCAGAAGAGACAAACATAAACTCGTTATTTTTTATAAAACGATAAATGGACTAACTCCTGAATACTTACGTGAGCTTGTTCCCCCGTTAGTCCAAGAGGCTTCCACTTATGCTTTGAGAAATGCTGATCATTTTCAAACAATTCATGCCAGTTCAAACCTTTATTATAACTCCTTTTTCCCTTCCACTATCAGGGCATGGAATTCTCTCTCTGATGAAATTAAATCTGCACCGAACGTGGCAGCTTTCAAATACTGCCTGAACGAGAACCTAAGAAAGCCCCGGGACATTTCAGCTGCGGTACGCGTATTGGACAAGTATTACATGCACGCCTTAGACTTGAATGTAGTTCGTTAAAATCACATTTATACAGGAAGAACATAATTGAAAGTCCATCCTGTTCCTGCGGAGGATTTGAGAGCAACTACCACTAACTTTTTACTTGCCCTAAATACGAAAACCACAGAAACAGATATCTACCACACAATCTTCAAAATTACTCAACAAACGACCTCTTGTACGGCAAAGAGAATCTTTCAGAACATGACAACGAATCTCTTTTTACAAGTACAGGAATATATTATCAAATCTGGACGTTTTAACCCCACTTAAGCTCTCAATCATCCCATATATTTCCTTCGTTGAAATAAGGGGAAGTTTCTCATCTCTCTCTCTCTCTCTCTCTCTCTCTCTCTCTCTCTCTCTCTCTCTCTCTCTCTCTCTCTCTCTCTCTCTCTCTCTCTCTCTCTCTCTCTCATTCATGCTATTTTGGTAGCCATTGATATTTTCTTTGAATTAATTTTGCCATTCACATATTGGTAGAACATCTTGTGATCATAGGAAATGACTTTCATATGAACGTATCGCTTACTGTCAAATCCTATATATCCTTGTATGAATCATGTTCTATGTATGTACTTTATTGGAAATCAATAAATATTGTTTAAACCAATTTGGAAAAGCCTGGCGCGTAAAGTTAAAAAATAAATTAAAAAAAAACCTGATGTGAACATTGACATTTATTTATTAAAAGCAGGATCCCCATACCATGTACTTTCTTTACTTCTCTCCTATATTTATGGTTGTGCCTGTAAAATCATTCGTGTGAATTTGTATTATATTCTAATACTTCTTTAATCATACATACACTTTTCTCTAAGTTCTTTCACTCTCCTTTTACTTCTTTTCTTTCAGCTTTCTTTCCCTTTGTTATTTATTTATTTATTTAATCAGCTAGTTAACTAATTGTGCATGTATGGTCACAATGTTTAAATTTAATGTCCGTAAACTGAAGGAAACCAATTCATATAAGGTAAGGAGCTTTTTTTTCGAATCCCTTTTATAACGAGCTTGAGCGACCTACGAAGCAGGTCGCCACCTGCTCAGCAGGTGGCGAAGCTTAAGCTCGTACTATAGATATCGTGAGTCTATCACATACAACGCAGAAGAATTAACATGCGGCGGCTGACTGGTTTCCCAAATCTACAGCGGGGTGTATCGGCTTAATGTTGAACCAAAAAAACCAACGCTAATATATGTCCGTTGCCATCGGTCTGGTTTCAGTAAAATATGAATTCCGCAAGTGATCTCATTGGCTGTAATGAATCGTATAGCCAGTGAAATAGAAGGATACATTTTTTTACGTCACTGACACAGATAAATGCGTGACTGATCTGTGTTTTAGCAGCCGTATTTAATCTGTGACTTCTCTCGCATTAAACAACATTTTCGCGTATTTAAGTGTAAATACTGAAGTTTTGCTGTAAAAATGGATTACATTCCTACAGCACATAACAGGAACTATGCATGGAGAAGAATCTATCGCTGACAACATGATAAAGGTATGTTATGCGGTGATTTCAGTTTACTGGCGATTAGCTGATCGTTCGCGGTACAGCTAAAAGGAGAAATCAACTTGATCAAGTTTTTTTTTTTATTGGACGAAATCAGCCTATAATGTTTTATGTAGATATATTGATGTATGGACGAAATATAAAAAAAATAAAATGTTTAAACCAAAAAGCTTAATCCAAGAAACATCGAGCGGAAAAATATTTCAAATCCTGTTTACTGTTCTCTTTGTAAGTTTTAAACAACCCTCTAGTAATACGGTACGTGCCTCTAGTGATACCCGTGTCAAGCAAGCTTTTCGACTTCTTTATTTACATTACAACGGCACGAATGACAGATGCGGACTGAAAAATGACGATATCTTGTAAAAAGATTTCTGCATCTAATTAGCTAAAAATTTATAAGAAAATTGAAGCTAGTACCTTTTGAAGATGTTTGCGGAGGTTGCTCCCGACAACTTTGTCGCTGAACATGTTTCGCTAAAATGAAGAATAAAAAAGAAAGGCATTACAAAAAAATAAACGAAATATATATATATTGTGTTTAGATTTGTATTAAATTGCATCATCTATTTTAGGGAACCCAGCACAACCCTTACATTTCCAGTGTGAACTGTCTTCCGTTAATATTAAGTCAATAAATGTGGAATGGGAACCTGGTATTAATGGTGGATTTATGCAAACTTTCGTCATACAGTTTCGACAGGAAGGCCAAGATAATTGGGATGAACACTTTAAAGTGGACAACGAAACTATGAAGCAGAAGACAAGAAAAGCAACCCTCTATAACTTGATAGCAAACTCTGTTTATACAATAAGGATGTATTCAAAGAACATAAGAGGAAACAGTTCTGTTACCAGACAGATTAAAATTCTCATACCAGGTGCTCATAGATGCATTAATAACTAACTGTAGGTCTTTATACCCTCCCCACCACCCCAACCCTACTAGCGTCACTAAGTGGAACATGATTTAGTAAGATATCAGTATAGGGATCAAACATGGTTTTTCATGCATTAACATTCGCTAGGTCCCGAGGGAGGAGTTGAAAACCGAGGCCGGAGACCGCGGTTTTCAACACCTCCCTAGGGACCTGGCGAATATTAATGCATTGAAAAACATGTTCGATCGCTATTATTGCATAAAAACTGAAAACATTTGCTATATTTCGCGTTATTTCTTGCACTTTTTTGTTTCGCCTTTTCACCGATGTCTCGCGAACGCAATTTCCACGGACTATGCTCGTTCTAGGGCCGGGCAGTACACATTGCGTAACGGCAGCAAATCTGTGGCCCCGGTACGATCATATTGAAAGTTGCGTAGCCGTGCATTAACAGCGCGTGAATTGCCTTGTTAATACACGGCTTTTCGCCGGTTAATGCACGGCTGTTAATAACGTGCGACACTGCTTTTTTTATACCCCGCCACACAATAGTAGCGGGGTATTATGGTTTCACGTTGGTCGTCCGTGAGTCCGTCCGCCGTACGTCCGTCCGTTTTTCGTTTCCGAATGATAACTTGAGTAAACATCAATGGATTTTCACCAAACTTGGTATGTGCATTGATATTGTGGAGATCTGGTTTTGGATTGCTAATGGTCAAATTTCGTCAATTTTTGACGGAGTTATCTGCCCGAGACACGCCCATATTTTCGTTTCCGGATGATAACTTGAGTAAACATCAATGGATTTTCACCAAACGGTATGTGCATTGATATTGTGGAGATCTGCTTTAGGATTGCTAATGGGCAAATTTCGTCAATTTTTGACGGAGTTATCTGCCCGAGACACGCCCATATTTTCGTTTCTGGACTATAACTTCAGTAAATAACAAGGGATTTAAACCAAACTTGCTATGTGCATTGACATTAAGGAGATCTGCTTTGGAATTGCTAACGGGCAAATTTCGTCAAATGTTTACGGAGTTATATGCCCGAGACACGCCCATATTTTCGTTCCAGATGATAACTTGAGTAAATAACAAGGGATTTTCATCAAACTTGCTATACGCATTGACATTTCCACCAAACTTGGTATGTGCATTGATATTGTGGAGATCTGCTTTGGGATTGCTAATGGGCAAATTTCGTCAATTTTTGACGGAGTTATCTGCCCGAGACACGCCCATATTTTCGTTTCCGGACTATAACTTCAGTAAATAACAAGGGATTTTAACCAAACTTGCTATGTGCATTGACATTAAGGAGATCTGCTTTGGGATTGCTAATGGGCAAATTTCGTCAATTTTTGATGGCGTTATCTGCTCGAGATACGCCCATATTTTCGTTTCCGGACTATAACTTCAGTAAATAACAAGTGATTTTCACCAAACTTGGTATGTGCATTGATATTGTGGAGCTCTGGTTTTGGATTGCTAATGGTCAAATTTCGTCAATTTTTGACGGAGTTATCTGCCCGAGACACGCCCATATTTTCGTTTCCGGATGGTAACTTGAGAAAACATCAATGGATTTTCACCAAACTTGGTATGTGCATTGATATTGTGGAGATCTGCTTTGGGATTGCTAATGGGCAAATTTCGTCAATTTTTGACGGAGTTATCTGCCCGAGACACGCCCATATTTTCGTTTCTGGACTATAACTTCAGTAAATAACAAGGGAATTTCACCAAACTTGCTATATGCATTGACATTTAGGAGATCTGCTTTGGGATTGCTAATGGGCAAATTTCGTCAATTTTTGACGGAGGTATCTGCCCGAGACACGCCCATATTTTCGTTTCCGGACTATAACTTCAGTAAATAACAAGGGATTTCCACCAAAATTGCTATATGCATTGCCATTAATGAGATCTGCTTTGGAATTGCTAACGGGCAAATTTCGTCAAATGTTTACGGAGTTATATGCCCGAGATACGCCCATATTTTCGTTCCAGATGATAACTTGAGTAAATAACAAGGAATTTTCATCAAACTTGCTATACGCATTGACATTTCCACCAAACTTGGTATGTGCATTGATATTGTGGAGATCTGCTTTGGGATTGCTAATGGGCAAATTTCGTCAATTTTTGACGGAGTTATCTGCCCGAGACACGCCCATATTTTCGTTTCCGGACTATAACTTTAGTAAATAACAAGGGATTTTAACCAAACTTGCTATGTGCATTGACATTAAGGAGATCTGCTTTGGGATTGCTAATGGGCAAATTTCGTCAATTTTTGATGGCGTTATCTGCTCGAGATACGCCCATATTTTCGTTTCCGGACTATAACTTCAGTAAATAATAAGTGATTTTCACCAAACTTGGTATGTGCATTGATATTGTAGAGATCTGGTTTTGGATTGCTAATGGTCAAATTTCGTCAATTTTTGACGGAGTTATCTGCCCGAGACACGCCCATATTTTCATTTCCGGATGGTAACTTGAGTAAACATCAATGGATTTTCACCAAACTTGGTATGTGCATTGATATTGTGGAGATCTGCTTTGGGATTGCTAATGGGCAAATTTCGTCAATTTTTGACGGAGTTATCTGCCCGAGACACGCCCATATTTTCGTTTCTGTACTATAACTTCAGTAAATAACAAGGGATTTTCACCAAACTTGCTATATGCATTGCCATTAAGAAGATCTGCTTTGGAATCGCTAACGGGCAAATTTCGTCAAATGTTTACGGAGTTATATGCCCGAGACACGCCCATATTTTCGTTTCCAGATGATAACTTGAGTAAATAACAAGGGATTTTCATCAAACTTGCTATACGCATTGACATTTTCACCAAACTTGGTATGTGCATTGATATTGTGGAGATCTGCTTTGGGATTGCTAATGGGCAAATTTCGTCAATTTTTGACGGAGTTATCTGCCCGAGACACGCCCATATTTTCGTTTCCGGACTATAACTTCAGTAAATAACAAGGGATTTTAATCAAACTTGCTATGTGCATTGACATTAAGGAGATCTGCTTTGGGATTGCTAATGGGCAAATTTCGTCAATTTTTGATGGCGTTATCTGCTCGAGATACTCCCATATTTTCGTTTCCGGACTATAACTTCAGTAAATAATAAGTGATTTTCACCAAACTTGCTATATGCATTGACATTGAGGAGATCTGGTTTGGGATTGCTAATGGGCAAATTTCGTCAATTTATGACGGAGTTTTCTGCCCGAGACACGCCCATATTTTCATTTCCAGATGATAACTTTAGTAATTAACAAGGGATTTTAACCCAACTTGCTATATGTATTGACAGTAAGGAGATCAGCTTTGGTATTGCTAATGGGCAAATTTCGTCAAATTTTTACGGAGTTATCTGCCCGACACACGTCCATATTTTCATTTCTGGATGATAGCTTGAGTAAATAACAAGGCCTTTTAACCACACTTGCTATATGCATTGTTATTATCAAGATCTGCTTTAGGATTGTTATCTGTCCATTGATATTATCAAGATCTGGCTTAGGATTGTTATCTGTCCCTCCGTCATTTTCTTTCCCGACATTTTCGTAACGATAACTTTAATACATAAACAAATAATTGCTATGGCGGGGTATTATGCTTGCGGTGCTTTTATTATGCAATAATATGGGTTCAGTGATCCTAAAAAAAATAAAAGTAAAATAAACTGCACTATAATGAAGTACGGCAAGACTTTGTACGGTCGCCTCCAGGCCCTTAACATCAGCTGCAGTGAAATCAAAACGTTTTGCCTACGGAAACATCAAACACACGAAATAATGAAGATCGGAATCTCGATTTCATTTAGACTCTGCCTGTAGCAGCAATAAAGTTTGCAGGTCTGCATAAATTCCCCGCTCCGCCCCTTCGTTGCTGACATATCCAGTTTACTCCCCCAAAAGCACCGGCATAGGCGGAACTTGATTCAATTTACACCAGCTGCAGTGAAGTCTTATTGGGTCATTTAGCATACATGAATCCATTGTCACGCGTGTGTGTGTGTGTGTGTGTGTGTGTGTGTGTGTGTGTGTGTGTGTGTGTGTGTGTGTGTGTGTGTGTGTGTGTGTGTGTGTGCGATTTTTGCAACAAAAAAATCGACAGAAGCTTAACGTAAATATTGGTGCAGCCATTGCTGTAAACAACAACTTACAATAATTCTCCTTTTCATTGAGGCAACACTCAACCGAGTTTTTTTTTTTTTCTTGTGAATATTGGTGCAGTTGGTGCTGTCAACAACGGTTAACAATAATTCGCTTTTGTTTTCATCCAGGAGATGCTCAGCTGGAGAGTAATGTGAATACTGGTGTAGTTGCGAGTGGCGGAATTATTGGTGGATTTATACTGGGTTTTCTTTTATCCACTGTCTTTTTACGGCTTTTACAACATTTCAGAGGAGGTATTGTGACAATATGAAATTCAGATCTATCACTATTCTAAATGTATATAATATACAATGTAAGGAAAGGACTTTATGCCATATATGAGATCAGCACGGTTCAAGATCAACCTGGGTATCCGTCTCATCAGAGCCTTCTCTAATCTCTAATTGTCCATATATTCTAAGTCCCCACTCCTCCGACCGACAATAATCTTGCTGTTATCCGTTCCAAGGCGGCGTTTCTATCGCGGTTCCCATTCGTTCATTTTATTATCGAGGAGGATATTGTCTATTTATGTCTTAAACCTTTTTATTTCTCCTTGTCTTTCGGTACCTCAAAGGACTAAGTTCCATGATTTTGGCATTCATTTTCTCTCCATTTCTATTATCAGTCGTTTCTGTAAGCGGGCATGAAAGGTCCTGATCAATCTGAGCTGGATCTTCGTTGCTGACATATCCAGTTTTGTATCGTATATCCCCAAACAGAAGTTAACATGCGAGAATCAATGTAAAGATACACGCTTGATTGAGAAACTATATCCATTTATTTGGAATATAAGATATAAGTGAAGTCAAATAATGAAGCGCAGCCTCCCCAAGGCACCTAAAGAAGAAGAAATGCGGTATAAACAATGATAATAAATAAAATCGCAGTTGCAATAACCGACATTTAAATAGAGGAACCGCCTTGAACCGATCAGCAGAAAAACTACTATGGAAAGGGTGCTTAAATTAGCTTTAGTGATCTAAACCTTAGCCCTATCTCCTACTCTGGGCATTATCACAAAAATGTAAAAAGAAATGAAAGTTAAAACAGAAAGAAAACAAAAAGCGAAGTGGCCACCGACAAAAACAACGTCATAACGTCGTATTGACGTCGCCGAGAAGGCAAGATGTCGCCGCGACGTTGATACGACGTTGTTATGGCTTTATGGAGCCTCAATGCGATCCAAACAATCGTTTTGTATTTATAGTTCACCTGAGCACGAAGTGCTCAAACTGAGCTATTGTGGTCAGTTAATGTCCGTCGTGCGTCGTCCGTCGTCCGTCGTGCGTCGTGCAGCGTCAACAATTGCTTTAAAAGCCTACTCCTGCTACATCTGGGGCCAACGGACTCGAAACTTGGTAGGAAGCATCAGGGTGACTTGTTGATCAAAAAAAGCTAAAATCGTACCGATCGACTCGAAACTATGAAGAAAGCATAGGTGTGACTTGTAGGTCAAAAATAGCTAAAATCCTTCCGATCGGAAATCCAAGATGGCCGCCATTGCGGCCATCTTGAAAATATATTTTTCGCTTCTTCTCCTGAACCGAAAGGCCAATTGACTTTAAACTTGGTAGGAAGCATCGGGATGACTTGTAGATCAAAAGTAGCTAAAATCGTTTCGATCGGAAATCCAAAATGGCCGCCATGGCGACCATCTTGAAAATCTATTTTTCACTTTTTCTCCTGAACAGAAGGGCCAATTGACTCGAAACTTGATAGGAAGCATGGGAGTGACTTCTAGATCAAAATCAGCTTTAACCTTTCCGATCGAAAATCCAAAGATGGCCGCCATGGTGGCCATCTTGAAAATCTATTTTTCGCTTCTCTTCCATCTTAAAAATATATTGTTTGCTTCTTTTTCTGAAACGAAAAGCCAATTGACTCGAACTTGGTAGGAGGCATTGGGATGACATGTAGATTAAAAATAGCTAAAATCATTCTGATCGGAAATCCAAGATGGCCGCTATGGCGGCCATCTTGAAAATTTATTCATTTCTTCTCCTGAACCGAAAGGCCAAGTGACGCGAAACTTGGTAGGAAGCATCGGGGTTACTTGTAGATCAAAAGTAGCTAAAATAGCATGGCGGCCATCTTGAAAATCTATTTTTAACTTTTTTTCCTGAACCCAAAGGCCAATTGATTCGAAACTTGGTAGGAAGCATCAGGGTGACGTTTAGATCAAAAATAGTTAAAATCGTTCCGATCGGAAATCCAAGATTGCCGCCATGGCGGACATGTTTAAAATCTATTTTTCGCTTCTTCTCCTAAACCGAGATGCCAGTTGAATTGAAACTTGTTAGGAAGCATCGAAGTGACTTGTAGATCAAAAAAAGCTAAAATCGTTTCGATCAGAAATCCAAAATGGTCGCCATTGCGGCCATCTTGAAAACTATTTTTCGTTTCTTTTCCTGAACCGAAAGGCCACTTGACTCGAAACTTGGTAACAAGTGTCGAAGTAACTTGTAGATGAAAATAGCTAAAATTGTTTCAATCGTAAATCCAAGATGACCGCAATGGCGGCCACTTCGAAAATCTATTTTTCATTTCCTCTTCTGAACCGAACGGCCAATTGATTTGAAACTTGGTAGGAATCATCAGGGTGATGTGTAGATTAAAAATAGCTCAAATTATTCCAATCAGCCATGGCGACCATCTTAAAAATCTATTCTTCGCTTCTTCTCCTGAACCGAAAGGCCAACTGACTCGAAACCTGGTAGAAAGCATCGGGTAACTTGTACATCATAAAAGTAAAATCGTTCCGATCGGAAATCCAAGATGGTCGCCATGGTGGCCATCTTGAAAATCTATTTTTCACTTCTTTTCCTGAACCGAAAGGCCAATTTACTCGAACCTGGATAGGAAGCTTTTTGGTGGTTTGTAGATTAAAAAGAGCTAAAATTGTTCGGATCGGAAATCCAAGATGGCCACAATAACGGCCATCTTGAAAATGTATTTATCGCTTTTTCTCCTGAACCGAAAGGTCAAATGACTTCGTAGGAAGTATAGGAGCAATTGGTTGACCAAAAATAGCTAAAATTATTCCGATCGGAAATCCAAGATGGCCGCCATGGCGGCCATCGTGGAAATCTATATTTCGCTGCTTCTCCTGAACCGAAAGGCCAACTGACTTGAAACTTGGTAAGAATCATCGAGGTGACTTCTAGATCGGAAATAGCTAAAATCGTTTCTGAAATACAAGATACTATTACAGTTGCCGTTTTGAAAATCTATTTTGACCTTTTTTACCCGAATAGAAAGGCCAGTTGAAATTTGATAGGAAGTATCGGGGTGACTTGTAGATCAAAAATAGCTAAAATCATTCTGACCGGAAATCCATGATGATCGCTCTAGCAGCCATGTTAAAAATTTATTTTGTACTTTTTTTCCTGAAACAAAAGGGCAGTTGACCCAAAGTTCATTGGAAGTAAGAGATGACTTGTAGATCAACAGCAGGTAAAATCGTTCTGATTGGAAATCCAAGATGGCCGACATCTTGAACTTCTTCTCTTGAACCGAAAGGCCAGTTGACTCAAACTTGTCTGGTAATCAGGCCCTTCTTGGCCCTTTTGTTTATATTTGGTGCCGGTGGGATTGATTTGCACACCCCGTATGTTTTACTACTGAGCGCTTTAAGGCGGTGGTTTTAATCCTTTTTTTTTTTTTTTTTTTTTTTTTTTTTTGTGGCATTGCGGCTGATCCCTGCGGGGCATGTACATATTTAGTACTGTTCATTGTCTTGTTTTTTTGTGTTTAGTGGATCCCGTTTGGCATTGTCGTTACCTTGTTGGGGAAGAGGGAGTTGGTTGATGCTAAATTAAATATGAATCTTATTACAGGTTCGGAACCCGAGATGTAAACGTCACCCAATTTTCTAGAAAGTTCATTCAGTCTCATTTTCTCACCTTGTTTGCCACTGATATTGATTCTCTCTCTCATATTAGGCTTAGGGCATAGAAATTGTAGACCGCTGCTGTTTCAGGAAAAACTACTTTTATTTTCCATTGCATATTAAAACTTCACGAGAAATGTATTTTACTCAAATTATTATTTTTCTTGAAACGTTTGTATTCTTATGTTCTGAGTCTATGTTTTATGTAGCATAATTGTAAGTGTATCTATTGCGGTGTTTTGCATTAAACAATGCGTCTATGTATTGCAGGTAATCGAAACCCTTCATCAGCAAGGTGAGTTATTGGCAATGCGATTGAATTGTCCTTTGTTTGAAACTGATCGTGCAAAAATTGGTCTTTCATTATAATGCTTATAAATAGGTACATGTATGTTCTGTAAAGTTTGGCCGTTTATAGCAGATTCGGTTTTATTGACTCTGTTCATGAACAGTTATGAAAACATACAACACTGTTCACACCCTCTGACATGCTCAGAAGTGGTCTACTCTAAACAGACAAAACTTACACAAAACATACAAAAGTACCTACATTATGATGAAGTATGGACAGACGTTTTCGACCGTCACAAGACTTTAACACAAGTTATAGGGAATATTTTCTGTAAAGAGAAATCTTTTGAATGAGGTAGAGTTGCTAATTACAGCCTGGCAAAATAATTGATTTGTCTATCTGTACTTGCATGAATATATGTATCTAGTAATGCGCTATATTATGGCAAAGCAAATTCTTAACCTTCACCACTCTCTTTGCTATTTCAGCATACGACTAACGGGTCATATTTTTCTCAGAAAACAAGATTTGATATTTCATGCAAATTGTCTACAATGAAGACAATTTTCATGAAATGTCAAGTCTTGTTTACTGGGGAAAATAAGAAAACGTGTTGAAAATGTGTCTGCTGAATTTTAAGCGTTAAAATGAAATGATGGCAGTACAAGAAAGAGGTCCTAACACAACATACTAAAGCGTTCGAACAATCCTATCAGGACCCTCGTTGTCCTTCAGAAACAATGGATACTGTAGCAGATGTCTATAACAGAGAAGAGCCTGACAAAAATGCACGGATAAACAAGCTGTCAGGGTCATTGATGATTTGATGTTATAAAATACAGTATCTTTATACCGATACTCAATACAACAACATAATTTATGATAACGATAATTTTACTGGCAGGAAACCTTTGCTCCAGACGTGTTAGTTAATCAGAAATTATGCAAGAATATTGTATTTAATAATTCAAGAAACAGATGTTTTGGATAATTGTTAGAATCGTCTCAGTGAGGCGATTGTAACAAATATCCAAAACTAATGCTCTGTGAAGAAAAAGAAATAAAACAAGCCCTTTCTTACATATTCGTATATTTTTGCAGCGTTTACAACAGCAAAACCATTTTAACGGGCAATATCTTTGGGGAAAAAATGCTGTCGTAGTAACGAGGGTCCACTTTACTTTGCATTGGTCGCGTCTATAGTACTACCCATCACGAGAACATACCTATATAATTTTGACCCCCTTAAACTCCACTTCTATACAGTAAAACTGGGGTTTAGAGGGGTATATATTATTTTTCTTATTTCTGCTTAAAAACATAGATTGTGGGTACTCGTTAGAACCGCCTCGTCGAGGCGGTTCTAACGGGTACCCACAATCTGTGTTTCGAGAAGAAATATGAAAAATATCAGTTTTTTATCTCAAAATTTTCAGTTTTTTGGAGGTGAAATTTTCAATATATTTGAATAGGCGTGTTTCCGTAATGGTTGCATGTTTCCCTTTCCAGTCTGTAGTAGCATACTATGGATACTAAATACTTAACATACCGGACGAATCGTTTTCATTCTTTGCAGAAATATAAGTGAAGGTACCCGGGTGTTGCCTCAATTACGAATCACAGTCCTCCCGAAACACCAAAAGATGAGAGGACAAAACGCTACATATGAAGCCACTACTTTGAGGTGAGGGTGGGGAGAGAAAGTGGAAGCTTAAACCAGTTTTACTCGCGCCAAACTTCACCTTATATCAGATGCAGCTCCAAATTACAAATACACATTCGCGTATGGATTAGAAATCTTTATTTCGAAAAACATAACTTTGATGCAAATATTTGTTTATATATTCAGTCAAAAAGAAACAGAAACACCAGCAGTTTACCACAACGTTGCTGAAGAACAGGCTAAAGGTAAAGCCATAATATTACATTTGAGCCTGGCCAAAGCATTTCATACAATATTGCATGGGCGCCCAGCGAAGACCCAGATCAGCCTGCGCATCCACATCAGCCCGAAGACGCTTTGGATCATTGGCTATCTATTACGAAAACACGCCTATTCAAATATATAGAACATTTCACCTAAAAAAAAAATGAAAATTTTCAGACAAAACTCAGATTTTTTTAATATTTCTGCTCAAAACATAGATTGTGGGTACTCGTTAGAACCACCTCGGCGAGGCGGTTCTAACGAGTACCCACAATCTATGTTTTTGAGCAGAAATAAGAAAAATAATGTATACCCCTGTAAACCCCAGTTTTACTATATAAAAGTGGGGTTTAAGGGGGTCAAAATTATATAGGCGTGTTTTCGCGATGCCCGGTGTACCCTGCAAAGACTCTGATCAGATTGCGAGGATGCGCAGGCTGATCCGAGTCTACGTTGGGCGCACATACAATTTGTAGGAAATGCTGGGTCCCGGCTCATTGCGCGTATTTATTTACAAGGTAAAAAAAAATAATTAATGTGTAGGTAACTTCGAGATATAGTAACATAACAAACGCCTTTCACCAGATACCTGTGATCCAACATATGTCGTATTAAATACTATATATGAAATAGTTAATTTACGCTGAAAGCTCGGTGTGTGTGTGTGGGGGGGGGGGGGGGGGTGGGGGGAGGCGGGGATTGGGGCAACTTCCTACATATAGAATAGTATGGATGTGCGTGCCGAATGGCCCCCTTTTCCTGCGCTGCCGGGTATATGATTGGCCCCCTTTTTTCAACCAAATGTATAAGAATGACCCGATTTTTCTGGATTCCTATGTGAAAGGCCCCACTTTTCTGACATCCTCGTATATGCACATATTTTTCGCTCAGAGATTTTTCTAGGCTTCTTGTTCTCTTGGTGTTCAATGAATTGACTGCGATATTTGTCTAACAACCAACAATAAATGGATACAAAAAATCAAAGGGCAGTATATGAATATGTCAGCCTTTTAAATGATCTAGTATATGAATGGGTCCGTTTTTTCAAAAGCAAGGAATATAAATAGGGTAGGTTTTGAAATACTGGCTCGCACACCCATACCACAATCACCCCCAAGTTACCCCACTCCCCTCGAGTTTGAAAGTGTTGTTGTTATTATTTCTAATGGTTCTGTGGAACTATTGAGCTAACATATCATATTTGGAAATGGCGTACCGCATAGAGTGCTTTTAGGAGGTGGCGGCATGAGGGATGCATGTTTTCATTATCTCTCAAGGACAGACTGGATAAAAAAGAATGCTACTTTCTACCATTTTGTTCTGTGCTTAATTTCCAAAGTGTCCTCCCTTCGGATTGTTTTTACTTTAGAGGTGCTAGATACATTAAATACTTACTGTAATAATTACTGTAACAGGTATCCATATGCCTAGATTATGTGTCCTAACTAGTACCTCGTATCACAGCTAGTATTCTACTCAAATGGATAATTGTCTGTTGTCAGCCCGACATGACTCCTGTCGGGCCGATTACGGGCCGATATAGATTTAAAACGAATAGTATCTGGGCCATATAACATACAGGTGGAAAAAAAACATATATCGAGCAGGTAAAATAGTCATATGTTTTTAAACACACCTATATAATGTTGCACTTTGAGGAAAAAAAAAAACGCGATTTACCTAATTGTGATGCTCATCATCCGATCTGAAAAAAAAAATCACAGATTGTATTTTAAATAAAGTATTACTTTATGACAAGCCATTTACTGGTAACGATATTAAAAGCATGTTTTGTCGATCGTTTAATCGATATGATATCGAGAATAATGCGGTTTGGTACCAGATTTTACCAACGAATTATTGGAATAAATATGGGTAAAACTTTGCCCTGCTTCCCTAATTGTAGATCTGTTTCTATTGGCCCTAGAATAAAGCCTGAAGTTTCGTGCGAGTAAAATTGGTTTAAGCCCCATCCCCATCCCCATCCCCCTCCACCCCACCCCACCCCCATCCCAGTGTTTTTTGGGTTTTTTTTACCGGCTTTTCTGTTGCAGTTCTTCTTTGACCGTGCGCGGGTGGTTTATATGTAACGTTTGTTTGTCATTATTTGTTTCTCATCTTTCCTTCTTTTGGTGTCTCTTGAAGAGTTGCTTGGTGGTTGTATCATTTCCAAGGAATTTTCCCTTTAATGCTTGTGACTTTGTTTATTACTCTTTATCCAGTAAGCATTCTACATAAATCTGTAGCGGGTCGTTATCGGCCCGTCAGGGTAGCTGACGGGCCGATAACGGCCCGCTGTAGATTTATGTAGAATGCTAGCTGGGAAGGGTCATTCCTTATAGCATCTATTCAATTTCCTGTAGTTTACGTTACATGCTAGTCCGTAATGATCACTCCACACTAGGACATGTTTTCAATTATCACAAATAAGCCGCAATGTGAGAAAGCGTACCTTCTGGCATGTGCGCCAAAAGAAGACTCAAATCAGCCTTTGTGCATTCTGATCCTTTGCATCCTTGGCTATCCTAAATGGGATCAGCGAAGATTCTGATCAATTGGGCGACTGCGCGGTCTGATCTGAATCTTCCCTGGGCACATATATCCGAAGACACGTTTTCTGATGTTGCGACTCAAGTATTCGTTATGAAAGAGCCTAATCACAGAGTCATATTTCATTAAGATTGATAAAGTGCTCTTCCAGGACCTGAGGTTATAAAACTCAGTTGAGCATGAAATTTGTCCTGCTAATAAATCCCATATTACTAACAATTGTAAATTCTTTCTAGCTGAGCATGAACATTTCTCTGCTTATAAAATATGAAAATGCAAACTATTGTTGGCATTTCCATATCTATTAGCAGAGAAAATTGCAAGCTCAGCTGAGCATGAAAAATGTTTTGTAACCTCTGGGCAAAAACATGTGACGACTTTTTTATTACTATCAGCAGTGAAAGAGTGGCATCATAACCGTGTTATAAGAAATATGTTTTATTTCTCCTTATTATCGGTTAAATTTAAAGACAGATATGTCCCATAGCCTTGCAGCCGCAAGGAGCGGTGGGAATTACAGCCGACCGTGTCTTTGGCAACAACATATTAAAGGCGGGTCCCAATCCTCTCCTCCTTTTGCTTTAATTCCATCCTCCTACCCCCGCCCCAACCGGTCCCCATTCACTGTTGAGTGGACAGAGTTTTCATTCGATGATCTGAGCTGGGTTTGAATCCGCAACCCTCAGCAAGCAGCTAAAAGCACTAACCACTAGGTTATGACGCTTCTCGATTATTTCATGCTATAATGATTCTTAAATACTACGTCAAAATGTTAATCCTTATCCTTCTATCCGACGCCATTTGTATACTCATTTGTATAACTTATTGGCATTTTTAGTAAAAGTGGTCGTTTTTATACCATTGCAACTTCAGTATTCGCATATGCTAAATAACAGACAGAAAACATAAATTTGTTAATGCACGTGTTATTCTTTGACATATATGTACTTTTTCAGTATCGAATGATAATTCAGTAGACGGAGAGAATGCGGATAGGTAAGATGCTTATTTGTGATTATAGAAATATAATTCAGCCTTTGCTGTCTGAGATTATACACGTGTACATATTTTATAATATGATCTGGTCACAGCATTTCCTGTAAGATTGCATGACTCAAATCAGGCTGATCAGGGTCTTTGCTGCCTGCCTGAAGACGCTTTGGATCATTGGCTAACCACAGAGTACAATATGAAGTCTGATCAGATGGCGCGAGTGCGCAGGCTGATCTGAGTCTTAGCTGGGGGGGAGGGGGCGGGCATATGCAATCTTGTAGGAAATGCTGTGCCCGTGTTCATATTATTCATACTACCGTTGCTATATTCACCAACCGATAGTTATTGCGATACCCAGGAAAGGCTACAATCACAGAACAACGTCCGTCCAAAGCACCGGAAAATGGTTGAATGACATTAACTGACAACATAAAACGTCACTCGTTCAAAGGCAAATGAATGGCATGAAAAATAGTGCGTTGGAACGGTAAACAGCAAAACTGTTGCGGGGGTGGGCGATTACCTGTTTTTAGTTGCCAAACCTCGCCTTTAATCCTGATACAGCTATCTCTGATGAAATTAGTCCCAAAACTTTTATTCTTATAGTAAATCACTGAACAGCAATGGACCAATCAGGCTGCGCAGTTGTTTCTCATATTCATAACGCTTGACTTTGTACACGTTTTGTTTTGTGACTTCTGCCTTGCATTTCAGAGTATTTCCATATCTAGGATTGCTGTTTGCGTCTTATAGATGCGCCTGTCTATTATATTCCACACATGCAACTGAATTTTCTGCAATGTCGTTTGCTAGATATACTAAGTAAGATTACAATATAATCTTGACTCCTATATATGTAGTAAATTACTTAACAGCAATGGACCAGTCAGGTTGTGTTTATTGTTTCTCATATTTATTACGCCTATCTTTAGATATACTTATAACATAGTTTACACATGTTCAGGCCATTATTGTCATATTCACCAACCGATAGTTATTGCGATACAAGTTAGCCTCCGTAATACGCTTTGTTATAAAAGATAACAATTGTATTGGTTCTGATAACATAAACTCATTTTTATGGTATCATCACAACAAAATGCTGAAAGAAAACTGCTAGCAAAACTAGTACTAAAATTAATTTTGCCCATTTCAATGTAATAAAGTTTTGTCCATTTCAGTGTTCAGGGCGCAAATGTGTATGAAGAACTGAAAACAGAATCAGACAGACAGCCATATGAGAGGATAAAACAAAACAGAATGTAGATCTAGAAATCATCCGCAGCTATATGTCATAGGTATATATAAATTTAAAACACTATAATGTTTTAAACTCTCTCTCTCTCTCTCTCTCTCTCTCTCTCTCTCTCTCTCTATCAGAAAAGAGGAACAAACTACAGCACAGTCTAGCAATTAAATGAACCGATCATAAATTACGTTTCCAATGGCGTCGAAAAGCACAAGACTAGTTGGTATTCAACTAACTATATATTTTATATCAGAAAGGAGATAAATTTACAATAAATGTATTTAATTCTTTTAGCTCTCTGACAGTACAGTTTCTCTGATATCGCATTAACAGTATCAAAGTTACGACCATAATGAATTTTCTGACGTACTACACTGTTTGTAATGGAAAGTAGTTTTAAAAAATACATACAAATGATTTGCTAATGGAGGTAAAAAATCGTTTTAAAGTTTTTACGAGATTTTGCTTTGACGTTAAAACGACATTTTTTAAAACTTTTTTAAGAAAAAAATATCTACTGTGAATTATCGTCGAATAACGCATGGTGTTAGAGGTCAGATTACGAAGTATTAATTCACGACGGCGAAGCCGGAGTGAAGTAATATTCGCATCTGCCCGACAACACCATGCATTATTTCGACGACAATTCACAGCAGAGAAAAACACTTCGATTCTTACATGGTAAACAAAGATAAATCTACATTGTTGCAATGTTTTCCAAAGAGCTATTTTGCAGCGGACGTCGACAGAAGTAAATATTTACATGCGACGTCATCAAACTCGCCCTTTTGCACGCACTACGTTGACGACGTGAATTATTGTAGTTTGATCACGGTGACGTTTCCATTTGGCTCAATGGGAAAACGTTAACGTCATGTATACTGAGGTACATGTACTATGTAGAACTTGGAAGCAGAGAAGCTTATACATGTATCAAAATATTTGTCGGACTGAGTCTGTTTCATTGTTGCTTGCATAAAATTGGTTTATATTTAATGGGATTTTGGGTAAGATTGTGTTAATCTCATAGAATACTAGAGTAACTATTCGTTTGAGACACTCACTGAGAATACATAATTATGTTGATAATGCTTAAGTGCATTCCTCAGAAGCAGAAAACTTACTTAACTATGCTTACTCTTAGGAGCAATTTCTCCTCTTTTTCACAATATTTTGTTAGCTGTTGTTATATTTGCACGTTGAAATCAAGGACCAGATTTCCATGTCGAGATAAGCGGTTATTCGAGATAACTGAGGTCGAGATAACGAGATCCGACTGTATATAGTTGATGCATTCTACTGAGGCTGACATCGGAATTTGTCAACCAGAAAAAGTAATGTTCACTGAGACGGAGCCGAAGTGAACATCACTGTCTGGCAGCGGTGACAAGTGATGATGTATTGTTATATGACATTTTGTTTAATTCGACGTGACTTTGAACCGTAACGTCAGAAAACGTACCTTCGGACATTTGCGCCCAACGAAGATTCAGATCAGCCTACCCATTCCTGCAGTCTGAGCAACATCTTCACTATGCACAAACTGAATAGCCAAAGATGCTCAGTTTTTTCATGCGAAAAAAAAGACTCTGATCAGACTGAGCGGATGCGTAGGTGATTTGATTCGTTGGGCTCACATGCCAGAAGGTACGTTTTCTCATGTTGCGGCTCAATAAATGATATTGTGTGTAAGCTTACGCTTTTTACTGATATTTCAGATTGAAAATGATGGCAGTAATATTGTAAAGAACAAAGTGACATGATGTAATGATAACTGACAAGAATCGTGTAAAAAAGAAAACTCAGCTGTTGTGTCAAATGAATGCTTTGCATGCTAGGTAAAAAATTCAGCACACAACATTTTGATTTTTTTTTTCTCTTATTTTTCCCAGAAAATAGGATTTGACTTTACATGCAAATTATCTCCTGAGGAGACAATTTGCATGAAGTGTCAGATCCTTTTTTCTAGGAAAATAAAAAAAGTCACCAGTTTGTCGTCTGCTAATTTTGGCCATAGCATGGTGAGTGTTACGAAAATGATAAACCCCAAGATGATAAGCAAATACGGACGCGCTTTACAGACATGCACAAGAGAGGATGCATTACCAAGTTGTTTTTGTGTTTTTATTTTTTTTTTGTTTGTTTGTTTTTTGTTTTTTTTTTTGTTTTTGTTTTTTGTTTTATTGTTGTTTTTTTTGTTTTTTTTTTGTTTTTTTTTTGTTTGTTTTTTCCTCATATCTGATCTGATTCGTGAGAAACCCTTTTGTATTGTATATAAAAAGTGTGATAATACCCACACCAAACTGAGTATACCGTAATTCCCCTAAGTATTCGGGGAACTTAACTCCCTCAAATTCAACAAGTCTGTTTTACTATTTGGTGTACTAGACGCATAGCAAACAATGTAGATGCTGGTTAGAGTTCCATTGCGTCAGATAGGAGTTTAAACTGTTTGCTAAGGACTGATTGTCCGAACGCTTATGGTAGATACAGTATATGCTATGTAGTCAAGGCATGCACGGGTCATTTAATATATGCTAGGTAGTCGAGGCATGCACGGGTCATTTTATATATGCTAGGTAGTCAAGGCATGCGCGGGTCATTTTAATGTAAATAGTCTGTATAATTCTGTGAAAACTGCTCATGTCATGACCAAACTGCAGATGCAGTACACCAAGGCAGTACGGGTAAAGGATACATTATCAAAGGAGACAATGCTTTCTAATTTTATTTTGTCCCCTTCTAAGCAATTTCCTTTTCCTTTTAGAAAAGACCTAGGAAAGCAAATTCTTTCCGTTTAGAATATAACTCTTTTCAGAAATGGCTTGGTGTACAGGAAGGCAAACAGGAAGTCACAAAATTGTCTCCCTTGTACAAAATGGGGTAGTAAAGATTTAACATATTAATGTGTAGTTCAAAAGAAAATATATCGCATTCTTTTGCCATTGCATAGAAACTAAGCATTTTCTTGACGGGTTGTGCGTAAGAAGAACGGTGGCGAGTAAAGAATATGTGCTGATTGAGAAGACCATGGTTTTTCAACATCGTATTTCATACTACCGGTCGCGTTTTACGTATTATTTCTGATCTAGTTACGGCTAATGTGTTCCAGATGCCTATTTTTCAATCCTAGTGCCTATTATCTGCTTTTTTTTTTTTTTTTTTTTTTTTTTTTTTTGTTAAAAACCCATGATCTTCTCAATCACCGTCTATTCGTTTACTCGTCACTGCTTTCATCATGCACCGTCCGTCAATAAAATGCCTAGTTTCTGTGCTATGGTAGAAAAAAATGCGATATATATTTTCTTTTAAACTATACAGTAATATGTTAAACCTTCACTGAACGGTGATGTATTTAACCAAAGATTTATAAACTCTCCAAGAACTAGAGGTTTACATGCTTGTCTGTCACCAAAACGGCAAAATCTGACCACCCTTGCATCGGAGAAAAACTGATTTTTGTTCCGTATTCGCTTAAAGGACTACGATTCCGGTCTGAATATATGGGCGACTAAATAAGACGCTAAATTGCATCACCCGATTTTGGATTTCGGCGATCGTGCCAAAATGTCAGCTTTATTTCAGCTGACACCCACCTTCAACGCTACCTAAACTGACTTTCCGCAACCACCTCCGGAAGATCTCCTTACGATTTCCTTTTCACAACACAGTGTTGCGCGTGTGTAGATAAACAATTATAAATTATATTTCCCGCAAAAGTTACTGAACATCACGAAAACATGCCTATAAAATTTTGACCCCCTTAAACCCCACTTTTATATAGTAAAACTGGGGTTTACAGGGGTATGCATTATTTTTCTTATTTCTGCTCAAAACATAGATTGTGGGTACTCGTTAGAACCGCCTCGACGTGGCGGTTCTAACGAGTACCCACAATCTATGTTTTGAGCAGAAGTATGAAAAATATCAGGATTTTTTATCTGAAAATTTTCATTTTTTGGTGGTGAAATTTTCAGCATATTTGAATAGGCGTGTTTTCGTAATGAAAAAGCTTCAGAGATATGTAATAAATAGTATGTTCTAATCATATTACACATTTGAGGACCAGTTCGCATTGTCTTTGTTATTTTTGCACCAGAACTTGTGTGTTGTTGTGGAAACGCATTAGAGTCGTCTCAAAAAAGCGATTCAATCGTTTAGGTGCTAAAAGTTAACGAACAAGCATCATGTGACTATTTCATCTTTATCTGGATCCATGTAATACATGTATTTCTGTCTAATATCTCAGTCTTACCACTTTGCATAAAAAAACACTCAGCAGACGACATTTTAAAATGTTGTTTTCTTATTTTACCTAGAAAATAGACTTCATGCCAATTGTCTCCTGATTAGACAATTTGCATGAAGTATTCTATTTTTACGAAAACAAAAATAATAATAAAAAAAAGTATCAACAGTTTGTCGTCTACTGGACTGGCCCATGGCATGGTAAGTTTTCGGAATCAGTTTCTGCTGTTTCTTTATACGGCTGTGCAGTTTTCTGTAAGTACATGTAATATTTGAATATTTGACGACAGTTTTGACAGTTTTTTTAGTGTCCTTTTATTCCATTCTTTGCACCCATAATTATATCAGAGGACGTAAGTCAGGACTTCAATCCTATTACCCCTAAGTTTTTGAAGTGGCCTCTTCCCAATTTAAATTTGGACATGTCCACTTTTACAAATAGGGATGCCAGTCAAAAACTAAAAACATAATTGCAAACAGCGTAGATCCTGATTGGACGGCTCTTTAGGAGCCGTCTCATCTGGATCTACACTGTTTGCAAAGGTATATTTTTTGGTTTTACAGGGCTGAAAGGGTTAAGGGGAATGGATAAACTTTCAAGGGACGCAACTCTATTAAAACTGTTTTCTCCCTTCTGTAAAGGTGTCGATTGTAAAAGATAAATCCTTTTCTGAAAGGTCCAGGTTTACAGATAACTAAACAGGAAGTCATAAAAGTTGTCCTTCTTGTTAAAAATGGCGGAAATCTACCAAGTACAATCCATGTCCTTATCGCATACATACTCGAACCTAACGTTTGTTTTGTCGCCATTGACTTTTACTAAATTCAGCAGACTACAAATTGATGATATTTTTTCTTATATTTTCCAGAAAACAGGATTTGATATTTCATGCAAATTGTGTCCATTGGAGACAATTTGCAAGAAATGTCAAATCCTGTTCCCTGGGAAAAATAAGATAAATATTTCAAAATTTCAAATGCCGTCTGCTAAAAGGACGAGTTGCACTTTTGCCGTTTTTGTGCCCACGATGGATTTGGGTAAAATTCATGTGTAAGGTAGATTGACCTTTGCCAGTTCACATGAGGACAATTTAAATTTAACGACCAAATACAGAGTCACGTGACTTCCGGTTTTATTGCACGTGGGTGTTTATAGAGGTCTGTCGACCTGAGTTGACATATTAGATAAAAAAAAAACAATGACTATACACACTTCCGGCATGATTAAAGCATGCTCATGTTGTGATCCATGTCTGCCTTATCATGTGACAAAACTAAATGATTTTCTATAGGAAAACTTTAACTATGCGTTAAAATTTAGATGAAGTTACACATTGCGAAATTATGTTTTATTACTCTTTTTGTTTATGGTTCCGAGTAAGCCAATACAACAACTGAAATGTCGTATATTCAACATGCCCATGTGCACCATCGCGCATTTGGAAGGTATAGGTGCTTGTAGTTGTAAATATCTAAGAATACATACAAAGATACTGATTTATATTTGACCTTGACTTTTCAATCACATGAAATATCTTTTTGGAGATAACTACTATAAGAATACCATCAGCATCGAAAAAAAACCAAGGCCATTTTTTATGACATGTTGGACTCAAGTTTCATCCATTATCACACACCTCAACAGAAACTTGTCAGGATCTGTCTCAAAAAATACTACGTTACCTCATCATCTTATAAAAGATAAACTTATTGATTTAATTAACCGAACGTTTATTCGGGAGAATACCCAATATTTGGCTTGCAACGAAGAATGAGCTTTTTTTCACTTCTGATGTATATAATAATCACAATTTATGGTCGTGTCAAAAAGTCTGTGATGCCCTTGTTTATCTTTTGGATAATATTTTTATTAGATTTGGAACTAAACTTTATAGGCAAACTATTGGTATTCCGATGGGAACTAATTGTCCTCCTCTTGTTGCAGATTTGTTTCTTTTTTGTTATGAGAGAGATTTCATGAAGTCTCTCTCACGTGAAAATCAGGCTGACATTCTTGAGGCTTTCAATTCAACTTCGATACCTTGACGATTTATTAAATATTGACAATATTTACTTTGACCAAATGGTGGACCGGATATACCCTACAGAACTCGAATTAAAAAGAGCAAATTCTTCCGATACCGAGGCACCTTTTTTGGATTTGAATCTGTGTATATCTTATGGTAGAGTTTCCACCAAAATTTATGATAAACGGGACGATTTTGATTTTGATATAGTCAATTTCCCTTTTCTGGATGGCGATGTCCCCCGGCGTACCTCATATGGGGTATACATATCTCAACTTATTAGGTTCGCCAGAGCTTCTTCAAATCTTAATGACTTTAACTACCGTAATAAAGCCCTTACTGCCAAACTTCTTAGGCAGGGCTCTCGTTATTTTAAACTTCGTAAGGCGTTTTCGAAATTTTATCGCAGACACAGCGCCTTGTTAGAAAAATATAGCGTCAGTCTGAAAACACTTCTGCAACAAGGTATATCGGAACCAGAATTTTACGGTGACTTAGTGTACAGATTTAAAAAAATTGTAGGTAAATCTAACTTTTCGGAGCAATTCAGAAAACTTATTAACCGTTATAAAAGAATTGGCTATAGTCTGGATATTATACGGCAGACTGCATAAAAGGTAAGAGAAAAGTCCAGGGAGTGCCACAATCACAAACCGCAGCCCTTCCCAGACCCAAAGAGGAACAGGAAACCGACAAATCTAAACAAGCACAAACCGAACAAACGTACGAAAAGCACTAAGATTAGCTCTCTCTTATGCCTAGTTGTCAACCCAATCATTGTTGATGGCTATGCTTCACTCTTTAATTGCACGACGGCGGTTCGGGCCTCAGACTCAATGACGGTCTCTTCGTAAAACTTTAACCAGTGGGGTGGGGCTTGACGATATGTCTTTGGCTTGGCCCGCCGTGGTTCAACTATTGGTTTTCATTTACTCTGGCATACAGAAGAATTAGCCATGAGTACTCGTCTTTGTTTATTATAGTGATTATTTTGATTTTTATGTTTTCGCTTTGATGCATTGACTGAGTTGGGAGCCTTTATGCGAACCGAATTATTTTTATGTGTTTCTGTATTTAGAGTAGCATCGGGACCCAGGGTGAAGTTAGCTAGCTGTAAAAGTGCTTTAACCCGCCCCCCCCCCCCCCCCCCCCGGTGGTTTGCTCTACTGACCGTTCTAAGGCGGTGGTCCCGGTGTTAGTCTTGCTCTTTGTTGCTTTGTATTCTACAAGGCGATTTGTTGTATGTCTTTCCGTGTGTCAAGAGGAGGCCGCACACGAATGTTCTTTTCAGAAAGTACGTGAGGTTGTTTCGAAAGATGTACTGAAAACCAAAATGTATTGAAGCTTACATATTTGCTGCAGTTGTATATAGCATCATTAAAAGACCAGACTTCTCTAAAAAAAAAGGTAAAAGAAAAGTCCAGGGAGTGCCACAATCACAAACCGCAGCTCTTCCCAGACCCCAAGAGGAAGAGGAAACCGACAAATCCAAACAAGCATAAACCGAACAAACGTACGAAAAGCACTAAGATTAGCGCTCTCTTCCCCAAGCGAGGTAATCGCAATACTAAAAGGACTGAAAAACACAAGAACAAAATGACACACGGAACGACATACAACAAATCGCCTCGTAGAATAAACCACAAAGCAACAAAGAGTAAGATTAACACCGGGACCACCGCCTTAGAACGTTCTCTAATCCTAACTATTGGAGTGAGAAGTTCAAGGCTAGACTAGAAAACAGATACAGCAATCAGATAGCATTCTGTAATCTTAACAGAAAGGGAAGGTTTACACCTCGAATTAGAAACTAGAAACAGCAGTTAAGAAAGCTATTAGGCAACACAGATATATTGACATAGGCTGCCGCTATCTTAAGGGAGACCATTATCAGTGCGTTTGAGAATTCTAGTCATCTGCGATGGTCTCCCACAGCTGACCATGTAGATAGTTTCTGAAGACATAATTCCCCAAGAATTGAGCAGCTTTTTGAAAATTGTTTTGTTTATTTTCTGAAAAATTAAAGACACATCTACATAAGTGAACAAGCTTGTAAGCTCAATTGGGCAAGATATATGTAGAGAAGTACCAAACGGTGATTGGAAGTTATCAAAGCATATCCTTGTTAGAATGACTGTATGTCATCTGTACAGAAGTAAACGGCAGACAACATTGGTAAACATAAAGTCATAGCGAGTCATTCTTTTCGTTCGAGTTGGAAACTGCAGTTGCAAAAGCAGTAAAGCAGACATCATCGCTTCTCACTCCAAAGATTATATGTCAGCCTAATGTCCCGTCACTCTTCCATTCAGAATTTGACAACTGAATAGTTAGTTAATACTATGACAGGTGTCAGTCCAAATCATACAGTCCATGGCATTATGATGCAAGAAGTGATAACAGACAACTCTGAAGATCATGCTGGTAGTGTACCTGAAGTACCAACAATGCCAAGGAATAAAGAGCGTTTCTTAAATCCACCAGTAAAGGAAGACCTGCCGGTATGTTACGTTGGTCAAAGACGAAGTCCAAATTATCCGGTTGTACATAAAGTGGTCCAGGAAGTGAGGGACTAGTTAAGAATGCGTCAGCAAAATATATAATCTGGTTGCTTGTAAGAACAGATAGGTCTCCTGCAGGTCAAGCAGTACCTGGCTGGGCTGGTTTAGTTTCGGATTCTAAACCACTTCTGTTAACAATTATTGCCTACTATCCTGCCGTCACTCATCCAATTACAGAATATACTGCTGTTCAAGAATGATTGCGCTTCGCAGAAGAAGCAACCAGAGAAGTTGGTCAAACATGTACTGTAAAAATGTTTGATTTAGGAGTATGTATAAACGCACTACCCCTGATATGGCACAATTCTGCTAAGTACAAGAATCAGTTAGTTATGATTAGTACATTTTGTTTGGTGTGTGCATACATTAAGATGGTCGGGAAAAACTGGTGGGTTGTGGATTTTCAGATCTCTTGTTGGAAGCAGAATTGATCGGTCTCGATCAGTCCAAGAGGTACTGACGGGGAAGCATAATAAAAAGGCAATGCATTGATCTAAGAGCCTTTTAGAGAGTTTGGAGAGTATATCACTTGATCAAATATTGATGAAGATGAAAATACAGCTTTTGCTACTTTGTCAGACGAGGCAAAACTTGCTACTTTGTCAGAAGAAGCAAAACTTAAGATCTCTAATCTAAGTCAGGTTTTAGTATCTTGGACGGAAGGTAGGTAATTGTATTGATTCCTGATCATTGCATTCCTTTCTATTTTTATCTGAAGACATGATTGAAGAAGTGTTGTCAGATGAACATGTTGTGGCTCATATAGGAAGGTACTGTGCTTTCAAACAAAAAGTCAGACACGGAGAACGTGGAAAAAAACTGCTCAGTTTTGGGTGTCCTATACAGCTTAACTGGCTTTTATTATCTTTTTATACGAGCAGCGAAAAATAGCGACTTTACCACGGCAGAACTAAGGGTGAGGGTTGTGGCCACGTAAAATCGCTTTAGGACCCCCAGTAAAATGTTTACTGACCGTTCCAAGGCGGTGCTTCTGCTGTGGTTTACTATTTCTGTCATTGTATGTCTTTGCTTGTATGTTCTGGTGAAATTTTTATTTTGGATAGTCGTTTGGCCAATCTTTGGGAAAAAAAATGTCCTTTTGGCTTTCTATTTATAGTGTTTTAAATGTGGTACCGTTGCTTTAAGTGCGTCCTTCTTTCCATTTGGTGTCTTGGACGGAAAATGTTAGGTAATTGTATCGATTCCTTATCATTGCCTTCCTCTCTATTTATGCTATATCTGAATGTCTTACTTTAATGGCTGATCTTATTTCAGCTATGACGGTCAAAACTATGCTCGATATCTGACAGTTTTTACTTCTTTGTTTCGAACATACAAGGTTCGCACCCGTGCAACGGAACCCCTACAAAGAGGAATAATGAGTGTTACAAAATCGTTTATTCCTGGAAACAGGTGTGCCGCGGAAGAGATTATCATCAGACATGCTAAGTTACTGGTGTAAGTGGGATAGCTGGTAACTACGATGCTCATCAACGGTGGGTCAGAACTACTACACATGAGTGTTCCAAGTATGTAGAGGTCACACTAAATATGGCTGACATGTTAACTAATTCTGACTTGAGCACATGACACAGAAATGTACGTCCAGTAGAAATTCAGAAAAGTGATTGTGAAGTCTGTGACACAGAAGACGCCATTTGTAGCTTTACAAATCCATTCAGCCTAAATGGCAAAGATCTTCTATATTGTCTATCCTGGTGTTCGTGTTCAAAATAAAAAAGGATACATCTAACACGGTTGCAACGACGTTCGACCGTCAAATGTGGCCTCGACATGAACGTCTGGCCGTCTTGCTGTCAGGCCTGAGTCAGGCAGACTTTGTCTAACTGTTATTTCTTATTCTATGGACATGCCTACCCGATGTCTGTCGTAAATATTTCGTCGGCAATGATTAAAATAATGGGGATGTGCAAAGTTTTACCTAAACGGTAAATTGTAACGTCAGATTATTTTGTGGTGCATATTTATTTACGGCCAATATAGTAGCAGTAGTAGTAATAGTAGAAGCAGTAGCGGTAGCAGCAGCAGTAGTAGTAGCTGTAGTAGTAGCAGTAGAAGTAACAGCAGTAGTAGTAGAAGCAGCAGTAGCAAAAGTAGCAGTCACAGCAGTAGTAGTAGAAGCAGTAGCACCCCTACCCCCCCTTCGCCCCCCATCCCCCCCCCCAAACACACACATACACACACACAAACACACCAAAATCCCCGCCTCATAGAAAAGCTTGTGAATATAATTATGACAAACTGTTTTTAAATAATCGATTTTAGAAGCGCGTTTGACATATTCTACAACCCGGAAGAAAACATATTACACGAAATACAAACAAGGTTTTCTTGCAAAGTATTTAAAGTAGATAAATATTTTAACTTAACATGGATATAAATGATGTCGTGAGTATAATTTGTTTATTTCAATTTAAAAAGAAGTCATGGTAGGCATATTCTGATCTTGGAAAGATTTTCATCTATACAGGATAAGTTGTTTGAGATGAATTTATTACACGGCAATGTTACTATGCAAGTATGCACTTGCTTCTTTCGCTGAAAAAGTGTACTTCATTTCTCATCACCAGTGCCCTTTACCTTGTCGGTTAACCCTTTCACCTGAGTTTCTGAAGTGGACTCTTCCATCTTTTACTTTGGACACAACCATTATTGCAAACAGGGATAGCAATCAAAATCACTAACTAGACTGTAAACAGTGTAAATCTAGATGAGATGGCTCATTATGATTATGAGCCATCTCATCTGGATCTACACTGTTTGCAAATATATTTGGTTTGCTGGGTTGAAATGGTTAAGTAGATACCGAGATTGAAATCCACAAATAATCTCTATGCTAGCCTGTCGATTAACAATCTACTACTCTTCATTTCTCCCTTCCGCATTTAAAGACTGGAATGCTGTTTGCGGACAGTGAAGACCCTGATCAGAGTATGTGGATGCGCAAGCTGATCTGGGCCTTTGCTGTCCGCATATGCCCGAAGACACGTTTACGCATGACGCGGCCTAAATCAAGATATTAAGGACTTAATTACTTAACAGCGTCAAATAATATGAAATAAATAGGTGTTACCTATGAAACGAGCTCAAGCATTTTATGCACCTTTTTTTTCATCAGGTATGCAAAGTCGCGGACCAAAAAAAAACCTGTTTGCAAAGTGCACAACATCGAACAATTATTTTCCATGAAATTTTGCACATTAGTGTGTCACCGGGTATAGGTATATGATACACTTGTACTGCCTTACCGTACAAGTCATCTTTCACATGATAGCGACATGGTAGAGTGTCCGCTTATCACGCGGATGGCCCAGGTTCAATTCCCGGTCACGCCATAAACTTTTTTTCACCTGTTACAAGTGTATAAATAAATATTTAGTCTTATATTTAAAAGAAATTATGCATGTTCCCCGAAAATTTATTTTTTATAGTAAAAAAAGCAACAACAAAAAACTTGATTTCTCCTTTCAGCTATACCACGAACGATCAGCTGATCGCCAGTCGACTGAATTCACCGCATATCTTATCTTTAACATGTTGTCAGCGATAAATTCTTCTCTATGAATAATTCCTGTTATGTGCTGTAAGAATGTAATCCATCTTTTACGGAAAAAACTTCAGTATTTACACTTAAAAGGCGAAAATCTTGTTTAATGCGAGAGAAGTCACAGATTAAATATGGCGGCTAAAAAGCAGATCAGTCACGCATTCATCCGTGTCAATGTCGTAAAAAATGTATCCTTCTATTTCTATGGCTATACGATTCTTACAGCCAATGAGATCGCTTGCGGCGGCTGTCTGGTTTTCCATGTTTGCAGCGGAGCGTATCTGATCATCATATTTTTTCGGAAACCAGGCTGGCAACGGACATAAATTAGCGTTGGTTTTCGGGTTCAACATTAAGCCGATACACTCCACTGTAGATTTGGGAAACCAGTCAGGCGCCGCATGCGAGTTCTTCTGCATAGTATGTGGGAGACTCACGATACCTATAGAACGAGCTTAAGCTTCGCCACCTGCTGCGACCTGCTTAAGCTCGTTATAAACTGAATAGTTCAAAACGCTACTCATCTTAACAGTTTTAAACTACCCAACTTTCACGATTTGGACGGATATTACACACAAAATTGGGATTTGAATGCAGTGCACTAAATCATCATAGAAACATAGAAAACTATTATAACTTATAATTATTCTTATTATTTTATTTTTTCATTTTTATTTTATTTTATTGTTTTATTTTTTATTTATTATTATTATTATTTTTTTTTTTTTTTTTTTTTTTTTAAAAACATCCGCTATTCCCTTCGCGTCGGCTTCGACAAGAACCACGGTCGAATATAATTTGGTTAATCTGGCTTGCGTATTCGCTAGAAGGCGTAAGCAGTGTTGCAAACTTCATTACTGCTTATGAAGAGTCTCAATAAAAACCGAGACTCCCAGTTTCTAATCCGTAGTGTGTTCTTTGTTTCCAAAGGTAATCTTTTGACGTTTACTTGATTAATCAATTTGTTAACAACTAGTACAATCCCCGTGCAAGTGCGGTGGTCGTTGTCATGCAGATATGAAGAGAATGCCCTTAGTAACGTAAAATAACTACTCTAGCGTGAAGTTCACATTTTTTTTTTTTTTTTTTTTTTTTTTTTTTTTGAATGAGCCCTGTCTTTTTCTTATGTCGATATTTATTACTTATTTATATGTCATTGCAACCTTATTTTGTATTAAATGCGTTTTTAAAACTGTGTCCACTATAGTTTGAAGAACAAATTTTCCATCACATGAAGTTTTAATAATATAATTATAATTATGACACTTTCACTGCGATGACAGCCTGGTTCTGTTCGGGCAGAACATACAAGTGGACTGGTCTATCATATGTCGCTGGTTCCCGGTTGATAGTATCTCTCAGCTCTCACCAGGGATAATGAGGCCCACCAGAATTTAACAAATGAATAAACACACCCCAACTATAGATTTAACAATGACACAAGATGAAGCTTGCTACTATGCGACTCTATACTACTACTCAATAATGACGACGTATGCCACCAAGTAGCGTGAGTGCGTCGCTGACATCATGCTTGTGTCATCAACGTCATGATTAATCTATCAGTGACGTCGATGTGACTCGCCCCTGACTGATCTAATGGTTGCCGACTTCGATGCCGTCTACTAACTGTCGACATCAAAAATCAACCGCAAGCTTCATTTCTTCAAAAACAAACAAATATACTAATTTCTGAGTTTCTTTCATTAATATTTTTCATAATGTCCGTAAAACAACAGAGCCAGGACGTTTCAGATGTTGCCACCCGAATGCTATGAAGACACCATATATCAACGCTTACATCGGCATGCTCACAGATACACCCCTTTGAAAACATATAACTAATTCAATAAAGTCTAAGGGAGAGAACTCTATTCAACACATTAATTCAAGACCTCACCATCTTACATTTAAAAAGATTCCTAGAAGTCTGCGTGAAATTGAAATATCAATTTAAGAAATAAACTGCATGTGTATGTGCGTCTGTGCATCTGTAAGATTGCACGCATGTGCACTCGTGCGTGTGCATACACTTGCATTCGGTCATAGTTTATGTATACAAACTGTGCACGTGCACATGCCTTTAATTACATATGTACGCATGTGTGTGTGTGTGTGTGTGTGTGTGTGTGTGTGTGTGTGTGTGTGTGTGTATCTTTATGCGTGTATTTGTATGTGTGTACGCGTGTGTGTGTGTCGTACGCGCTCTCTTATGTTAATACATTAAATTGCGTATTAGTGTGTTAGTCTTACTCTTTGTTGCTTTTTGGTTTATTCTACGAGGCGATTTGTTTTATGTCTTACCTTATGTCATTTTGTTCTTGTGTTTTTCAGTCATTATAGCATTGCGATTACCTCGCTTGGGGAAGAGAGAGCTAATTTTAGTGCTTTTCGTACGCTTGTTCGATTTGTGCTTGTTTGGATTTATTGGTTTCCTCTTCCTCTTGGTGTCTGAGAAGGGCTGCGGTTTGTGATTGCGGCACTCCCTGGACTTTTCTATTACCCTTTTTTTACTCTTTATTTATACTAAATTGGTATGATCCCGATTCTACTCCTTGTGGTACCATACCTTTTACATTTGTACTCAGCAAGTTTAACTCTGCGCTGTTCTTATTTCCACCAAAACAACAACCTGCGCATACATTGGAGAGGTCCTGATTAGACTTCATTGTCAGTGCAGCCTGCTAAGCGCTTCGGACAATAACAACAGTCCACGCATACAGTGGAGAGATCCTAATCAGACTACACCACTGTCAGCGCAGTCTGCACGGAGCTGCCGACCAACAACAACAAAAACAACAACCAGCGTATAAAGTGGAGAGATCCTAATTAGACTACACCACTGTCAGCGCAGTCTGCTCAGGGTCCCCGACAATAACTAGGTAATGTATGCAGAATCAAATCAAGCTGCGCGATACATTAACTTGTGCGAAGTATCAGTTTTCATATGCAACTCAGACATTTCGGAATTTGCACTGAAAACGACAAATAAATAATAGGAATAAAATAAAATAAAATACCACTCATCGAAAAATTTGACTGAGATCGCTTTGGACGGCTATCATCGTTGCTCTCTGCCGTATTTTTTTTTTACTGGGGTTTATCTATAGACAAATAGTGCGTATCGATTTTGCAAGCGCACAAGAAGTCCCATTTCTGACAGAATCATGAGATTCATTATTTCTAGTGCCATGCTATAGCGTACCTGTAAGTAGAAAAAGGATTTAATGAGTAAAAATGGTACCATACATAATTACAAAATTTGTGCATAGAGTCTCGTCAGCCTGATCTGTATTGGAGCAATCACAAAAAGTTATAGACAGTCCTCTTTGTGCTTGCGGGGAAAGAGGAATGCCGCACATTCTGCGACACACAATATAGTCAGCAACGACATTGATTAAACCGTAAATTATATTTTTAAGCATGTACAACGCTTTCACTGAACAGGTTAATCGAAGTTCCTTAATTTCTTGTTGTCTTATCCAGAAGAAATTTTCGCTTACTGTGACAGTTTCGGTTCTCATCGGGAACCATCATCAGACTCTCATTTGACATCGTGACGTCACGGGACTTGACTGCTTACCACAAGACTGGTTCCTAGTGGTAAACAAAGACCTGCAGATATTGGTCCAAGTCCTATGACGTCACGAGGTCAAGGTCACTGTCTGATGATAGTTTTCGATGAGAACCGAAACTGTCACAGTAACTGAATAATTCTTTTTGGATAAGACAACAAGAAAATTGTGGAATAATGTGTAACTCTTTATTGTTGCAACCAAACGATTCTAGAAAAAATGCAATTAACAACACTAACAAGCAGCCAGGACGTTTAAGATTGTTTATCTTAATGATTCTTGCAAATAAAAACAAATAGCACTCAAAATCCTTTTGCTCGCAATATTAGACTCTAGGCGGACGCAAAAATGGAGACTTGAGAAGCGACGATTACGATTACAATAGTAGATCTCGTCAAGGTTGAGACGGGGGTAAGGAAGCGAAATCTCTCTCGAACGAACGAACGAAAGAACGAACGAACAATCAGATTTTTTTTTTACTTTTTATTTTATTTTATAGCACTCATATAACCTATCCTTTTTCCTCTATAAACCTGGCATGTCTGGTAGTGTTGGTACTCTGCATGTTTAAATATGTTCATGTTTCCCGTGTTGAGAATGTTGAATACACTCTATATCTGCTAGTTAGGAAACAGCTCTTCCTTTTGCCATTGTATACATATTACTCAGCTGTATGTTCTTAATGGTACTTAGAGAGAAATACGTGTTGCTTTAAACCAACCTTTTCGGTTGTTTGGGTGCCACTAATAATATTGAGATGTTTCTCTCAATTTTATCTGTTACCCTTTGTTAGCTTACAAAGCTCCAAGACCGATCGAGTCCTTGATGATGTTTTCCAATTTTTTCTTCTGCCTGCACATCCTTCTGGGGCCTCCAACTGTCTTGCAGGCTTGCCTTTTCCATGTCAGAGGAACATGAGACGTCATCCATTGAGCTTTCGTTTTTTGACCAATACGTGCGATAAATATTAGCATGTCTGTTTTCCGAGATTCCGTTTTGTTAACAACTGTAAAATTGCTGCTTCATAGACCGCATTCAATTAAGTGAGACGTTCGCGTTTATTTGCAAACAAAAGGAAACTTTTCGTTCATTTGTGACAGGTTTTCTAGACGATAGCAAATATCTCTGAAATATTCTCAAGTTGTCTTTGCACAACCAAGATGGCAGCCTATGCGAATAATTCTTTTTCTATGCTTGTTCGTAACAAATATATAGAATTTTTACTGCGTTGATACTATGCAATCGATCCTTTATAAAATTGATAATTATTGATATAATTTGTTCAAACTAATATCAAGTGTCAACGAGAATGACGGCTACTCTTTAATTTGAGGTCACATAAGACGGATTTACAATAACCGTTCAGAAGCTGCAAAATAGTTTTTGAAAATTCTCGCGAGTGATTTGCTTTTCTATACGCAGTCAATTCAACCGCTCAGTAAGATTTTCTGTTTTCTTTTCAGACAAATGGGAATATACCCATCCAAGTATTTTGCAGCGTTCTCGTCATAGTGTTTGTGTTCCAGTATACAGGTGTGTATTCGTCATCCGACTGCATATTCCTGTCTGAAAATGGTATTGCATGTACTAATCTTTTTCTGTTTTTAATGATTTCTGCATCGCTACGCCTATCTTACTTGAGAGTTTATACAACATACACAAGTATAGTCTGATATGACAGAGACAGTGTAGTAGAGTGACAGTTACAAAAGCAAAACCAAATAAACCTATATTTTAGTTTAACAGAACAATAAGACAAAAGTACACGTCTTGTAGACAAATTTTAGAAGAATAAATAAGGCTGGCGCGTAACTACCAAGATACAACAAATTGTCCTAAATACTCCAATAAATATCACTCTTAACTATAGCCAAAGTACTTGACGAAACAGAAATAACAACACCTGAAATATGCTTACATATAAAGTGATTTCACTTATACATGTATAATGTTAAATGACTACAGTAAATATCTGGAACATAATCAACAGTGTTGATGTAATACAAATGCGTTCATGCATATTTATAATACTCGTATAGGTTCATTTTTCGTAGCCTTTAACAGATTAGTTTTTCATGCTACCCAGCTAGCATTCTGTTTATATCTATATCGGACCATTATGGTTCGACAGGAATCCTGTCGGACCGATAACAATCCGATGTAGATTTAGGTGGAATGATAGCTGGATAGATGGAGTACGTTTGTGTAAAATCAGCTGAACCTGAGACAGAAAAGCACATATGTTTGTATTTTTAATGTTTATATAGCCTAATGTCTTTCCAGTATGAAAAACCTTTTCGCACAACCTTCCTTACTTACAGTAATTCAAGGTTCAAATTACAGTCAGACCTCAGTGGGAAAATCCAAATATGGTTGCTTAAGACAGATGCTTGCTTGATACAGGTAAAATTTCACTCATATGCCTTCAAAAGGATATGTAAAACTGGCCTTTTAAGACAAGTTATTACTAAATAGATTTGGCGTTTAAGATAGGTTTGACTGTATGTGTGTATTGTATTGTTTTTTTTTGTTTGTGTTTGTTGTTTTTGTTTGTTTGTTTTTGTTGTTGTTGTTGTTTTTGTTTGTTTTTGTTTTTGTTTTTTTTTGTTTTGTTTTTTGTTTATGTTTCGCCATGGTCTCCGCTGGTCGCATTTGTCAGGTCAAATACTTTGCTGGTTTTAGCTATTTCATCTACAGCATATATATATACTCATAACTCGATGTTTAGGCGTATATTTGAACAGCCAAAAATATAAATGAAGATACCCAGGGAATTCGAGGCCACCATACAGAAACGTCGACACCACTTGTGCACGTCATGATAAAATCTTAGCAAAAGTCACAAATCAAATGCTTGTCACACAATTCAATTACAACTTTAAAGCTGAAGATCGTATTTATAGAAATAAAAATAAATATGGAGAAGTGTATTTTATCAGTATGTAAAAACTTAGCCTTCTAACTTGCGTAAACGATATGCCTATTTGCTCTCTTGAATTTTCCTTTTCATGAATACATAAAACACTAAAAGAGTATTGTTTCGCAGTGTTCAATCAAGAACTGCCAACATTAAAATATTCAATTTTTTTAAGGTTGCGCTAATATAGTATACATAATTTACAGTAATGAAATAATACAACTCCGCTTATGCGTATTTTACACTAGCTCTTTCCTAAAATGGCGCACTGACAACCCAGTGTGGGAAATTAACTGACACTACGGTGCACGACCCGCTTCAGATCATCGACCTCACCTTCAGCTTAGCCTAGATGAATGGAAAAGCAACCTAAACCATTTCGCTATCAATCTCTATGTCACTTTGAAACAATAATGGACGGTTTCACTGTTTTGTCCAATTTCGATCTCAGCTTAACTTCAGTTAATGACAAGAAGTATTTGGCAAGTGTATTTGCTAGATTTAGCAGATACCAGTATAAATACTAAACATTATCAAATTAAAAGGGTAGTTTGTCCAATGCATTGGCCACATCTTGCAGGCCTTGGTGGCTCAGTCCGACTGGTGATCAGGTGGTCATGAGGTCGATCCTCTCCGGGTCCGGAAACATTCTTTCGTGGAGACTGATAATGAAATATTTTCTACGTCATTCTCCCCCTTCCGCTGATTGAAGAACGGCAATAGTCAGTTTCTGGTGAAAGAATGCGCACAAATACTGTTTTACCGCTTCAGTCGGTTCTTTTATGACAAAATTTTCCTCAATGCTGAGGAATTAGGTCCCGTTAGTTTTATAGCTCTTATCAGGATATCTATTACCCCTATAGGTCATGACCTGCCAGTAAGGGCTGAAGTCTGCAAAGAAGCAATAAAATAGCTTGTAAACATACTGACATTGGTGGAAATGATTTTGTGCCGAAGTTATATTCAGTGTCCCATGATACTGTGTGTGAGTGTTTTTGTTTTGCTTGGTTAAGTATATATATATATATATATATATATATATATATATATATATATATATATATATATATATATGAGGAGTGAGTTCAATAAGCATTGCAAAGACACAAGATACAAGCAAAAAATCAGGCTTTAAAGCAGATCCACGGAAATGGCTCCCCTCCCCCCCCCCACGCACCCCCAGCAGATCCATGGAAATGGCTCCCACCTCCACCCCGCTCCACCCCCACCCCACCCCCACCCCACCCTCCCCCCCCCCCCCCCCCCCACCAAAAAAAAAAAAAAAAAAAAAGCTTTCGCAAGATATGCTAATCTAATTAAGTTGCAAATTGAGTATCTCAAGATTGCTGGCATCACGAGTACAGTATGCCAAACTTTCTAGGACGTAAATGCTTAAAGAAAAACACAAACGGAGAAAATGAATATGATTTGGGGAAGAGTCACATTTTCAAAGCTTAACAGATCATCCATGTGTAACTGTCAAAAAAACAAAAGAGGTATTTTGAGGACACATCTCAAAGTGGTGCTCGCAGGAAAAGACAGTTAACTTCGACTCCAAAAGGCAAAATGGGTTTAAATGTCTAGTTTTAAATGATTAACTGAATTAATGTTAAAAAATAAGAGTTTAAAATAGTTTTCTAAGTAAATAAGAGAACTCAAACTTGTTCATGAGAACTAAGATTTCAGTATGTTATTATGATTTCAAAATCAATGCCAATGACATGGATGGAGATGAAACACTGTGCTTTTAACCCTTAAAGCGCCAATTATTCTTAGAAAATGTCTTGACATTTCATGTGAATTTTGGCAGACGATTCACATGAAATTTCAAGACTTATTTTCTAAGAAAAATTTTTTTTTTAGAATGTCGTCTATTGCAAATTTGCTTGGCGCTTTAAGGGTTAAGTAAACTATTATTACCTTATTGTAATTCATTCTTAGAAAGATCAAAATTAGAGTATAATTCAGTCTGTATAAGACCCCACATTATTCCCACCACTGGCTTAAGTAATTATTCATTACCATGATATCTTGCGGCTGCATGTTTTCTCAAACCTTATCCTAAATATGAGGGCATCTCTGAGGAAGCAGTTTAGACCCAGACTGAAGTTGGAGTAGTTTGATCAGGGGGTTCTGTACACTGTTGACAATTCACCCAGGTCTGTTTAAATACACCGTCAAGCTTGCCAAATAAATCTGCTTCAGTTTCATGGTAAGAATATGGGATTTAGTTTGGAGTAATCACAGTAGTCTTCTTTCTGTCCTTCAGAAGAAAGCCAAAGGCCAAAGTGCAAATGAAAAATGAGTATTTGTTTTCTTGTCCCGGTGTTTACCGCTTAGCACGCTGGGCAAAGTTTTCAGCAGATGGCATTTTGCATTTTGAAATATTTTTTCTTCTTTTTCCCAGAAAAAAAGATTTGACATTTCTTGCATACTTTGGAGACAATTTGCATAAAATGTAAAACCTGTTTTCTGGGAAAATTATGACAAATATTATAAAATGTCTTCTGTGTTTCTTATTTTTCCAAGAAAACAAGATTTGACATTTCATTCAAACTGTCTCACATTGAGACAATATGCTTGAAATATCAAAACCTGTTTTCTTGGAAAAATAAGAAAAAATATTTCCAAATGTCGTCTGCTGAATTTTTTACCCAGGAGACAAAGAGTTTCAATCAGGATTTTTGTATCTTTAATACTCAAGTAATATCCAAAAGCATCTCATGTTGATATCCACTTGTTAAGGCGACACTTAAGTACAGCAATGTGCATCATTGTGATAGAAGTGCTCTCGTCAGAAGACAACTGAAATCAAGAAGGGCGGTTGAGTCCTCCTTTTTTCCTAAAAATAGCTACAGTGACCTTGACCTTAAGCCCAGGACCCTGAAAATCAGATATGCTCAAGATATTATCATACCCAGCATTCATGTGAAGTTGCATTAAAATCCATCAAGAAATGAAGGCGCTAGAGCGATGACAAAGTTTGTTTTTTTGTTGTTTTTTCTTATAAAAATAGCCACAGTGACTTTGACCTTCAGCACATGACCTTGAAAGTTAAACTTGCTCAAGATAATTTCATACCAAACATTTGTGCGAAGTTGTATCCATCAATAATTGTAGGCTCTAGAGCGATGACAGTTTTTGTTCTAAAAATAGCCACAGTGACCTTGACCTTGAGCCCAGGACCCTGAAAGTCGAACTTGCTCGAGATATTGTCATAACCAACATCTATGTGACGTAATATTAAAATTCACCAATAAATGTAGGCACTAGAGCGATGACGTTTTTCTAAAAATAGCTAGAGTGACCTTGACCTTGAGCCCAGGATCCTGAGTCAAACTTTTTCCCAGCATTTTTGTGAAGTTATATTAAAATCCATCAATAAATCTAGGCGCTAGAATGATGACAAAGTTTTTTCTAAAAGTAGCCGCAGTGACCTTGACCTTAAGCCCAGGACCGTGAAAGTCGAACTTGCTTGAGATATTATCATATCCAACGTTGGTGTGAAAAAAAATGAGAAAAGTCCAGGGACTGTCACAATCACAAGCCCCAGACATCAAGCGGAAGAGGAAACTGAACAGGCGCAAATCGAACGAACGTACCAAAAGCCTCAAATCAGATTTTTCTAAAAATAGCTACAGTGACCTTGACCTTGAGCCCAGGTCCCTGAAAATTGAACTTTCTCGAATTATTATCATATATTGTATGAAGTTATATTAAAATCCATCAATAAATGTAGACGCTAGAGCGATGACAAAAGGTGGACATACGTACGTACGTACGGGGACAAAACCTTTATCCCTCCACAACTTTGTTGTGCGAGAAGATAATATTGCCAACCATATACCCAACTAAAGAAACATCCGTGCAATCTGATCAACACAGGTTTGTTCGCTGCTTAGATAGTATTATGTATATGCTTGCTATATCCAAAGTTTGAAGATTCTTGCTAGACTCTTTAGCTGAACAAACTGGTTTGAACAGACTGGTTTGAATCTTACTTGGTACATGTACATTTAAGTGGATGGCAAAGTCGCATTATGAACAGAATCTTGGTGTGTGTTTTATCAGGCGAGGATCGAACTTGCAATCCTTGGTAGTGAAAAGTAAAATAATAATAATAAAAATCTCAAAACGTCTCAAAATACACTGAAATTCGATTTGATTTTGTTGCGTTCCTTTTGTCCTGCAAACGATACCCTTTTCTGTGTTGCAAACTCTGTATATCAGTTCCAAGTGGCAGTACTTTAGATAATATCTGATATTTTCACTTACAGCAGCAGTATTTGTCTCTTCCGCTGAAAGTCGGAATCTGATCTGTGAATGACGTCATACAAGGTTGTCTGCTAGTATCAATACATGATAGTTTACATGTTTGGCCTAGTTGCATTGTTTACCTTATAATAATTTGGATGTTTATAGTATCAGTAATTTAATATGCCATATCCTAAAACTACTGTCTATTGTGTTGCATTTCGTTGCAGAAGCAGACTGTCAAAAGAATGCGGTATACTCTTTTTTGCTACATATGGTATGATAAGTTCTCATAAGTTTGTCTGAAGTCCGGAAATAAAATTAATAATAGTCCGGAAATAAAATTAATAATCATAAATTGGGATTTTATTTCCATCATAAACTCTTGTTACGAAAACGAAACTTCTAAAATATTACTTTACATATGGTTACAAAAATATCTTATAGTATATATCTACTCTCTTCCCACTCTTAATAATATGATGGTAACTGTTCAGACTATTATCGGACGAATGACCCATTTCCTCTTTATTTCCGTCCTGCTTATCATTCTATTGTTTTCAACTTAAGCACTTAAGTTGAGAACAATAGAACAATGACCAGGACGGAAGGCCAGATGCATAATTTTGTATGCAAAATACTGGCTTTAAGAAGTGTGTAAGTATTTAAATATGTATTTAATATTTAGTGAACATTACCGTATTCTTTAAAATATTTATATCTTAAGCCATTATGATCTTAAAAGTCTGTTAGGTTGGTTAAAAATGATTAACAGAAACGTAAAAAATGTATTGGAGGAGTTTGTGAGAGAAAAATAATAGTAATAATAATAAATTGGCCATGTAAAATTAATAAATTATACTTCTTGGTCAGTGTGAAAAAAAATCTTGCTGGAGAAAAATATCCAGCCTCCCCTTCCCTCCTCCCCCATCCCAGTCACCCACCCGTCCAGAAAATCAAATGGTCCGTCCCGGGCACTATGTACAATCTATTATACAGAATTTGTTTATAGACCCTTTAAGAATGCAGTATCTTAACATTTAAAAATGCCAATAAGGCATTCAAGTTTATGTTGTTATTTTCGGTATGTTTTATTACATATAGAACACTCATTTTACATTAGTCATGAAGCTATATCCCAGATTAAAAAAAAATACAAGGGAACTCTTCACTCTGTAAATGCAAGGAACCTAATTTCTTTTACCCGATGGGGAGAACTTTATGAGGTTTATATTAATTTTGTCTTGCGGTTGAAGTTGAACTGCTATTATCAGCAGCTGATGGTGGAGGCATTAGTGTACCGTTATATAAATGGGCAATAAACATATCACTTACATAACCATTGACCAAATCTGGTAAGTCTGATGAGATAGCTGAAGAGACATATAGTGATTGAGAGGAAGGATATATTTATTTGTAGTATGTATTTAAAGATATCATTATGAATAAAAAATTTCACATCTCATCAGGCTTTATAAGTCTAGTTTATACTAATCCTGTAGGTGAAATCCTGAAAGAAATCTGGTTTGGGGAGCTATTTATTGGCAGGCAGATCATTAAAACACAATTTCATAAGCAAATTAGCTGCAACCTCCTCTCAGAGCTATTCGCAAAAGGCTAGTCTGATAATACTAAGCCAGTATGTGTATTGGAGAGGCTATCAAACAGACGTGCCATCATTCAGAAGTTGACTTTCTTTTAATAATAATAATAATAATAATAAACAGATCAGACTCGTATCAGACTAGAAGCTAGTCTAACCCAATACTCGTACACCGAACTCGCGATACATTAATCTGTACAATTCATGTCTGAACATAAATTTGACAATGTTTAAAATTCTTGTCGCATTTTGTAAAACGGCGTGTATTTTATAAAAATTTGGTAAACATCTTAGTTTGCGGAAACTATGTCAAATATTATGTTTGGTCTTCATACATTCTTGTAAAAAGAAAATAGTTTGACAACAAAGGTTTTGAGATTATGTACAAGAAGAAATGCGCGGCGATTCCCCTCAACATGCGTGTTTAAGACTTACGTAAGTACTATACAGGGTTCTGTACGAATATTTTTTTATTGAAAAACCATATGCACGAATGCCCGAAAGATGTCTGGTAAAATTTAAATTGTGTCATTCAAAATGGTATCATAAAATTTGCAACCAAACGTTTTCTTACAGGTTTATTGTAGTGGCCATATTGGATGAAAACATTTTGGTGGTTATCCATTTCTATAGATCTTCTAATACAGGCTATAGGAAACAGTAGGTTTATTTGAAACGCAGTTTGCATGCGAAATTAAAAAAAAAAAAAAAAAAAAAAAAACATCAGAAGAGATGGAAAATCCCCCGATCAAACCGCAATTTCTAAATTTGGTGATTTTCAATCAGATATCATGGAAATATTAAATCATAGCAAAGTAAAAAGATGCAAAGATAGTATGAAATGTGACCAAAATGATAAGTGAAAACAATAATAGGCGTACTGTTAATGATTTTATTTTTGCATTATTATTATTATTATTGTTGTTGTTGTTGTCAAAATCATCTAATAGTAACTTCTGATGTGATCATTTATACAGGATACTCAATATTTGCAAATACTTTGAATTTGTGAGTGTACATATTCAGAAATAATAGCAAAAATAAATGCTTTTTTTTTTTGTAAAGGTAAAAGAACTTGATGTATGTTTATTGGGGTAAAAAATCAATAGAGTAAAAGTTGAAAGGTCAGTTTGATTGAATGGGTTTCTCCCTGGAAGAACGAGGTCCCTCTTTAAACCTTTACCACTCTCGGGGCAAATTCAGCAGACGAAAAATTGATGACATTTTCTTATATATCCCAGACAGTTCATGCAAAATGTCTCCATCGGAGAGAGGTTGCATGATATTGTCAATTTCTTATTTCTGGAAAAAATAAGAAATATATTTCATTATGTTGTCTGCTGAAAAGTTAATACAGAGTGATAGGCATTTAGGAGATATATTTGATGATCACTACGGGATATTTATCTTAATTCTGCATAAAACATTTGAACCTTTGAAATGTTTTTTTTTTTTTTTTCCTTCACAAAATAGGTTTCGAGATGTCCTAGGGAAACTTACTACACCAATAGATGGACCGTTCAATTTTCTGATTGTATTGTTTGCGTGCTGTCATTTTGTGTGGATTAGGGGGAGCAATGCATTGGTTATGTTTGTTTGTGTTGAGGTTTTACGGTCCAGTCAACCCAATGGGGTCATGTCGAGCGCGGTCAGTTTACCTAACCACACGTTTACTGGGAAGGCTTAGAAGGGAGAGAATGACCGTATTGGTTATGTAGGAACCATCTGTGAATAGGAGTAAAATAAGATCAGTCAGGGATAATTACACCTCATGCTGAGAGATTTATTTTGTGTACCGTTACAGGTTCTCTGATATTTTTGGAGATACCTGGCATATTGAAATAGACTGGCTTATAAGACTAAGCCTGCCCAGTAAAATTGCGGTTAGGTAAACTGACCGGCGCGACATGACCTTAATAGTGTTGACTGGGCCGTAAAACTCCAACTCAAACTCAATACATCTTGCCTGTAAATAAAAAATGCACTTTAGCCGACCAAGTGACTAGATATATTTGATATATATCTTTATTTCAAATAAAATATCAATCCGTTCCTTGCAGTTCACAAGAGTTGTGGTCACTTTCCGTTTGACAACAGACGGACAGAAGGACACACATTGCGGTACTTGGCCATGATTTGAAAGTCTTAATACGGGTCCTTAAGGCTAGTTTTATTTATTTATTTATTTATTTATTTATTTATTTATTTATTTATTTATTTTTGAAGCTTCATAAAGATCAAAAGTATAAGAATTACAATAGAGATACACAAGAAATCCGCGAAAGACGGCGTCGCACCTGCTGGGGCAAAAGTCACAGGAGCCCAATCAGACCGTGGTTATTAAATAAGTTTATTTCATTCTTAGCAGTGCTTAGTTGGAAAACTGGGTTAAAAGAAAATGTAGACAAAGTGCCCAGTGGGGCACATATATTCCCGGCCAGTGCCATTCCCTCTAATAGCTATATCTCCAGCACAGTAAGCTGCACTGACTTTTTATTATACAGCCCAATGATAATGGAACGCCGACGTAAAATTCGTAAAAGTTACTGGAGCTTGAAATATAGGTCAAGGTCACCGGGTCAACGTCTGCCAAGTCAATACATCGAGGAGAAGCACTATGCAAGGTATGGTGGTTGTAGGCCTTATAACTGAGGATATATCGAACGTCGACGTAAAATGTGTCAGTCACTGAAGCGTGAAACATAGGTCAAGGTCACCAGGTCAATCTACCTGCCGAGTCAATACATCTAGGAGAAGCACTATGCAAGGTGTGGTGGTTTTAGGTCTTATAGTTGAGGAGATATCGAATGTCGACGTAAAATGTGTCAAAGTTACTGCAGCGCCAAATATAGGTCAAGGTCACCGGGTTAAGGTATCTGCCGAGTCAGTACATCCAGAAGGTGCACTGTGCAAGGTTTGGTGCGTGTAGGCCTTATGGTAGGAGATATCGAACGTTGATGTAAAATGTGTCAAAGTCACTGTAGCACGAAATATTGGTCAAGATCAAAAGATCAAGGTAACTGCAAAGTTTGTACATTTGAGGAAAAGCACTATGCAAGGTTTGGTGGTTGTAGCCCTGTAAAAGTCACTGGAGTGTGAAATATAGGTCAAGGTCACCAGGTCAAGGTACTTGCAGAGTTTGTGCATTAAGGAAAAGCACTGTGCAAGGTTTGGAGGTTTTAGGCCTTATAGTTGAGGAGATATAGAACGTCGACGTAAAATGTGTCAAAATCACTGGAGCGCAAAATATAGGTCAAGGTACTTGCTGAGTCAGTTCATCTAAGAAAAGCACTATGCAAGGTTTGGTGGTTGTAGGGCTTATAGTTGAGAAGATCTGGAACGTCGACGTAATTTGTGTCAAAGTGACTGAAGCGAGAAATATAGGTCAAGGTCACCAGATCAAGGTACCTGCCAAGTGAGGACGTCAGAGAGATGTTTCATGTAAGGTTTGATGGTTGTCTTGTCGTTGATTAGAATACTTACTTTGATGTAAATGTCGAACCTGGACATAAATGTTGATAGACGGAATGGCGCACGGAAAAGCGGATTCCTATGTCGCAAAGTCAGGAGGCCAGGGAGATGTTTCATGCAAGGTTGGATGGTTGTTTAGTCTTGTCGTTGATTAGAATACTAACTTTGACGTAAATGTCAAACTTCGACAAAATGTTGACAGACGGACGGACGAACGGACGAAAGAACGGAAAAGCGGATGCCTATGTTGCAAAGTCAGGAGGTCAGGGAGATGTTTCATGCAAGGTTTGATGGTTGTTAAATTTTGTCGTTGATTAGAATACTAACTTAGACGTAAATGTCGAACTTCAAAATAAATGTTGACAGACGGACGGACGGACCAACGGACGGACAAACTGAAAAGCAGACGCCTATGTCGCAAGTTCAGGTTGTCAGGGAGATGTTTCATGTAAGGTATGATGGTTGTTTTGTCTTGTAGTTGATTAGAATACTAAATTTGACGTACATGTCGAACTTCGACATAAATGTTGACAGACGGACGGACGAACGGACGAAAAAGCGGACGCCTACAAAAATCACAACAAAACGTACAATGGACAAATCGCCTCGATGGACAAATATATGCAGTTTCGCGAAATAAAAGTCAAATTATGGAAATAGTTGCAGCCCAGACACAACTTTTCATCCAACAACAATACAAAAGGTTAAAGGAAAAGTCCAAGGAGTGCCACAATTACGTCGCATGCTAAACGACACAGGATGCACGAAGTAGGAAAGCTAGCGTTATCATTTTTTTATAAAGACATATGCATCCACTGATGTATCTATCTATAAGGTTCTATGAAAATATCTGAAATAAAACTAAAAAATTGCCTTTGAAAACAAAGAACACATTACAGTTAGAAAATGGGAGTCTCTGTTTTATTGACACTCTTCATAAACAGTAATGAAGTTTGTAGCGTATACATGAGCAGACCTCCATTTTCAAAGATACCACAATGGGTCCAATGATCCCAAAGGAAATGAAAATATAATCTGCACTATGGTGAAGTACCGGGTAACGTCAAGATTTGATGGCTTAAGTAAGCAAAGTTCAGCCCATTTTTGTCTCTACGCTTTGTATACAGGATTCTAGCTATGGTTGATGTCGCAATTATTTTCTTCATCTAAAACTACCTCTGATATTTTTTGTGGTCGATGTAAATCTTTAGTTTTACCTTTCTATGTGCCCTATAATAATTTTAACAAAGACAGGCTAAATGGCCCGAACTTCAGCCAGGGTGTATCATACATGTGTCGAGTAATTATTCAGCATTACTATGAATTTAGCACGTTATTTTGAGTCAATCTTTATAAAGAACAACAGAATGTCGGGGGTGGTGGTGTTGATATTTGCACAGCCCGTCAAACACTAGCCTAGTGGGATGTTGTGGCGAATGCAATGTTTTTACTTACAGACAGTTTTAGACAGGTCAAGTTTGTGTTAACAGAGAGTTTCATCTGTCAATGCTTCATCTCTTTTGATCAAAGCATTTACGAGCTTCTGATTAGTCTATTACTCCCGCGCCTTTGACTAATCTATGATTTCCGAGTTTTAGATTAGTCTAAAACAACCGGCCGCGATGGCCCAGTCGGATCCACGTCCGACTGGTGATCGGGAGTTCGCGGGTACGATTCCCGCCGGGTCCGGCAACTTTATTTTGTGGAGATTGATCATTGAATATTTTCTACGGTCACTGTATTCCTTCCGCTGATTCAAGAAAGACAGTTGTCAGGTTGTGGCAAAAGAATGTGCACAAGTATTGTTTAACTGCTTAGAGGACTAAACTTGTCCACGAAAGTGTGATTGGGCAAACTGGACGGCTCGACATGACCGTAATAGTGTTGACCTGGCCGTTTAACTCTGAACCAACCAATTAGTCTATAACTTCCGAGCTTTTGATTAGTCAATATCAAATGTATCAATGGAACATGACGTTGCAGTATTTTCTAGGAGGAAACGGCAAATACCACCATTTCATAAAACTGTCGAGAAGCAAGAGGATAAATATGAATGCTACTTTTCTATTGCATGACTCGACTTTAGGGACTGCATTATTTTTCTAATCAGCTGTCGTTGTATTAATAAATCTGTAGAAAATTTGGTTTGTTATGAATTCAAATATGTACAAAATTATTGGTTTAGCGTTCTTCTTTACTATTTATGAACGAACAACCGCTTTAGATTTGCGAACATGATGGTAAACGAAGTGTCAATTGTTACTTTTACATGTACACAATCTCAATTTCATGACGAAGTTTCTTTTTTGCATCAGTATATATAACGACTTAAATTCGGAGTAATAACCAGGTTAACATGATCCGTATGTTGATCTAAAACTTTAGAAAAAGGAATGCATATTTTGAATATCAAAGTAGGTGTTTAATCTATTATCAAAGTCCTAATGCGACCTAAAAAGGTATATCTAAGAAAACGGGTCATGCACTGCTTGTCCGAAGACAAGGAGAGATGAGGAACAAAAATGACAAAACGTATAAACAAAGAACAATTGCAGCAGAGGAACTGCCTTGGAACGGTCAGTAGAGAACTACTCGGATTCTTAAACCAGTTTCACTTGCACGAAACCTCAGCCTTAATTCTGATGCAACTCCAAATTACAAACATATGTTCGGTCCGCATGAGGGCCTTCTACATCGTCAGTGAAACTTAACAATGACACATATATAATCACAAACATTGTGAAAAGAAAACAAAGCAAAGGGCTCAATGGCGAAAAAAAGAAAACCATAAACAGAACCACGTTCGGCTCCATTACAGACATTGATAATCAGATGCCAACCTCCTGAAACAGATAGAGCAGGGAGTCGTGATTTAGTCTGAGGACCGACTGAACGTCGCACAATTAACAAAGGAAGCGAAATGGTCAGTTATAGGTCGGTCAATAACCATGGATGCAGTTTGTCGAAAAAAATATCCTTGGTGTAGCCTATCTCTTTGCAGCGAATGACAATCTTAATAAATTGTTAAAAAAAAAAACGTTTTATCAACAATCTTTCTTAAGTTTTAGACAAAGTTACCATAAAATTCGGGTTTAAAGTAAGCCTTTCGCTGAAGTTTTTTTTCAAACCAACGATATATTTGTACATTAATTCAGAATTACGGCGATAAAACAGGAAAATATTTTAAGTAGTTTATGATACCGGTACCCCTGCTTAAAAACATCGATGCCCATGAATACTCATGACCTACCAATGATACAAAGAAGAAGAGCAAACAAACCATGACAGTGACAACACAAATTACAAAACAAAGCAAATCAAAACAACCAACTGTTTAGCAGTTTAAATTTTATTTCGATTATTAATTAAAGTCATTGACTTGACTAAAAGCTCTGCTAAAACGAATTGACTGAGAAATATATGCACCATTAGATGTAGCACGAGGGGACTGGAGTCGGGGATCAGTGCTCTTGAAACACAGGAAACACAGAAATCATTATTTTAATGAGTAAATCTGAATCATGCTTTCATAAGGAAAGCAGGACCCAGTATATTCGCGAGTGTATATGAGTGCTATTTTAAGCAGAAAAAAAATGAACCGCGATGTTTAGCTGTTTACTATATCATGTACATAAGGCAGTTTGGTTTTCAGACTTATTTATAAAATCATGTATCAGATGTAGCAATCGAAATCATGATTCCTGTGTTTTAAAAACAAAAAGCCTGTTATCGCACTGATTTTGGCACTTCCTGATTATTGCGTGTAGCTGGAACTGTATTAGGATTAAGTTCAAGGTTTGAGTGCTCGTAAAACTAACCTCCCCCTGATTTTGGCATTTCCTGAATATTGCGTGTAGCTGGAACTGTATTAGGATTAAGTTCAAGGTTTGAGTGCTCGTAAAACTAACCTCCCCCGACCCCCTTAACCCCTTTTCCCTCCACCTACACACATACGCATACACATACAACAACAACAATAACAACAACAACACACACACAAACTTTGCGGTTTTACTGCTGAGCGTTCCTTTATTAATTTGAAAGATAAGATCAGTATGTAGTTTGTTTTCTTCATATATATATATAAGGTTCATCATGCGGACAACGAAAATATACATATATATATATTCCAGATGGACGTTTTATAAATACAGTTTCAAACGTCACAGGATGTGTTGGAACCGACATTAATTTGAACTGGAGATACGATAGAGAGAATAAAGTGCACAAGATAGTCTGGTTAAAGGACGGTGAAATTATTTTGACAGCAAAAGACACCTTGCCAGCAGTACCAATATCTAATATCAACCATATTTACCATATAGCCAATGGAGAGATAAGTATCAAGAATATATCCCTAGGAGATGCAGGTCTTTTCAGAATAACTGTCTTTTACACAGTTGTGTCAAATCTACCAACACTTTCAGACTCTGCCTATGTCTCTGTCAAAGGTAGAAAATTACTTAAACAGTCATAAAATGATGCACATTATGTTTATGTTTGTTGCTGTAAAATGTTAGTTGTGAAGATGGTAGTTTTAAATGATTGCGTGTTTCATACCAAGCAGCCGCAACACAATTGTTAGAGAGTTTGATTGCGGTGCGGAAATTTGCGGGTTCGAGCTCATCTAAGACTATCAATTAAAAAGCTCTTACTTCACCAGCAGTTCACCAACAGAAATAGTTAGCTATCGAGGATAGGTTAAAGGCAGCCAAAGGAGCGGATTGGACCCTACTTTTCATATGCTCACGCCAAAGATACGCGGTGCTCTAACTCACACCGCCCTACGACCGCAAGATTATGGAACACATTGACCTTTTCACTGCTGGTGTTATTATGCGCTGTATGATGACCATAAACGCATCTCCGTTCTATATCATGGTTGAGGTTATTCATTCTATAGGATCTTTGAGCCCATTTCAGTTGTACTGAAAACAAAGCAGTGATGAAACCTGGAGCTAGAGAGCAGCACCGAATAATCCACAAATTGCACGAACACATTGTTCTTTGTTTCGAAAGGTTTCCTTTCCGCAGAACGTAGTTGATTACAATGTTGTACAAATATCATATACTAACTGGAGGAATTCCCAACAAATTGTGTGGTTAATTAGGAACCTATACATTAATAATAACTGCTGTATTCAGAGCACAACTAATTTAGAAAATCTGAAAAATTTATCCTTTAAGAAGAACATTATCGAAGCAACTTTAATGGAAATGGATACACTTTCAGAGGAGGCATTTCCGTCTAAATTGTTGTGTTCCCATCTGTAAAGAGGTATATTTTTAAACGAAAGAATTCTTCCGATTTAATGTGACTCTTTCTTCAGAATGGGTTTGGTGGACTCGAAAGCAAAACGGGAAGTCACAAAAGTTGTTTCCCTTGTAAATATGGCGAGAAGTCTATTATCTGTGTATAAGAAAAGCGGTATAGTTTAATTGAATCAAAACAAGTGATACACGGCTGATCCGTATGAGAATGTTTTAATTTGTTATCTTCCATTTATATTTTTGAATTCTGCATTTCGCGCAGTCTGATCAGAATCTCCACTGGGCGCATTTTGGGTAGCCAGTGATGCAAAGGTTCATCATGCGGACAACGAAAACTCTGATTAGACTGCGGATGCGCAGGATGATTTCTGTCTTCGTTGGGCGCACGTTTCTCACGTTGCGGCTCATATACATCACATCTCCGCCACCATCCGCCATCATCCGCCCCATCCCTCATATTTCAGGAAAAAAAGGAAAACACAATACCTTTATTTTTTATGTTCATAATAAAACCCATTGTGTATGAAAAGTGACCTTATATTCATAATCAGGATGAGATTCTGCATCCAAATTGCTTCCAATAAGCATTTCAGTTTCACGTCTGTTTTAATTCACAGCCATGCATGCGTAATGTCTTTGACGTCAAACCACCTACAGAAAACGCGAGGTCCTTGAATTAGATTTACCAAGAGTATCCTTTCAATAGCTGGCTTTCGAAACCATACAATGTTTTTTCTTCATTCTTGCAATTCCAACGAAATTGACTATTGAACAGAAAAATGTAATATCTATCATTTTATACATGCTTCTGACTAGCTTTCGTCAGTTCCGTCAAATGTCGACCGACATATATTCTGTACAGTTGTGCCGGAAAAGCATTTCCTACAAGATTGTCTCTGCACCCAGCGAAGACTCAGATTAGCCTGTGCATCCACACATTCTAAGCAGAACTACTGCCGTAAAAAGAAAGCTTGGATGTTTGGCTACCTATATAGTACAAAGCAATTAGTCTGATCAGCCTGTGTATTTGTGGCGGCTGAGCTGAGTCATTCCACTCTTGTAAGAAATTTTGCGACTAGCATATAAGTTATGGCAATATAAAAGATTATCCTTGGCTCATTGTGGATAGGTCTGACGACTTGATATTGAAGGACGTAAAACACCAAATCATCATCACTTGTAATGATTACGTGTTTGCTTACGGTCCTAGGCACAAAATATACCTACCAACCACAGATGTACATGAAAAGCACATGTTGTTAAGGTAGTGTCTTATAACCAAACCATCATCGTCATCATCACTTGTAATGATTACGTGTTTGCTTGCACAATGGGCACAATATATAACTACCAACCACAGATGTACATGAAAAGTTCAAGTCATGTTGTTTAGATTCTTATCTACAACCCATCATCATCACCATCACTTGTAATGTTTACCCGTTTGCTTATGATCCTAAGCATAATGTATACATACTAACCATAGAAAAGCTCACGTTGTTAATGAAGATTCATTTAGGTATATTTTATTTGATTTTACAAATCATGTGTAACTTTTCAGATCCACCGTCTTTACCCACATTTCGCGCGGTGGACATAGGCAACGACCGACACTACTACTGTTTCATTGAGGAATCGGGAACACCAGCCACACAGCTTCAGATAAAAGTATGAACATATCACGCTCTTTCACTACACCTATAACTCGCTACTTATCCCTCCGATTGTATTAAAACGTTCTTTTCTATTAGGATAGGGCAAGCGATTTTTTTTTAATTAGAAAGAACCAATATTAAAGCAGGAGCAGGGCAGTTGTAAGTCATGTAGTAATGTAGCTTAGACAAGCATGACAGAAAGGTTTTTAATTAATTACTGTTATGATTGGACCAGAAGTGCTGTTAAAGTAAAATTTATAAGTGTAGTAATTTGGGACAAAGCAAAGAAAACTTTGACACACTTTTGCTGGTAGTTTATTCACAGGTATATTTGTGTCTTAAATTACGCCATAATAAATGAAAATATTTGTGATGTCACAAACGGGACTTATATAATGTTAATATTGATATATTATCAAGTGTTGTGTCTATTAGTAACTTAAAAAAAAACAAGTTCCACGTAATTGTCTTTTAGAAATATTTAAAAAAAAAAAAAAGTTCTAAAATGTCGACACATTGGATAAGAAAACTATACATGGCCCTACAGGGTCTTCGATCCTCGACTGTCAGTATCCGAAGGGCATGCTCTACCAAAAGAGGTCTCGAGGAGTACCATCTCAAATAAACATTAAATACACTTCTGCAACAAGGTATATCGGAACCAGGATTTTACGGTGACTTAGTGTACAGATTTAGAAAAATTGTAGGAAAATCTAACTTTCCGGAGCAATTCAGAAAACTTAACCGTTATAAAAGAATTGGCTATAGCCTGGATATTATACGGCAGACTGCATGCCTAGTTGTCAACCAAATCATTGTTGATGGCTATGCTTCACTCTTTAATGGTACGACGTCGGTTCGGGCCTCAGACTCAGTGACGGTCTGTTCGTAAAACTTTAATCAGTGGGATGGGGCTTGACGATATATCTTTCGCTTGGCCCGCCGTGGCTCAACTATTGGTTTTCATTTACTCTGACATACAGTAGAATTAGCCATAAGTAATTTGTTTATTATAGTGATTAATTTGATTTTTATGTTTTCGCTTTGATGCACTGAGTTGGGAGCCTTTATGCGAACCGAAATTTTATGTATTACTGTATTAAGAGTTGCATCGGAACCCAGGGTGAAGGTGGCTAGCTATAAAAGTGCTTTAACCCCCCGCTCCCTCCCCCTCCCCCCCCCCCCCCCCCGCCTCAGTGGTTTACTCTACTAACCGTTCTAAGGCGGTGATCCCAATGTTAGTCTTAGTCCTTGTTGCTTTGTGGTTTATCCTACGAGGCGATTTGTTTATGTCTTACCTTGTGTTGTTTTGTTCTTGTGTTTTCCAGTCCTTTTAGCATTGCGATTACCTCGCTTGGGGAAGAGAGAGCTAATCTTAGTGCTTTTCGTACGTTTGTTCGATTTGTGCTTGTGTAATTTGTCGGTTTCCTCTTCCTCTTGGTGTCTGGAAAGGGCTGCGGTTTGTGATTGTGGCACTTCCTGGACTTTTCTATTACGTTTTTATAATATAATTGTTTTTAACTGCATCGAAAAGCTAGACATATTCGAATATACATAGATGACGACATGCGGTCAGAACTGACATTTAGAGATTTTCTTTGCTTTGTCTACTGTATAACAGCATCGATGTTGTCTCGTATTTTCATTGGTTTGTCCCAGCCTCAAATTTATGCTGTATAGAAAAAAAAATACGGTATTTTCGAGTAAAAACGTAAAATCAGTGGTATAAATGAAGTAAGAAAAGGTAAGAGGGTAAGAGAAAAAATTCCAGGGAGTGCCACAAACACAAACCGCAGCCCTTCCCAGACCCCAAGAGGAAGAGGAAACCGACAAATCCAAACAAGCACAAATCGAACAAACGTACGAAAGCACATAACCCAGCCATTGTCCCAATCACTAAGCACAGCATTCTCAAAGTACCAAAACAAGAAGAGACGAGAAAAGAATTACAAGACAAAGACACATGTACCATAATCGAAATAGAAGAACTGCAAAAGAAGAACCGCCTTGGAAGGTCAGCACAAACTATTACTTGGGGCTTGAAGTAGTTTTACGCGATCGCGACGCCGCCGTTAATTCTGATACAACTAAATATTACAAACATGTGTTCGGTCTGCTCTGAAAATCAAAATTCTGTCAAAGGATCACTATTTTATCATTTCCCAATAGCCACTTATATGCAATACTACTCAAATAGAGACTATTGACTCAAACATGATTTTAGAATATGTCAAAATTAATATATATATATTTGACAAAACCCACAAGTACAAATTACTCCTTACATTCTCAAAACGGTAAATACTTATTTTATTTTACGTTTATTTTACCACACTACAGCTCGTGTTAGTGCCGTGTGGTGGCGGTAGAAGGTCTCCCCGTCCACACCATAGTGCAGATTATATTTCTTTCCTTTGCATTCATTGGGCCTATTGTGAAGTATTTGAAAATAGAGTTCTGCTCATGTCTTGTTCGTCTGTCATTACTGACAATGACCAATCCTAATCAACTGTGTGATGTGTTATTATTTGTGTGTTCTAAGATGGCTGATAAGACCAATCTTAGCTCTAAACTGCCTGTTGCAGATAGAACAAGAGAGGTCTGAGGAAGAAAGCTCTGTTGGTGATGCCTTAGCTCTGGCTTTCCGCTGTGCACGTTTCTGCTCGGCTTCGCTGATTCTTTTTGCTTCGTATTCACCAGCTCCCCTTTTTATGAGGCCTCGCCACTTTGTACGATCTTGTGCAATCTGTTCCCATGACTCAGTTGGTATGTTGAAGTCTTTAAGGGAGGCTTTGAGGGTGTCCTTGTATCGCTTCTTCTGACCACAATGAGAGCGTTTTCCTGCTTGAAGTTCTCCATAGAGGATTTTCTTTGGCAAACGTTCATCAGGCATTCTGGTAACATGGCCTGTCCATCTTAACTGTGCCAATTTCAGAAGAGTATGTATACTCTGCATCCCTGCCCTTTTTCAGGACTTCTGTGTCTGGAATCCTGTCTTGCCACTTGATCTTTAGAAGTTTTCTAAGACAGCTTGTATGGAAGTGGTTCAGTCTTTTGGCATACCGTTGGTAAACTGTCTAAGTTTCGCATGCGTATAATAGTGTTGGCAGCACTACCGATCTATATACTTTCAGCTTTGTGTCAAGTCTGATTCCACTTCGGTCCCAAATACTTCCACGTAGTCGGCCAAATGCTGCACTAGCTTTGGCAATTCTAGCATTGACTTCATCATCAATGTGCACAACTCTAGACAATGTGCTTCCAAGGTAGGTGAACTTGTCTACCACTTGAAGTCGTTGACCTTTCACTGTGATGGTAGGCTCCTTGTAAGGCTTTCCAGGTGCTGGCTGATATACTACCTCAGTCTTTTTGATGCTGATTGTGAGATTATAGCTGTCACATGAATCAGATACTTGATCCACACCTTTTTGCATTTTCTCTTCTGTTGGAGCACCCTTTGCCATGTCATCAGCAAAGAGGAACTCGTCTAGCACCTCTGTCTGCACCTTAGATTTAGCTTGCAACCTTCTTAGGTTGAAAAGTTTCCCATCAAAGCGATACCTAATAGGTATACCGTTATCACCATCCTGTAAAGCATCTGTAAGCATGGCATAAAACATCATGCTGAACAGTGTTGAAGCTTGTTTAGATTTGTCGGTTTCCTCTTCCTCTTGGGGTCTGGGAAGGGCTGCGGTTTGTGATTGTGCCACTCCCTGGACTTTTCTCTTACCTTTTTTGAAGCTAGTACACAGCCTTGCTTAACTCCATTTGTTACAGGAAATGGATCAGAAAACTCGCCATCATGTTGGACCCTTGCAAGCATACCATCATTGAACTGCCGCACCATTGCTCATGTATACGCTAGAGGGCGTAAGCAATGTTGCAAACTTCATTACTGCTTATGAAGAGTCTCAATAAAACCGAGACTACCATTTTCTTATATGTAGCGTGTTCTTTGTTTCCAAAAACAATCTTTTTGACGTTTATTAAACAAATTATGTAGCAATTTATAGAACACGATTAGAATTATCGGCTACTCAAAGAGTCCTAACGCGAGCAGGATACTGAAAGAATTGCCGGATGCAATAATGACAGTACTTTAATAAATGATGAACACACACACACACACACACACACACACACACACACACACACACACACACACACACACACACACACACACTGGTAATGTTCTTCAGACATTTCTGACTATCAGCAACTTGATCTGTTTATCTGGTGACTGCAGTGCTATAGCTTTTGCGTGTTCTCTGCTAACTGATTTGACCAATCTTAGCTCTGTAGCTGTCTGTTGCATATTGAACAGGAAGTTCTGCCAAAGATAATTTTGATGGTGACGAGCTGGCTCTGGTTTCCGCTGCTGGCACTTTGTCTCAACTTCGCTAGTTAATTGTGTTTTCGTAATCATCTGTTCTTTTTCCGGCGAGGCAGCGCCACTTTGCTTGGCCATGTATAGTATATTCCCAAGACTCTAAGGTGGGGTATGTTGAAGTCTTTCAGCGAGGCATTTAGGGTTTCTCTGTTGAGTTTTTGTCTGGCCACCCTGAGAGTGGTTTTCCACCTAAAGTTCTCTATAGAATATGTTCTATTCATTCATCAGGCCTTCTGGTGACATGGACAGCCCTTCTTAGCTATGTCAGCTTCAGATGAGGCTTCTTAGCTCTTTGTAAAACGTCTGTGTCAAGGATCTTGTCTTACCACTTGATCGTTAGGAGTATCCCGAGGAGTTTGTGTGGAGGTCTTTTAGCATGACGTCGGTAAACTGTCCAGGTATCGCATGCATATGAGAGTGTTGGTAGTAATGCAACTTTATAGACTTTCAGCTTTGTATCAAGCCGGATTCCTCTTCGATTCCAGATATTTCAACCCTAAATGCTACACTAGCTTTAATAATCCTGTTGTTTATTTCCTCATCAATGTGCACAGCCCTTGACAGAATGCTTGAAACTTGAAAGTGTTGTCCTTTCACTGTTATAAGGGGTCGTTGTACGGTGTTCGAGGTTCAGGTTGGTGCACAATCTCAGTCTTCTTGGTACTGATTGTGGAATCGTTGTTATCAAAAGCTCGTGGAACTCGATCCAAATCTCCTTGCATTTTCCTCTCTGCTGAAGCATTGTTTTGTCATGTCATCGGCTTGGAGAAGCTCATCCATTATTTCTTGCATCATCTTGGTTTTGGTTTCGTCTTTCATTCGTCCATTGGAACACATTTCACACTCTTGAACTTCTAACTGTGGGCGTTTCGTGACGTGTATAAATGAAGGATAATCGTGTTTAAACGAAAGATCTGTAACATACGTTATTGTAATAACGTTTGCTATTGTGCAATACAGGAAAGGAGGTTTTTTTACATATATAAACTAGAGCATCGTAGATGCAGAAAAGTTGACATAAATTTCTGTGTTTTCGAACCTTATAGAAATGACATGGATTACTGATACAAAAATTACACTAGTCGTTGCCGGATTTGCCCGTGTGGACTGATTGATTCTATCTGTCAGTTTGAATACTGAAAGGCTGCTTTGACTATTGAATTATAAGCATAGGTCGATCACATTTTTCTACAGATGAAAATCTTAAGTATGGAAATGTATGTTATCATTTCAGGTATGAAGCAATATAATACATGCCTCTAGTTTCATTGTAAATTTAAGTCAGTCTTGATTGCTGCGTAGTTGGAGATGCAGTGGAGTGTTTGGCTGAAAAAATGTTGATGGCTCATCCGTATTTCGTGTCAATATTTTCACCCCATATAAGTGCATTTAATGATCACATTATGCTGCATATTTAATTACTATAGTAACAACAGCATGACTAAACCTATTCCTGACATCTGCAAAATGCAAATTCATAAGTAGGGCATGCGCGGTTCGCTTTTTAAAACTTTCACGGTCGATATATACATCGTCTGAGGGAGTTGCATATATGCTCTCACTAGACTGCGCATATGTGGTGTCTGAAAACAGGTCATATATTATACAGCTTGTATATTTTTTTATTACCAAATGAATTACAGAGAAATCGTTCGCCATTGCTTTAAAATGTTTGCGTAAAAATGAGCAAGCGATATCATTCATTACTGCTTTAAGGAGTTTGCGTAAAAACCAGTAAGCTATCGCTTACTCGTTTTTACGCAAACTCCTTCCAGCAATGGTGAATGTTTTCTCTGTAATCGATTAAAACAACCAACTTAACTGTTTATTACATCTAAGTCCGTACTTTGCCTTTGATACGTTAGAATCAATCTTTAAACTGTCCTTTCGTAACGTAACGACCAAGCGTATGAATATCTCAGAGCCTGAGTTTGTTTCGAAACTCAGTCACATTTTGATCTCACTTCAAATAGAAAACGAACATGGGCCTGAAATATTCATGTTAATTGTCTTAAAACGGAAAATCAAACTGCATCGCTGTATTAAAGTTATTTCCTTGAAAACAAAATAAAATCGCAGTTAAATTTTCTAATAATTGCCATTATACCACGGTTACATCCATTATTATTGTCATTGTTAACGACATCGGCAACGCGGCTTAGTAATGATGACGTCAACAACGGTCGATCTGAAGAAATGAAGTACATGTAATTCACTATCGAGGGATAACCGCTTTCTCTTTTACTGGGATCAATAGCTAATTCATCGCTAAAACTTAAATGAACAGCGTTACATGACACTGTATGCATCTATTTACTAGCAACAAAATGTATAATTTTCTGTGGTGATATTGTAAAAAAAAATAATAATAATAAAATAAAAAATAAATACATAAAACATCAACTGATTGTCTATGAACATTCTGCATTGAAAAGTCATGTGAGGCATACTAAATGTATATGTTTATGTAGATTTTTATGCATGTTGTTGCTAGTTAGATGCAAATTTTCTTCATGCGGACAACGAAGACTCTCATCAGTCTCCGTAAATGCAAGGCTGATTTGAGTCTTCTTTGGGCGCACATGTCAGAAGGCATGTTTTCCCACGTTACGGCTCAAATATATATGCCGAAATAAAGACAGACGAGGAACAAATAATGACAAGACACAATGGCACAGTTGCAATATTCAACACTGAAGGGCTGCCGCAGAAGCCTCGGAGCAGTCATTACAAACAACTACTGGTGTGGTAGGCTTAGACTAGTTTTGCATGATCGCAGCCTTGCCCTTAATTCTGATGTAAGAATGTGGTTCTCAATTTTCTGTCGAAATAATGATTATTTTGTCATTTCCCAATAGTCCAATAATACTGCCCACTTAGAGATTATAAACTTCAATGGATTTCAGACTATGATTATCAAAATTAAAATACCGTATACATTTTGTTCGACAAAACAGGATATCTATGTAGCGTTTCTTCTGAGCACCCTGTGAGCGGTTTCCCCCTGAAGTTCTCCATAGCAGATTTGTTTTGATAAGTGTTCATCAGGTATTCTTGTGACATCGCTAGTTCATCTTAGCTAAGTTAGCTTCAGAAGAGTATTATGCCATGCTTCTTTGCTCTTTATAAGACTTCTGTGTCACTGATATTGTCTTTCTACCTGATCTTTAGGCGTTTCCTCAGACAGCTTGTGCGAAATTGATTAAGCTTTTTAGCAGGACACAGGTAAAATGTCCAGGTATCGCGTGCATATAAGAGTGTTGACAGTTATGCAGCTTTAAAGACTTTCAGCTTTGTGTTCATCCGAATTCCTCTTCGATTCCAGACATTTCCACCTAGCCTGCCAAATGCTGAACTGGCTTTAGTGGGTAAGCTGTTTACTTTATCAACAATGTGGACAGCTCTTGACACAGTGCTTCCCGAATATATGAATATGTCAAAAGTCTGAATGTTTTGTCCTTTCACTGTGATGAAGGGATCGTGTACGGCTTTTCAGATGTAGTCTGGCACACAACCTTAGTCTTCTTGTTAATTATTGTGACGTCGTAGTTATCACAATCTAGTAAAACTCGATCCATACCTTATTACTTGTTTCTCTCTGTTGAAGCGGTCTCTATTATTATTTTATTATTATTATTATTATTATTATTATTATTATTTTATTTTTGCCATGTCATTGGAATCGAGAATCTCATCCATCATTTCTTGCCGTACCTCGGTTTTTGGATTCGTCTATCATTCGACCATTAGTAAAACATTCCACACTTTTAAGGTTCTAACTGTAGCCCTTCTGTGGCCAACATAAACGAAGTATAATCTTATTTAAACAAAAAGTTCGTTATTGCGCGATATAGGAAAGTGCATACCTCTACCTACCAAATCAGGCTTTTTAACATACACGAACAAGAGCATCCTAGATGTAGATAGATTGGCATACGTTTCTACGTTTACTAACCTTATAGAAATAACAAAAAAAGCCAAGGCCTACTGTTATAACATTTCCACTAGATATAGCCAGATTTGCACGTGTGGAGGTTTGCTTTATTCTATATGTCAGTTTGAAAGTACTTTGACTGTCGGATTTGAAGCATTTGTCGATCACATTTTTTCTGTAGATTGGAGCATTTAGCATGACAATGTTTGCTGTCATTTCAGGTAGGGAACCATCTGAAACAGGCATCTAGTTTCACTGTGAATTTAAGTCAGTCGGTTGATTGCTGCGTAGTTGGAGATGCAGTGGAGTGTTTAGCGGAAAATTTTGATGGCTCGACTATATTTTGTGTCAATATATTCACCCCGTGTAAGTGCATTTAATGATCACATTAAGCTTCATGCATGTATTCTGGTATAAGTACTATAATAACAGCAGCATGACCAAAATTATTCACGGCACCTGCAAAATACGCATCCACAGACAGAGCAAGTGCAGTTTGCTTTTATAAAACTTTCAACGACGATACATCTTTTAAAGGAATTGCAGATATGCTCTCATAAGACTGCACATATATCGTGTCTGAAAATAGGTCATAAAACTATACAGCTTGTATATTCTTTTATCACCCAAATGATTCTGCAAATGAATTATATAGTTTATTTGTTTGCTTTCTCGTTTTCAAACTCCTTAAAGCAATGGAGAATGATTTCTCCTTAGTCGATTAGTTTACTTGTTTTTTATGCAAACTCCTTAAAGCAGTGGTAAATCATTTCTCCGTAATCAATTAAAAAACCAAATTAACTGTTAATTACAATTTAATCCATAGTTTACCTTCGGAATATTAGAATCAAACTTTAAATGTTCTTGTCAAATGTAACGACCAAACGTATTGAAAAACAAAAGGTAAGAGAAAAGTCCAGGGAGTGCCACAATCACAAACCGCAGCCCTTCCCAGACCCCAAGAGGAAGAGGAAACCGACAAATCCAAACAAGCACAAATCGAACAAACGTACGAAAAGCACTAAGATTAGCTCTCTCTTCCCCAAGCGAGGTAATCGCAATACTAAAAGGACTAAAAAACACAAGAACAAAATGACACACGGAAAGACATACAACAAATCGCCTCGTAGAATAAACCACAAAGCAAAAAAGAGTAAGACTAACACCGGGACCACCGCCTTAGAACGGTCAGTAGAGCAAACCACCGGGGGTTTAAAGCACTTTTACAGCTAGCTAACTTCACCCTAGGTCCCGATGCTAGAATAAACCACAAAGCAACAAAGAGTAAGACTAACACCGGGACCACCGCCTTAGAACGGTCAGTAGAATAAACCACCGGGGGTGTTGAAGCCTGAGGGCTTGTTTTTTTTTTTTTTTTTTTTTTTTTTTTTTTTTTTTTTTTTTTTTTTTGTTGTTGTTGTTTTTTTTTTGTTGTTGCTGTTGTTTTGTTTGTTTCTTTTTTCCAAACTCGGTCACCATTTTGATTTCTCTTCAAAAAGAAAACGAGCATGTACTAAAAATATTCATATCAATTATCTTGAAACTGAAACTACATTCTTAGGATTTCTAACTGCAACGTTGTATTAAAGGTATTTCCTCGAAAACAAATAACATAAAAATCGCAGTTTAATTTTCTAATATTTGTCATCATACCATTGTTACATCCATTGCTTATCTCGTTGTTAAAACATCAGCAACGTTGCATAGTAATAATGACGTCAACAACGTTCGATCTGAAGCAATGAAATGATTTATTGTCGAGCGAAAAAAGGTTTCTTTTTCACAGGCAAAAAGAGGTACTTCAACTGGAATAAACAGCGTTACATGATACTGTTTGCATCTGTTTACTAGCAACAAAATGTAATTTTGTCTGTGGTGATATAACAAAAATACTACAGTCATGAGAGGGTGACAGTTAATATGTTTACCCTGAGGAAATGATTATCGAGCGAAGCAAAGCCGAGATCAATAACCAATTTTTTTGGGTGATCATTCTTACTATTACCTCATAAAGAATTTAGTATTTATACCATAATTACATGCTCTAGTCCCCTGGAGCATCAAAAGCAAACTTCGGAATTTCATATAAAAAAAAAAACTGCCGAAAGGCAGCGGCGCTCCTTTTGATGATCCTTCGTGTGCTTGTCGCATCCTTTGTCGCTAGTAGACGATTAGGATCATGTTTAGAGATGCAAGCGAAATTGCTGTTTGCCATAATAAATGAATTTTATTGAAAAACACTGCAAAGAAATAAATTGATTATCGCCTAGTGAATGTTAAGCGAATCGCTTTAATATTAGTCATAGTGTCTAACGAGCTTTCGCTAATGTAGAGTGGCGTAAAAGAAAATTATAAAATGGACAAAACAATGAACTGTACGCGCATAATTGTTGCGCATGTGATAAACAAAAATTATCACAGGTTGATAATAAAAAGTATCAACTGATTGTCTATGGCGGTCTGCACTTAAAAATCTCGTTAAGTATAATGCATAGAGGATCTTACATTAGTGGTCATTTCATATAAACTTTATGAAACAAAAAAGGTAAGAGAAACGTCCAGGGAGTGCCACAATCACAAACCGCAGCCCTTCCCAGACCCCAAGCGGAAGAGGAAACCGACAAATCTAAACAAGCACAAACCGAACAAACGTACGAAAAGCACTAAGATTATCTCTCTCTTCCCCAAGCGAGGTAATCGCAATACTAAAAGGACTGAAAAACACAAGAACAAAATGACACACGGAAAGACATACAACAAATGTATGTCATTCTGTATTTTCATAATGACCACGAATGTATGATTCTGTTTATCACATGTCTTTTAAACTGTTTTTATGGCCGTAGAAGCTGAACCATTTTTCAACAGAAAATATAACGTTTTCACGGACGGTGTGATGACGTAACGTGCCAGTAACCAAGCCTCGCAAACTACAGCCGATTTTGTGCGTCCTATGTTTCCAAAGGCAATCGTTTTTTGTTTTTTTTTTATTCTTATTGAGTACACGATGTTCCTCTCATTAAATAAAAAAAAAGAAATTGCTCAATTATTTCGTAGTTTTTAGTACTTTATGGATGCAATTGCTAAATGCATAGGTCATCCTGATCATCAAAATGTTAGTTAATCAAAAGTACATAAATCAATCACTGCTAATCTTTCAAATGTGAGTTTATATATATATATATATATATATATATATATATATATATATATATATATATATATATATATATATATATATATATATATATACTGTGTTGACTCACTGATGAATTGGTGAAGTCCTATGCGGGCTAAAAGAGTATAATTATGTAGCTGGAACTGTGTCTGGAACCGTGTCAGGTTTAAGGACGTGAGTTAGATGATATCGATAAAACAGATTTAAGCCCGTCGTCTCCTCCCCTTCTCCTAAACCAATGGTTTTACTGATAATCGTTCAAAGGCGGTATTTTTGTTGCAGTGCCTATTCGTTTTTAAACATGACTGGAAATAAAGTGGTAGCCAGACGGTAGGTGAACTGTATCCGTGCAAATGTATTATTTCTTAGTAATTACTGGACGCTGCATTTCATGGCATCTTTTCAACTCTGTTTCAATAAGAAATAAACATCTTGTGTATTAGATTTTGTTTCATTGCATATTTGTATATTTGGATTGGGCCGCGCTGTGCAAAAACGTATCTTCAGGGAAGGTCCAGTTCAGCCTGCGCATCCACGCAGTCTCATCGGGGCCTGTACTGTCCGCTAACAAAATTATTGAATACTACAGATTGAATGATTGAATGAATAGAGAGAGTAAAGGCCCGGATGATATTTTGCGCATGTGCAGGATGATCTGAATCTGAACATTTTGCGCATGATCCAAAGGCACTGTTTCACTTGACGCGGCACAATTTCGTTCTTGCCTTTTCAGATGAAGCCACTGTTGTGGAGTTTCATGCTATCTCAAAACCGGGTGAAACATCTGTAGTATTAAACGAAATGGATTCAGTGGAACTTTTGTGTGTAGTTGATAGTTACCCAAGTTCAACGATCAATATAACCAAGTCAGGGATAGTGCTTCAGCATAGAACCAATTCATATCAGAGCGTCTTTCACTTAGAAAACGCAGAGTGCTCAGATGGAGGAACATATGTTTGCAGATCGCTAAATGAACATTTAACTGCAAGTCAGCCTAGCTCTAGAAGTCTTCAAGTTTATGTTACCTGTAAGTTTCTTTTCATGTCTCACCATGTGCTGAAAATATTAAATTTTTAAATATATGGACATACTGGTTTGTCGTCCTGTACATCGTCAGAACTCTGATGTTATTACAGTTCCTTGTCCTTTGGGATAATTTGGGTTCATACAGTACATGTGAAATAGAATCCCGCTCAAAAGTTTCTTGCATTGAAAAGGGTGGCGTCAATGATATTACATTTTTTCATTACTGCACATGAGCAGACACATTCGGACAGAGTCTGCCATTTCTATTTTTCATTCTTCTGTATTTCTAAAGATCTTTACTTCGAAATATTATGTATATAAAAACAGAAGCAGAAAAATGCTGCAAGATCATTTTTGAAAAAAAAGAGAAGTAAGATAACTAAGAAATGCCACAATCAAGAAACACAACTTTCCACAGGCACAAAAATATAAGGAGAGAAGAGAATCAAACAATAACAAAACAAAGGCAACATATGAAACTACCGACATACAAAACTACTGCAACAGAGGAACTGCCTTGGAACGATCAGTCAAAAAACTGCTTGTGTGTTTGAACTAGTTTTACCCCAACTCTTAATATATTCTGATGCAGCTCCAAATTACAAACATATTTTAGGTCTGCATAGGGGTCCTCTACCTCAACTGTGAAACATCACAGTGAAACACATAATAACAAACTCTGTGATGAAACAAACCAAAGGGCGCAAAAGAGGAGTTTCCCATTATGGGCTTTTGCCTGTATCACGTGGTATCGAACATTCAGTCGACCTTGATCGCTTCTTACGGTTAGGTCGGAACACTTTGACTACCGATTATGAAATGATTTCTTGTTCATTTTCTGCAGATTTATGGCGGGTTTTACTATAATTCAATGTTAGAGTGAAAACTTAATAATTCATGGATAATCTGGGTTAGCTTTTGACATATGCATATTAAAGTTTGCTTCAAATAAACAGTTAAACGAATAAATATTACTCATTTACATTCTAGGCACACTATAAGTATCTCAGTCAGTCATTGCAACGAAGTCAAGTCATGTATATATTTATACACTATAAGTATCTCAGTCAGTCATTGCAACGAAGTCAAGTCATATATATATATATATATATATATATATATATATATATATATATATATATATATATATATATATATATATATATATATATATATATATATATATATATATATACTCACGGTTTTCTTGTGAATGTTAAAGGTAATGTCAAGTTGCCAAGTTGATTTTCATTGTTACTTCTCTGAACTACGTTTTATGTTATCAAAATGAAAAAAAAAAAGAAAAAAAAAAATCGGTCTGATCGATTATTTTTATTGTCAGTTTAGTTACGTCAAGGTTTCTCAATTGACCATTTATAAATAAACAAGAAATGTCATTAAGCAGTGCTTTTTAGATACACCCCACTCAAAAACCAAAACGCAACGGACGGGCAGACGGATGGACAACTTGAAAACAGTATACCACGCTCCCTCCCCATCCGCATGTGTAAACAGTTGCAACCTAGATCTAGTCAACATCAATGCACATGTAAAACTTGATCAAATTGTTCACAAGGTATTGAGTGGAAATAAAATTTAGACAATAACCAAGGGCCATAACTGTGTTGTGTATCTGTGAAAAATGACGCGTTACAATCCCAACCTAGATCTGGTCAACATGAATACATATGCAAAATAGTCTTATTCCATCAATTGTTCTCAAAACATCAAGTGGAAACAAGATTCTGACAATAATCAAGGGCCATAACTGTTGTAAATTTGCAAAAACTGGCGCGTAGCAATCACAAATTAGAACTGGTCGACGTCGATGCATGTGCAAAACTTTGGTCTACTTCCATGGATTCGTTTGCAAGATATTGAGTGGAATGGAAATTCTGACGATAATCAAGGTCCATAATTCTGTTGTAAATTTGTGAAAATTGACGCGTAACAATCCCAACTTAGAACTGGTTAAAACAATGCATATGTGATTGATCAAATTCCATCAAATTGAGCAGAACCGAAATTCTAACAAGAACCAAGGGCCATACATGCGATTTATATTTGCAAACGTTGGCATGTAAAAATCCCAACCTAATGCATATGCAAAATTTGGTCTAGCTCAATCAAGTATTTCTCAAGATATTGAGCAGAAACGAAATTCTGACGATAATCAAGAGCAATAACTGTTGTAAGTAGGCAAACATTGACGCAATCCCAATCACCAAGGGCCATAACTGTGATGTACATGGCGAAAACTGACGCGTAACAATTCTAACCTAGGTCTGGTCAACATCCATGCATATGCAAAATTCGGTCTAATTCTATCAAAAATAAATCTTGTATGTTCGCTTACATATTATTTTACTTTTTTTTCACATAAGTTTAATTAAACTTTTATACTGTCCATTCTTTAAATATTCTTAGGTTTATTACATTGAGTGGATAGATTATGAACCACTCACATGAAAGTGCTATATCAGTTAAAGAAAAGAATGTTGATGATTTATGGCAAGTGGACAATAAAGTTCCGCTCACAGAAGGTGTCCATAAACACCAGATGACCGGCACACTCCATAGGGATCCTTAGAGCCCTAGGTGCCACACACTTTGTTGTTCATTGACTTTTGATAAGGTGATGAACGCGGACTCGTAATTTATCTGAGCCACGTCTTGATTCAGCTAAAACATGTTGTATTAAATTTGCTAACAACAAAGATGCGGAACTGCGAAAGGTGATCAACGTTCTTGTTGTTCCATCCTTAAATAGCATCTAAATAAAAACTGACACAAACACACAAAAAAAATGTTCTTGTTAGTTTCTGTAGCTGAGCCGGCCAGTTTGAGTCCTGGTCGCAAAACCCTGGAGACATGTTTTCTCATGACAAGGCTCATTTTATCTTGACATAGTATTTTGTAACGGCATCTGGCTATTTCCTGTTATTCTTACGGCGGCCCGTGTAAATAACTTGTAAGAAGGGCAAACACATAGATTTCTTTTCCTTTTGTCAAGTTCTTGTTGTTGTAAACACTTGTCTTGGACTCGAAAAGACCCAAGTTTGAACGGACATGCGCCAACTTCACTAGCACTTTTTTTCATGTAAATACCCATTGTCATGCTTATATCCGCACTAAATCATGAAATTGGTCTTATATAAAGCTTCACATACCATGATCTGCTCCTTATTTCCCCTTTTTAGGCTTAATTTCTCATTTATTCCTGTTTAAAAACTCGTTTTGCCGACCTGCCTTTGATAATCCCAACACTAATTTAACAACTACAGACCCAACCGCATAGGAGCTTATGTTATCATTTGCTTAATTAGATATGACCTCTAAGTTAGACTCTACTCTGCGTTAATTTGTTAAGGGAAAGTCAAATAAAATTAATATATTGTAACAATGCCTGGCTGTCTATTTACTTCCACAGAGCACTGAGCACGTCCAGGTCTGATCCACACATATCTATTGTAACAACACCATCACCCCCTGATTTTCAGTTATTAGCTCGACCAGACGGTGGTGTTCCGTTGCAATATTTTTAAAGTAAATTGAAACAAAGATATTAAAAAAATAGATCGGTCTTTAGACTAGATTGATTTACATTCGTGATATTCCAGAAGACCATAATACCCTGCGCGAACGTGACATCCGGTTTAACCGAAAGTAGGGAATTGCATTTGAAATCCAATACATTCGATAAAGATTCCACAGATTAACGCTATAATCGGCCATCCATACATCATAATTTGTAAAATCTAAATGTAACACAACTAAATTATAAACAAATATTTAAAACAAATCCCCTTTTCTTCACAATAACTGAACAGGTGAACTGGCACATTATTGATGGGTGGGGTAGTTAGTGCTGTTGTTCCTTTGTGCGTGGAAAGTGCAAACAGTGGGTATTTTACATATTTCAGGTGTAAAGCTTTCTCTTCCTCTTTATCCAATTTAGTAATGAATAAAACTGTCTTCAAGATTGAAATAATAATTTTTATTTGAACAAGAACTATATTCTGGGGCGGGGGTGGGTGGGATGGGGTATGCATTCAAGCTGTCAGGTTCCACATTGACTGAGTAGACCTTTAATGATGATCCTTTTCGATCACTGGCTTAATTATAGTGTAATCCTCTGCTTGATATATGAACGTCTATCTATAAAGGGTAAAGTTTACTGAAACTTATCTACACTCCAGGTGATGTGCCACTATACCGCAGGTTACGGACTTAATATACTGGGTAACAGTGTAGCTGACAGGTATTCGTATACTTTGTCACTGACTGGTAATCCGGTATGTACTCCGGGTGACAGGCGGCTATACCCGGGTACAGTGTAGCTTACAGATATTATTATACTTTGTCGCTTACCGATATTCTGGACCAGGTTGGAGGCTGCTTTACCCTAAGTTACAGACTGATACTTTGGGGTACAGAGTAGCTGATAGGTCTTTGTATACTTTATCTCGGACTGATATTCTGGTATACACTTTAGATGACAGGCCACTCTACGCTTGGTCACTGACTGATACACCGATGTACAGCGTAGCTTACAGGTCTCGGTTTACTCTGTCGCTGACTAATATTCCGGTATACTCTCTATGTGACAGACTACAATACCCGGGGTTCCAGACTGATACAACGGGTAACAGTGTAGCTGACAGGTCTTTGTATACTTTGTCTTCGAATGATATTCAGGTGTACACTTTAGTTGACAGGCCGCTCTACCCTGGGTTATTGACTGGTACACCAGTGTACAGTGTAGCTTACAGATCTCGGTTTACTCTCTCGCTGACCAATATTCCGGTATACTCTCCATGTGACCGACCACTCTACCCAGGGTTCCTGACTGATACATCGGGTAACAGTGTAGCTGACAGGTCTTTGTATACTTTGTCTTCGACAGATATTCCGGTGTACACTTTAGTTGACAGGCCGCTCTACCCTGGGTTAATGACTGATACACCAGTGTACAGTGTAGCTGGGTTTACTCTGTCTCTGACCAATATTCCGGTATACTCTCCATGTGACAGACCACTATACCCGGGGTTTCTGACTGATACACTGGGTAACAGTGTAGCTGACAGGTTTTTGTATACTTTATCTCGGACTGATATTCTGGTATACACTTTAGGTGACAGGCCGCTCTACCCTTGGTCACTGACTGATACACCGATGTACAGCGTAGCTTACGGGTCTCGGTTTACTCTGTCGCTGACTAATATTCCGGTATACTCTCCATGTGACAGACCACTATACCCGGGGTTCCAGACTGATACACTGGGTAACAGTGTAGCTGACAGGTCTTTGTATACTTTGTCTTCGAATGATATTAAGGTGTACACTTTAGGTGACAGGCCGTTCTACCCTGGGTTACTGACTGATACACCGGTGTACAATGTAGTTTACAGGTCTTGGTTTACTCTGTCACTGACCAATATTCCGGTATACTCTCCATGTGACAGACTACTATACCCAGGGTTCCTGACTGATACACTGGGTAACAGTGTAGCTGACAGGTCTTTGTATACTTGGTCTTCGACTGATATTCCGGTGTACACTTTAGTTGACAGGCCGCTCTACCCTGGGTTAATGACTGGTACACCGGTGTACAGTGTAGCTTACAGATCTCGGTTTACTCTCTCGCTGACCAATATTCCGGTATACTCTCCATGTGACCGACCACTATACCCAGGGTTCCTGACTGATACATCGGGTAACAGTGTAGCTGACAGGTCTTTGTATACTTTGTCTTCGACTGATATTCCGGTGTACACTTTAGTTGACAGGCCGCTCTACCCTGGGTTAATGACTGATATACCAGTGTACAGTGTAGCTGGGTTTACTCTGTCGCTGACCAATATTCCGGTATACTCTCCATGTGACAGACCACTATACCCGGGGTTTCTGACTGACAGGTTTTTGTATACTTTATCTCGGACTGATATTCTGGTATACACTTTAGGTGTCAGGCCGCTCTACCCTTGGTCACTGACTGATACACCGATGTACAGCGTAGCTTACGGGTCTCGGTTTACTCTGTCGCTGACTAATATTCCGGTATACTCTCCATGTGACAGACCACTATACCCGGGGTTCCAGACTGATACACCGGGTAACAGTGTAGCTGACAGGTCTTTGTATACTTGGTCTTCGAATGATATTCAGGTGTACACTTTAGGTGACAGGCCGCTCTACCCTGGGTTACTGACTGATACATCGGTGTACAATGTAGTTTACAGGTCTCGGTTTACTCTGTCACTGACCAATATTCCGGTATACTCTCCATGTGACAGACTACTATACCCAGGGTTCCTGACTGATACACTGGGTAACAGTGTAGCTGACAGGTCTTTGTATACTTTGTCTTCGACTGATATTCCGGTGTACACTTTAGTTGACAGGCCGCTCTACCCTGGGTTAATGACTGATACACCAGTGTACAGTGTAGCTGGGTTTACTCTGTCGCTGACCAATATTCCGGTATACTCTCCATGTGACAGACCACTATACCCGGGGTTTCTGACTGATACACTGGGTAACAGTGTAGCTGACAGGTCTTTGTATACTTTGTCTTCGACTGATGTTCCGGTGTACACTTTAGTTGACAGGCCGCTCTAGGGTTACTGACTGATACACCGGTGTACAGTGTAGCTTACATGTCTGGGTTTACTCTGTCGCCGACCAATATTCCGGTAAACTCCCCATGTGACAGACTATTGTACCCGTGGTTCCTGTTTGACACACCGGGTAACAGTGTTGTATACGTTGTTGCTTATTCAGGTATATTTATAACTGTCAACTATCAATAAACCATCAGTCTCGACCCTGTCACATTTAGTAGAACACAATGTACTTTTTATGCTTCGCATCATGTTCGAAAATCAGTCAATCAATCAATCAACAGTGATATGAAGTCCTCTAATACCATGTTAGATTGTGTTTTATTTTTAAAGTTTCAATTGGTGATTTGTCAACAAAAATGCCAGTCACTGGCTTAATTATAGTGTATTCCTCTGCTTGATATATGAACGTCTATTTATAAAGAGTAAGTTTACTGAAACTTATATCGGGGATTTAAATATTTATCATATTATCTCACTGAGTGAAAATATAGACTTTCCAAACAATTCTAAACGGCGGGTATAAATTGAATGATTTAGTCATCAGTAATAATAATCTTGCACTTGTTTCTCCCATGGGCTCCTAGTATTTATTGCAAGGATAAAAGTAAGAAAACAAACCCGCTGTTCGGTATTATTTTATTCCCATCTAAGTCTTTTCAACCGGATGTCACGTTACGCGCAAGGCATAATGGTCTTCTGGAAAAAAGCGAATTAGGACATGATTGTGCGATGTTAAGAAAATTTACATTCTATGTATCATTAAAATATGATATTTTGACTTATTGCGCATACTTTTTACATGGATTTATTTCGTGAAAGAATTCTATACATTCTGATTTAGACTTTAATTCTATAAAGGAATTTGAGGATGCATGCCTGATATTACTTTAAATATCACAGGAATAATACATGTTTGAGATAGGAGTAATCATCATATAAAAAGTGAGTAAATTTAAGCAAATAAAATGACTACAAATATCTCAACTTAGTAATATTTATTGGTTTCAAAGTAAATAAGTGAACTCAAGAACTGATACAATAAGATCCACATCAAGCCCCCAACACCAAAGGGAAAGACATTTTTCGATAGAAAGTGACAAGCATCTTTGTTAACATAGAATATTGAAACATTCTTTCATGAATTAAGATAATGCATAACGTCATTTACAAGCGCATGAAACTAGACCGGAAGTAGCGTTCCTTATCAGTTATGTCTGACTAAGTGCGCGTAACAGACGAAAATGGTTATTGCGATCTGAAACAAGAACATAAGAAAACCACTTACAGGACGACGATGGACCCTACCACAGGCATTGATATTTAGTCGCCAACGTTCTGAAACTGATAGAGGAGGGTTGTCATTAAATCTGAGGACCGACCCACCGTCGTGCAATTGAAGAGGGAACCAAAGTATTAACGATAATTAGATTAATAACCATGCATAGAGTTTGCCGCAGATCTTTTTGTAGCGAGTGACAAACCTTTTTAAATTGTTCCAAAAATTCAGTTTTGCCAAAAATCTGTCTGAATTTGTCATAAAATTCTAGTTTGGACTAACCTTCTTACAGAAGTGTTTTCAAAGTAACGTTATTCGCGCAGTCTGATCAGAATCTTCACTGGGTGCAATTTGGATTACCTAGTATGCATAGTGTCTTCATGCGGACAATGATTACTGATCAGACTGTGCGGATTTGAAAAGTCGTTGGACTTACATGTGATAAGGTACGTTTTCTCATTTGGTTTTATTTTCTGGGACAGAACCATTAGTTATGGAATATAACATCACTGTGTGGTATTGAGACACAGCAAGTTACACTGCGTTCGAATGTTGCCAAAATATAAAATAATTGTTCGGCTTGCATCAGGGCTCCTTAACTGAATCAATGAAAGATCACAGAAAAACGTATAAATCAAGTTTAATCACTCTAATGAAAAAAAAGATGAGGGCTGGTGGCGAAAAACTTAGTTACAGACAGCCAGAGCTAAAGAAAGCCACTAGCTGAAGCATTGAGACCCCCAACAAAGACATTACATCAGATAATTAAACGAACAAGATCGGAACCACGTAAGACCCGATAATTTTCAACATAATACAATAAAATATCCATTCCGATTTAAAAGTATAGTATCCACTGACCATGCAATGATTGTTTTACCATAAAATTGGGAAATCCTCATTTTTTCCCCTGTCAAGTGAATCGCCATATTATTTCAGTATGGCCCCCGCTTGTCGATAAATACTAAACGTATTCGGCAACCAGTATAAAGCTGTGACGTCTCTCTCTCACTTTCTTTCATGTTCGTGTAAACACGCTTTGTTGTTTGTGATATTGTTGCCTTATTTTATTCCATTTTGCGTGTATTTATGGATTAAAATGTGATTCAGAGTTAAACCTTTCAATGCTCGGGATAGTCAAGTCAGAACTTCTACAGCATACATTTTCCTCTATCTTGCCCACTGTTTCTTCTAGCTAGTGGGTGCTATATAACGGCTCGAAATTATACTCAGTTAAACATACAGTATGCTCATTCGACATTTTGAGACCTCTTTGCAACATTTTCCGAAAATAATCCTTAAAATTATCGCTTGAAAGTAACCAGCGCTCGTTCAGCTGCCGAATCAGCTAACGGCTTCGACCAGTAGTTATTGTTATGAATGAGTGACGTCACATGTAAATGAAAATGGCGATCTCCCCCCGCGACTACGGACGTATTTTTAGAGCAAAATTTGATCTAAACTTGTGTAATAATAAGGTGCTAAATCGGTAAAATTAAAATGTTGCCCATTCATTAAATAAGTAGGGCACTAAATAACCATTTCTGATCTCATTCCTTCAACACTCTTATGAAAGGTTTAGGTTGCACCGCCAGAGAGTCTGAAACCCGACCCATCGTCCAGCTATTAAAGAAAAGGGTTGCTATCAATTATGATTAAAAGACTAAGCATGCAGTCTGTCTAAATCAAAACTTATTTGTTTACACAATGTATGGTTTTAAGACTAATAACAAGATCACTGAAAAAAAAATTATTGTTTAAAACAGGATAAACAGTTTTACTGTCCTCTTTAATTGCATGACGATGTGTCGGGCCGCAGAACCGTTCTCGGAGGTGCAGGGGGTGAGGGGGAAGGGATGGCGGCTCTATCTTTAACTTTCTTGAAAAATCTATGATTGGAAACAAAAAAAGAAAAAAAAAACATATTAAACAATGAAAATTTGAGACTTAATAAAATTATCTTTATTTGTAGCTATGTAGTTTGCAATGCTGTATACGCTGTATACGCCTCTTTACATTGGCTTAAACGGTATTTGATTTAAAAAGTAAAAATAATAGGCTGAATGATCCTATAGTGTGTTTTTGGTGAAGCACAAGGAGGGTTTTTACAATCGCCACATGACATTTAACAGCGGCTGCAATGAAGTGAAATACAGTCTAAAGGTTGGCTTTGGAAACAAAGAACACACTAAATAACGAAACTCGGAGACTCTGTTTTATTAAAACAAAAGGTAAGAGAAAAGTCCAAGGAGTGCCACAATCACAAACCGCAGCCCTTCCCAGACCCCAAGAGGAAGAGGAAACCAACAAATCCAAACAAGCACAAACCGAACAAACGTACGAAAAGCACTAAGATTAGCTCTCTCTTCCCCAAGCGAGGTAATCGCAATACTAAAAGGACTGAAAAACACAAGAACAAAATGACACACGGAAAGACATACAACAAATCGCCTCGTAGAATAAACCACAAAGCAACAAAGAGTAAGACTAACACCGGACCACCGCCTTAGAACTGTCAGTAGAGCAAACCACCGGGGGGTTTAAAGCACTTTTACAGCTAGCTAACTTCACCCTGGGTCCCGATGCTACTCTTAATACAGAAACACATAAAAATTCGGTTCGCATAAAGGCTCCCAACTCAGTCAATGCATCAAAGCGAAAACATAAAAATCAAATTAATCACAATAATAAACAAAGACGAGTACTCATGGCTAATTCTATTGTATGCCAGAGTAAATGAAAACCAATAGTTGAACCACGGCGGGCCAAGCCAAAGACATATCGTTAAGCCCCAACCCACTGGTTAAAGTTTTACGAAGAGACCGTCATTGAGTCTGAGGCCCGAACCGCCGTCGTGCAATTAAAGAGTGAAGCATAGCCATCAACAATGATTGGGTTGACAACTAGGCATGCAGTCTGCCGCATAATATCCAGGCTTTAGCCTATTCTTTTATAACGGTTAATAAGTTTTCTGAATTGCTCCGAAAAGTTAGATTTACCTACAATTTTTCTAAATCTGTACACTAAGTCACCGTAAACTTCGGGTTCCGATATACCTTGTTGCAGAAGTGTTTTCAGACTGACGCTATATTTTTCTTAGAAGGCACTGTGTCTGCGATAAAATTTCGAAAACGCCTTACGAAGTTTAAAATAACGATAGCCCTGCCTAAGAAGTTTGGCAATAAGGGCTTTATTACGGTAATTAAAGTCATTAAGATTTGAAGAAGCTCTGGCGAATCTAATAAGTTGAGATATGTATACCCCATATGAGGTACGCCGGGGGACATCGCCATCCAGAAAAGGGAAATGGACTATATCAAAATCAAAATCGTCCCGTTTATCATAAATTTTGGTGGAAACTGTACCATTAGATATACATAGATTCAAATCCAAAAAAGGTGCCTCGGTATCGGAAGAATTTGCTCTATTGAATTTGAGTTCTGTAGGGTATATCCGGTCCACCATTTGGTCAAAGTAAATATTGTCACTATTTAATAAATCGTCAAGGTATCTTGAAGTTGAATTGAAAGCCTCAATAATGTCAGCCTGATTTTCACGTGAGAGAGACTTCAAGAAATCTCTCTCATAACAAAAAAGAAATAAATCTGCAACAAGAGGAGCACAATTAGTTCCCATCGGAATGCCAATAGTTTGCCTATAAAGCTTAGTTCCAAATCTAATAAAAATTATTATCCAAAAGATTAACAAGGGCATCACAGACTTTTTGACACGACCATAAATTATGATTATTATATACATCAGAAGTGAAAAAAGCACATTCTTCGTTGCAAGCCAAATATTGGGTATTCTCCCGAAAAAACGTTCGGTTAATTAAATCAATAAGTTTATCTTTTATAAGATGATGAGGTAACGTAGTATACAGTGTAGAAAAATCATATGCAGACAATTTAGAAGCCTGAAAGTTTTTAGATTTAAATTTATTGAGAACATCATTAGAATTTTTAATTGACTAAAAATAGTTAATTCCGTCCCTATCGTAAACAGTATCGTAGTATCTAATCCAATGTTTTTTAACAGCAGTAAGGCATGAAGTTAGCAGTTTGGACAAAACAGTAGTCGTACATGAACTAGAATTAGCAATAAACGTGCTTTATAGGTCGTTTGTGAAGTTTCGGTAACCAATATAACGTAGGAAGTCTGTCTTGCTTTTCTTTAATACTCACTGCAAACTTAGCAGTAATATCGATAGAATGGGTATTGACAATAGATGTCTCGTCAGTAGAAATCCGTTCATATGTTTTGGTACTACCAAGTTCTTTTATTAGAGTATTGATATAATAAAGTCGTCACACAACAACAACATTATTAGCAGCTTTATCAACTGGAGCCAAAACATACTTCCTATGAAATTCTTGGATACCTTGTTTCAAATATCGAAAAGATAATTTAGGCTTAGGAGGGAGAAGATCAAGGTTATTAGAGTAAAATAACATACGTTCATCAATGATCTTAAAAATCTTTAATTTCCAATTATTTAAAGCATTAGACTCAGCATGCTCTCGTTTACACCAACGCGTACAATAATCATTTAAAGCACTGGCAATTGTTTCCCGACATTTATTGAAATCAATGTGGGCTGGGAATCTATATTTAGGTCATTTTGAAATAACTGAACGCTTTTGAAATAACTGAACGGATTCGTGAATCAGTTATAATCTTCAAGTCTCTTCATATGCAGCTATATAAATTGCGAGGCTGCATACGTTTTCCCTCACCCCCCCGACCCCTACAAGCCTTCCCACCACCACCACCCGTCCCCCCCACCCACCACAAACCTTGGCCCCTTAAAGTCTTGTCACTGCCTTACTTATATGTGGTCGGGCTATTAGTGGTTTTCTTTCGTTCTGATTTTCAATTTGTAGTCAAGTCACCATTTTAGTTTCAAGATAGTGTTGAGAAGTTAATTTGTATGTTGTTTTTTTTTTGTTGTTGTTGTTGTTTTGTTTGTTTGTTGTTGTTTTTTTGTTGTTGTTTTTTTTTTTTTTTTTTTTTTTTTGTTTGTTTGTTTTTTTTTTTGTGTTTTTTTTTTGTTGTTTTGTTTTTTTTTGTTTTTTTTTGTTTTTTGTTTTTTGTTGTTTTTTTTTTGTTTTTTTTTTTTGTTTTTTTTTCTATGTTATTTCAGTGATGATTTAGGGAACTGCGGACTGAGCATTATATATGTTGCGTAAACACCAGGATTAAAGGCGAGGGTTGTATATCCATAGACCGTATTTAATCTTTCACCCTCTAACTCTAACTATTGACAATTCGAATGCGGTGTTTCTGTGCAGTTTCTCTTCGTTTTTTCGTTCCTATTTCGATCTTTCGTTCCTCTTTCGTTTTTTTTTCTGTTTGCGATAAAATACTGTTTTCTGTTGTCATTTCATGTTATTTAAGCCTGATCCGGTGCTTTGGGAGGGCTGTGTACCGTGACTGGGACCTTTCTTGGATATCCCAAAATATTTTAGCACTTGCAAATAGGTGACAGGATGGCATTTAGCCAACAGCTACCGAAACCGTTACTAGTAATAATAATTATAATAATAACAATTAATACTAATGATAAAATAATTGTTTCTGACATTTGTTTTGTTTGTTTTCCTGTGCATTGTTTCAGGCCCACCAAAATCCGTAGATGGATTTCAGAGTCGAATATTTGCCCCTATTATGCAAGCTATAGAGCTGAAAACGATGGTTTATGCCTATCCCGTTCCGACAACGTACAGCTGGTTTAAAAAGTTTTCTAGCCAATGGAAACTCGTTAACTCTAACAGCAATATAATTATTACACAAAGCGGTTTCCAGTCAAAGTTGAAGATTACTAACATAACTGTTGAGGATTTCGGGGAATATGGTGTAAAAGTCTTTAACGGATTAAAAGGGGATGCTTTCACGAAAGTTTTCCTTCTGTATCAACGAGGTAATTTTCCAACAGTTTGTTGTGCAACCGATTAGTAATTGTGATGTTATAATGTGAAAATAGTACTTCTCTCTCTCTCTCTCTCTCTCTCTCTCTCTCTCTCTCTCTCTCTCTCCTTACATTCTTTCAATTATTTAGCTTCTTACGACATGGTCTTTGCTGTTTATACCACCGCTATATTTAATCAGTCTGTATTGTTATGTGTGTATTCGTTTCAGCATAGAAACAAATTTCGGTTATCCATTGCTCATCGCCATTGACTAGAATACATGTTGCATGTTTTGATAAGGACCGTAATTAATGTTGACAGAACTTGTGGTCCGACTCATTGGCTTGCTTTATTGGGACATTTATATATGTTTAAACTGAACTAAGGACTCCGAATAGCCATATTAATAAAAATCCAGCGCACCAAATTGTAAATGAGAGGACGCACGTGGTAACGACATACGGACAGACAGCAATATGAACACAAATGAACCTATAGCAAAAGAGCAGAGACCTAAGTTTTCACAAAAGAATACAACCCGTATAAATTGATCTAATACACAAGACAATACTGTTTTCTTACATTATACACAATGTTCATGATATCTTAAAGCCATATGTTTTTTTCTTGTTGTCTTTAATATTGTCGCGTACATTATCAAACTGTCCATGAAACCTGCACTAAGGAACAGCTAGTTAAACCGGTGGCGGTCCAGTAAACGCGAATCAACACGGGCTGCAGACTCATTAATGTCTTAATACTAAACTTTTCCCAAAAAACTGTTTAGCCTGACCTTACTCGTCTATAGTCAGGTTAGCAGTGATTCTACTAATTGTTTTCTTGTGCTCTGACCCTCGGTGTGTAGCCATAGTTCCTAAGAACTTAATTTATATGTTTCTCTGTGTTGATCCAGACTGAACAATTATATGTAACTGGAACTATATCAGTATTAAGAGTCATTAAATCAGATTTAAATACCTTAAATATCCTAATAGTTTTACTGTTGTACTGTTGACTGTTGTAAAAATATAAATTAAAATACCCAGAAAATGTCACAAGCGTGAAGCACAAACTTCCCAATGCACCAAAAGAAGAAGAGACGAGGAACAAATGACAAAACGTAACAGCAGAATGCAATAACAGACATTCAAACAAAGAACTGTGACAGGCTAAACGCCTAGGAAAAGTCAGCAGAAAAACTACTGAGGGGATTAACTAGTATAACTTGCGTGAAACTCTTAGTTCTTGTGCAGCTTGATATTAATAATGTGTGTTGGGTCCGCTTGAGAGTTCTCTCGTCAGTTGAATATCATACTAAAACATATAATCTTTGACAGTGTAATGAAACACAGAGCTTGACTCGATGTCGATCCGAAACAAGAGAAAAGAAAATTGCAAGTAGAACCAAAGACATCGATAGCCAGACTCTAACCTTCTGAAACAGATTGACAGGGAGCGGAGGCGTCATTCAAGATTTTAAGCCAAAGTTAATACGTAAATTAATTCAGAATGACAGCAATAAATTCTAGTAGGCATTTTACGTTATTTGTGATACCAGTACCTCTGTTTAAGACTTTATTTTATCTGTTAAAGATTTAGTCTAATTATCAAAGCCATTAACTTTACTAGATGTTCTAGCAAAATAAATAAGCTCAGAAATATATACACTATCGAATTTTGCAAGAGAACGTCGCCATCCAATACAATTTAAAATATGGAGTCCTAAGTCATTCCATTTCTTAAAACTTTTAGAGGCATTTATAACATTAGAACTTGATTAATTTAAAACCTGGAGCGGGGCTTTGATTTCATTATTTTAGTTGGGTATAAATAATAACTTCAACTGCCCTTTGCGAGCATGCGAAGATACGACCGGTCCAGTCCTTGATTTTGTCTTCCCATCTTCACTTCTTTCTGTCTTTTCTTTGGCTACCTTCAATTGTGCCAAAGAAATTGTCTTTGTCATGATAGAATATGTGAGATGTAATAGCAGCGTTTGAGGTTTCGTTTTTCCCCGTGGGGTTTCGATAACAAAGGTGTTATTTTTGATTAGTTCATGGTTTTCGATAAATTTTACGACCTTTTGTTCAAGATCGTATTTCTATTGCAGTTCGTTCTGTTTTCGAAAAAGTACTGTTTTAGGCTGTCATTTCATGTAATTTAAAATTACTTGCCAGTGTACTTATTTAACACAGTTTGTCTTTTAATAATGCTATTTATTTTTGCCTGTTACAAACAATAGGTTTTATCGTTATTTTTTGTTGTGAATAAAAATGCAGTAATAAAATTACCAGTAATAAAAGAAGTGAAGTTATGAAGAAAGGGCTACACCCTAAAGCAGAATAAGATATTTAGGTGTATGTTTTCCTGTTTCGATTTATATAATTTTTACTTTAGTTTTTTTTTTACTGGAAGGATATATGCGGACCGAACAGATGTTTGTAATTTGGATCTGCATCAGACTTGAGAGTGAGGGTTCGAGTGAGTAAAACTAGTTTAAGCCACGCCCTACACCCCACGCCCACCATCCACAAGTTCCGTTCCAATGCGGTTCCTCAGATGCATTTTTCCTTTGCCTGTGCATCGGTGGTTTCATATGTATGTTTGCTTTGTCCTTATTTGTTCCTCATCTTCCTTCTTTAGGTGCCCCGGAAGGCTGTGCATCGTGATTGTGACATTTCCTGGGTATCTTCACTTATATCTATACATAACCTTTTCTATGTATTTGCATTTCTATTTCTTAAACTCCTTTCTGATACTGATACTGTTTTTGAAACATTTTCGTTTGAAAGAAAAACAAATGCTAGCTGAGGAGATGCAGAAAATATGTTGGACGATTAAAACATTAAAGGGAAGATAATCCAGAAAATGCAAACAACACAAAGCATGACCTTTTCAAGACATCAATAGAACACACGCAAACCAACAATCACAAAATTGTCTGAAAACGGGGTCTTTTGGGAATGTAGAATAAACACACAGATTAACCCAAATGTATGACAAACTCAACAAATATCACTTGTATGTAATTTGGATTCGATTATAAACATAAGAACATAAATGAGGACATTTCTCAGTTCCATGTCAAACTATGCATTTTATCGCACTGTCCACAAAGACACCAATACTAACACGGAAACAACGTAACATTGTACAGTGCTTTATATTGCGACATGTAAATGCGCCCAAACGCGAGACTGTGCTAAAATCTCAATTCACAAATAAATGTTTTGTTTTAAATTATTTTGCACCACAAATGACATTCTTTTTTTATCTTTTAATTATTACCAGATGACGTAGTGTTTGTCTAGTTATTAATTTTGCGATACGCATTTGCTCTCAATTGGCACAATATGAGTCGCAACGTCAGAAAATGTATATTCGGACATGTGCGATAGCAAAGAATCAGACCAGCCTTCGAATTTGCACAGTCTGATCAGAATCTCCACTGGGCACATTTCGGATAGCCAATGATGCAACGTTTCTTCATGCGGAAAACGAAGACTCTGATCAGACCACTCGGATGTCAAAAGGTACATTTTCTGAGGTTGTGACTCATATATGACGTAAGAGTTGTATCAAATCGTATCATCTCTTTTAGGCAACCCAGGACTACCCTTACATTTCCAGTGTGAACTGTCTTCCGTTAGTGTTAATTCAATAAATGTGGAATGGGAACCCGGTATCAATGGTGGATTTATGCAAACTTTCGTCATACAGTTTCGATTGGAAGGCCAAGATAACTGGGGTGAACACTTCCAAATAGACAACGTAACTGCGAACCGGAAAACAAGGAAAGCAACCCTTGACAACTTGATAATAAACTCTATTTATATTATAAGGATGTATTCTAAGACCATAAGAGGAAACAGTTCTGTTACCAGACAGATCAGAATTGCCATACCAGGTGCTCATACATGCCATAACTATCCAATAGTAGCTCCTTACCTTACTTACCATGACATTTGACATGCCCATTTCAATATATAATGCTCTGTAAAGACTTATCAATGAAGTTTTGTGCGATTAAAACTGGTTTAACGCCCCCCAATGAGCTCTTTCGGAATAATTGAAACATGGAATATTGCTTAAGCATGCGCTAGGAAGCGTGATTAATAAACTGAATGAAACTTAGTCTGCTATTTTTGCCTTCGTTAGTGTGTTGTTTGCTTTTAAAAGATCCCTCCATCTTAGAATTTTTAATACAGTAAAGTAAAATGCCGCTTTGGAAAATAGTTATTTCCATTGGAACAAAGCAGTCTAAAAAAATCTATAAAGGTTGCTCTTGGAAACGCCGAACACATTAAAGAATGTATATGGAAGTCTCGGTTACATTGAGATGCTTCATATGCAGCAATTTGGTTTGCAGTAAGTCTTTTTGGTCCTTAAGCAGACATGAATCTACTGTGTGTGTGTGTGTGTGTGTGTGTGTGTGTGTGTGTGTGTGTGTGTGTGTGTGTGTGTGTGTGTGTGTGTGTGTGTGTGTGTGTGTGAACAATAACTCTCCTTTTCATTCAAGCAACATTCGGCTGAAGTTTACTATTGGTATAGTCAGTATTGTAAACAACAACTGACAAAAAAAATCGCCTTTTCATTCAGATAACACTTGGTTGAAACTTAATGTGATTATTGGTACAGTTGAAGTTGTAAGCAGCAACTCATAATAACTCATTTTTATATTCAGGCAGCACTCGGCTGAGTTTAATGTGAGTATTGGTGCAGCTGTAAAAGTGCTTTAAACTCCCCGGTGGTTTACTCTACTGACCGTTCTAAGGCGGTGGTCCCGGTGTTAGTCTTACTCTTTGTTGCTTTGTGGTTTATTCTACGAGGCGATTTGTTGTATGTCTTTCCATGTGTCATTTTGTTCTTGTGATTTTTAGTCCTTTTAGTATTGCGATTACCTCGCTTGGGGAAGAGAGAGCTAATCTTAGTGCTTTTCGTACGTTTGTTCGATTTGTGCTTGTTTGGATTTGTCGGTTTCCTCTTCCTCTTGGGGTCTGGGAAGGGCTGCGGTTTGTGATTGTGGCACTCCCTGGACTTTTCTCTTACCTTTTTTTTTTTTTTTTTTTTTTTTTTTTTTTTTTACAATAATTAACGTTTTCATTCAGGCAATATTCGGCTGAGTTTAATGTAAATATTGGTGCAGTTAATATTGTAAACAACAACTTACAATAATTCACTTTTTCATTCAGGCAACACTAGCCTGAGTTTAATGTGAGTATTGGTGCACTCAATACTCCAAACAACAACTTACAACAATTCAATTTTTCGTTCAGGCAACACTCGACTGAGTTCAATGTGAGCATCGGTGCAGTCAACACTGTAAACAACAACTTACAATAATTCATTTGTTTTATTCAGGCAACACTCGGCTGAGTTTAAAGTGAGTGTTGGTGGAGTCAATACAGTAAACAACAACTTACAATAATCCCCTTTTACATTCAGGCAACACCCGGCATAATGTGAACATTGGTACATTCCGTGCTATACATAAAAGCTTACAATAATTCATTTTTTTCATTCATGATACGCTCGGCTGAGTTTAATGTGCTGTACAAAATAACTTTCAATAATTCACTTTTTTCAGGCGATGCTCAGCAGGAGAATAATGTGAATATTGGTGCAGTTGCAAGTGGCGGAATTATTGGTGGATTTATAATGGGTTTCCTTGTCGCCACTGCCGTGTTAAGGTTTTTAAAACATTGCCAAAGAGGTATCGTAACCATATTTATATGAAATTTAACTACAATACTACTCTAAATGTATATAATATACAATGTAAGGAAAGGACTTTATGCCATATATGCGATCAAACAGTGCACGATCAGCCAGGGTACCTTCTCATCAGAGCCCTCTCTGATCTTCCATATACTCCGAGACCTCACTCCTTCGGTCCACAATAGTCTTGCTCTTAACCGTTCCAAGGCGGTGCTTCTATGGCGGTTCTAATTTGTTCATTCTGTTTCGAGGAAGTGGTATTTTAAGAAGTTTATTTATGTCTTAAATCCTATCTTTTCACGTTGTCTGTCGGTGCCGCGGACGACTGAGTTCAACGATTTTTGCCTTTCCTCTCCATTTCTGTTATCCATTAACTGTGTAATTGGGCATCGAACTTATTTGGACCTTCTTTTTACACATATGCGTTTGTGCTTGTATGACCCAACACAAATGTTTATTGAGAAACTATAGCCATTTATTGGCAATATAAAATATAACTGAAGTTACTCAGGAAAGGCCGAATCACGAAGCACAGCCTTCCCAAGGCTCCTAAAGAAGAAGAAATGCTGTACAAACAATAACGACGTTACGTCAAAGTTGCAATAATCTACATATAAGAAGTCGACATACAAAAAAGAACCACATTAAAACAATCAGCAGAAAGAAAAAATACGGTGAAGAGAGGGCGTGCTTAAACTAGATTTACTCGATCTAAACCTCACCCGTATTTACTGAAATTGCTTCAGACATCAACATAAAAATGCAAAACAAATGAAAGTTAAAACAGAAAGAAAAACTATAGCAAGTGACCAGCCGTTTCAAAAAGATGTGATTTTGAAAGCGGATACTATACCGAGTGTTTGAAAAACACATTAGCCAAGTTATATTTTCATTCAAAGTGCAACCCATCCGCCAGTAAAATTGCCTATAATGCGGTGCTTGTGTCACCTTTCCTTTGCATACATGATATTGTTTGTCTGTGTATTCTTCTCTCATGTTTGTTTCTTCATTGTTAGAAGTCCTTACTTTTCCTCTCATGTTGCGGAAACTGATTGTCGTTATTTTTGTCTGTGAGTTTTCTATTTGCTGAGAACATATATGTTGTTTAAGCATCATTTAACAAATGTGGGATACATAATGTGACACTGGGATACGATTAGAGCCACTATCTGCAGAAACATACGTCATGAATCGGCATTAATGTCGTGATGTCTTGTTATTATGACCTGACATATAATTACTCGTGTGATCATCAAAACTTGCGCCTATCCTCTCTACAATATGCAGGCAGCAAACCAATTAAATACAAAACAAGTTTCTAGAAAAGAAAAGGTCACCAGTTCTTCATCTCGAATTATATGATGACAGTAAATAAATTTTAAAATATTATGAGCACAATTGTGGACTGTGATACGTATTTCCAGAAAAAGAAACGTGCATCACAGTACAATGTCTTGCCAACTTAGTAAGCATAATTATCTGCACTGATATATGGTACAAGTGTGAACCCTGAAGCATACGCAGTGACTGAAAATTATACAGCCGCGAATACATCAGGACAAATAGCTCACTAATTATATGATATATCTAACATGAATCATATTACATGTTCGGAAATTGAGATGTAAATAACATCCAGACTTCTAGAAAGTTAATTTATAATTCCATAGGTCTCATCATTTTTGCCAGCTGATATTTATTCTTTATCATATTAAGGTTGGAGCATAGAATTTGTAAACTACTTGTGTTTCAGGGTTGTTTTCCATTTCTCATTAAAACATCACGAGAAATCTATTGTACTCAAAGTTAAGATGGACCGGCGCGGGAATCGCGCCGGTCTTCAATATATCTTTGGATTTTTATATATGGTAGAGTATTCGATTAGCTCACAAAGGATTTTTTGTATTTGCCGGGATCGTCATGTGTTACGTTTCACCCACGCATTTCAGTATTTGTATCTGTCGTGAACACCAGTGTCTGACTTTTCATCCAAGCCATTAATTTGTTGATTTCGGTAATGTCTAACTTTGAATGCGCATGTTGAGACACTCAGAGAGGCTAGGACCTGGTTGTTTGGCTGTAACTCGTATGAACAACTATCTAAGCTTCTTGCAATATTGTACAATTGCACAGTGAGTTAGAAGACAAATCAGTGTTTTGAACCACAGAGAAAGTTGAGGGCGAGGATTATAACTGACCGTTCCATGTCGGCTATTTAGTTGTGATTTTATTACTGTTCTGTGTTTATGTTGTTGGTGATTTATTTCATTTTCCGGTTTTACTGCAGCAGACTTGGGTCTAACTAGACGCTCCTATATCGGAAGAATATTGCAGAAATAAAATAAAACCGTGATGTGCACTTCAATGTTAAGAGTCTAAAGAATAAGCATACAAAAATGATAAACAAACTTCGTGTTTGAGACTCACGCCTCGGGTGGTGGGGGAGTATCTACTGGTGATTTTGGTATAGATTTGTATGCTAAAATCTGAAAACCCACTCCATTCATATATTTGGACTTTGAAAAAAAGGACCCATTCATATACTTAAAAAGTCCAAACATATTAATATCTGACGCATACTAAAAAAACTTCCAGATAAGATCCGGTAACTCGTTTAAGTTCTGGGATTTTTTTAAATGATAATGTATAAAATAAATCTCGTGGAGATACCAAAAAGACTAGGATTCCCATATTGCTTGACATGGTCAATACGGCAAAATTTGATCCCGACCATGAATCGTGTGGCATGGTCGTATATATTTTGGTTCAGAACGGAAAAAGTATTTAATAGTAAGACTAAATTTTATATGCATGTAAAGAAGAGATTATATTCTACACATTCTCTGAACTACATTGAAAAAATATTAAACTCTAGTATACCCTTGTCCCATATATCTTAGTAAACAAGAACAAAATTTGCGCCATTACTGAAACTTTTACGTCTAAATATTTTTGTTTCGTTCTTGAAACTTCTGAATTCTTTATGTTCTGTTCAGTTGTATCTAATATTATTGTATGTTTATCATAAAAGGTATGAGCCGCAACGTCAGAAAACATACCTATAAACACGTCCGCCATGCGAAGATTCAGATCAGCCTGCGCATTCACGTAGTCTCATCAGAATCTTCACTAGGCACATTTTAGATAGCCAATGATACAAGGTCTCTTCATGTGGACTACGAAAATAAAAGTTAAAACACTAGTTCCACAATCACGAAGCACAGCCTTCCCGAGCACCTAAAAATGGAGAGAGATGAGATACAAATAATGACAATACAAACAATCACCACATATGAAAATACCGCCCAAAGAAGAACTGCGACAGAGGGACCGCCTTGGAGACACAGGCTAGTTTGTGTCTTAGTTGGGTGTACATGTTAAAAGGCATGTTTTCTGACGTCGCGGTACATATATCTGTTATGGGCTTCTATGTAAGAGAATGTATATATGTATGTATTGCAGGTAAACGAAACTCTTCATCAACAAGGTGAGTTTTATTTAATTAAATTGTCATATGAGCCGCGTAGCGAGAAAAAGAAAAAAAATCGGTGGTTTACTCTACTGACCGTTCTAAGGCGGTAGTCCCGGTGTTAGTCGTACTCTTTGTTGCTTTGTGGTTTATTCTACGGGGCGATTTGTTGTATGTCTTACCGTGTGTCATTTTGTTATTGTGTTTTCAGTCCTTTTAGCATTGCGATTACCTCGCTTGGGGATAAGAGAGAGCTAATCTTAGTGCTTTTCGTACGTTTGTTCGATTTGTGCTTGTTTGGATTTGTCGGTTTCCTCTTCCTTTTGGTGTCTGGGAAGGGCTGTGGTTTGTAATTGTGGCACTCCCTAGACTTTTCTCTTACCTTTTTTCCGGACTTCCCTTCGAATAAATCTTTCAGTATGCATGCCCGACCATTTCAGCCAAAGAATAAGCAATGTGGCCTTGCCTGAAGTTTCCCATTGGCTTACCGCTTACACAAGCGAAAAACATAGGTTCTGGTGAGACTGCGTGAATGCACTGGGTCGCCTGAATATCTGCTGTTTGCATATAGTATACAATTCGATTCCCATAATGCGACTCATATGTTTAAAACTGACAATGTGCAAACTCAGGAGTGCAAATAACTTTTTTGATTATAAAGCGTAAAATTGATATGTTCTGTAATCGTTTAGAAGAAATGAAGACATTCAAAAATCGAAAAACAAAAAGCAGAATCAGTTTCAATGACTCTGTTCATGAACAATTATGAAAAAATACTCCAATATGTAAAGATACACAGGAAATGACACATTTACGAAGCGCAGCCTTCCCGAGGCGCCAAAAGAAGGAGAGATAAGGAACAAAATATGACAAAACAAATGCCAAATATGAAACCACACTGGTCACGCCTCTAACCACGAACATTGCTCTTCTTTCATAATTACACAATCGGAAAGGAAATTATGGTAGCATATTTCTGCCACGAGATAGCTAGGTAGCTATCACGATACTTTCAATAATTATCTTGATATTTCGAAGTTTCCTGAAAAGATTATCTTAATAGTCTAAAGTTTCCTGGAAATATTATAGCGAAAGTTTACAGTATTATTGCGATATTTTTTGCGTTAGTGCCCAGAGTTGCCATTTATTTTCTGTTATCTATAGGTAGAACCGAAATCGGAATACCTTTGTTTATACTGTTGAAATTCACTGAGGGTATTTACCAGCGACTTTTAAGGTAAGAGTTTATACTAGGTAATCGCAAATTGGTGCGTGGAAATCCCGGAATGTCATATCCGCTTGTGTTCTATTTATAGCTACCTCGCTACCATGAAAACATTATCGCGAAAATTTTATCTAGATACTAATGTCAATTCCGAGCAGTATCACGAAATTTTGCGTTAAAATATTTTCTGGAAATTAAAAAACATATCTAGATAATTCAAGTTATTGCGATAATGTTTTCAGGAAAACTTTTTATTTTCTGGAAAATTAAAAATATTATCGCGATAGCTATCTAGCTATCTCGTGGCAGAAATATGCCACCATAGGAAATACCTACATTATGATGAAGAATTGGGAGACGTTTTCGGTCTTAACACCAGTTGTAGTGAAAAAGTTAAAAATGTAAAGAAAGACCCTTTGGAATGAGTCTGAAGTCAACATACAAAAATCATAAAAACGATATATACAAAGGCAAAATAAGGAATATTCAGACAGACAGAGGTGAACCCAAAATAAATGGGATGTAATTAGGCGTCCATAGAAAGTAAGCTTACTTGGTAAGTTTGCTTCGCCCACCTTGCCTATCAGCCTGAACAGAGATTTTGAAAATGCGGGAATAGTAATATAAGTGAAGAGATCCAGAAATGCAACAATCACGAACATCCTCCCGATGCACCAAAGGAAGAAGAGATGAGGAACAAATAAGGACACCATACAACGACATCACAACACCTTCGCTCAAGAGGACACTTAATCAGAGATTATGCAAGAACGTCTCAATGTGGCGATTCTAACAATCATCCAAAACATAAGTTCTGTGAGGAAATAGGAATAAAACAAGCCCTTTCTTACATACAAATCTACTGCAATTAAAGATTTACAACAGTATATTTATTTTAAAGGCAACATCTTTAGGAACAAATGCTGTCGTTGCAGAGAGGCTCCACTGTACTTTGTATCTGTCACCGTCTATAGTAGTACTCTTTTAAGTGCATTTATGTGTTTTCAGTCAGTAATAGGGTACTTCAGATACTAGACGTTTTACATACCGGGTGAGTCGCTGGCAATCTGTATGAGTCTATGGTAAATATATTAAAATCGTATTTCGGACTCTAGCATAACGAATTAACTAAGAAATGTAAATAACGTATGTTGGGGCTGAAAGCATATTGCTGCTCAGAAACGGAAAATTAATTATGGAAAAATTGAAGTAATCCCGTTTGACGTAAAGCCTAATAGTTCAATATCAAGATTTGTTCTTTGCAGGAGTTTTTTTTCTCTCTCTCTTTCGTAAAAATAAAACAAATCATGCAAATAATTGTTTATCTATTCAAACAGTCAAAAACAAACAGAAACACCGGCAGTTTACCACAACGTTGCTGAAGAACAGGCTAAAGGTAAAGCTATAAAATTACATTCAAGCCTGGGAACAACAATTCCTACAAGATTGCATGGGCGCCCAGCGAAAGATTAGCCTGCGCATTGGTACAGTCTGATCTGGTCTTCGCTGTCCGCCAAAATACACTTTGGATCCTTGGTTATCCACATAGTGCCCTGCAAAGTTTCTGATCAGACTGCGCAGATGAGGCTGATCTCAGTTTTCGCTGGGTAGGCGCACAATCTTGTAGAAAATATTGTGCCCCTGCTCATTTAGATTGTATATATTTGCAAGCGGAAAATAATTAATGTCTTGGTGATATCCAGACCTAGAAACATGACAAAGACCTTCCACCAGATGCCTGTGAATTTTCTGTTTCTGTGGAACTATTGTGCTAACATATCGCATTTAAAAAATGAAGTAACACGTTAAGTGCTGCTACGAGGTGTGGGCGTGGGGATGGCCCATTTTCCATGGTGCTATTTTCTACCGTCTGTTCTGTATTTCAAAAGGATTATTTTTACTATAGATGTCAATAATTACTGTAGCAGATACCCATAGGCTCAGATTATAGGTCTTAGGTAGTATCCCAGCTAGTATCCTACTCGAATAAGCCCGACAGGATTCTTGTCGGCCAATAACGGTCTGATAAAGATTTACACATAATACTAGCTAGGATCATATACCATACAGATATATATATATATATATATATATATAGAGAGAGAGAGAGAGAGAGAGAGAGAGAGAGAGAGAGAGAGAGAGATTTGGAAATATATTCATGTTTTACACATACTTATATGAATTTGCACTGCGAGAAAAAGACGCAACTTACCAAAATGTGATGTTACTTAATCTGATCTGAAAGAAACTCCACATTACACAAACAGTTTGTATTTTAAGCATTTTGTGTTGCGGATTTTTATAAGGGCTACTGATTAGGCCTTAATGGCCGAAATTTAGTAGTCTAGGAAAACTTGACCCTTCATGTGTTTTTGATATTCTGTGTGTTCATTGTTCTCAAGGGTCATTCCTTTTAGAATATATTTATCCTCACTACGGCTGATGTTAGTGCCGTGTAGGGCTGTAAAACGCCTCCTCATACTTCAATATAGTGTAGTTTATAGTTTGGTTATTTGTGATCAATGAGCCCTTTCCGGGATGTTTTGAAAGTATATTGGGGTCACGAATAAGGCCTAATTAACCGAAACGAGCCAGTCTGATCCAGAAACGACACGTCACGATATTCTGTATTGTTGTTGTTGTTTTTGTTAATCGCTCTGAAAGGTATTCGTTTTAGAATCTATCTAACAATATTCAACAGCATGATTGGTGATAATGCAGTTTCTTCCAGTGGACACACAACTTTTGATTTGAAAAAAAAAACATAAATAAGATAACAACATAAAGAACATACGCTTGGACAGATGACCTCGCATTGAGACCCCTAAAAGGGTAATTGATTAGCAGTGCAGACCCAGACAAGACGCTGCCGAACGCAGCGTCCGATCAGGTTCTCCACTGTTTGCAAATAGTTTAGCTATTTTTCTCTAGAAATATCTAAACTTCATAGCCGGACGAATCTAAACTTAAAATTGGACTCTTCCAATATATAGTGTGTGGGAGTCTATTCAGTCTTCAATGGGTCAAAGTAAATAATGAACTCAGTATCATTTACCTATATCCAAATCACAGTCCCACCTCATCAGTATATGAATGACAAATATTATCTGTTTTGTTTTGTTTTTTGTTGTTTTTTTTGTTTTTGTTTTGTTTTTTTGTTGTTTTTTTGTTTTGTTTTTATTTTGTTTTTTTTTTTTTTTTTTTTGGTGTGTGTGTGTGTATGTGTGTGTGTGTGTGTGTGAGTGTGTGTGTGTGTTTTTTTGGTTTTTTTTTTTTTTGGGGGGGGGGGGGGGGGGCGGGTGTTGTTGATTTTTTTTTTTTTGGGGGGGGGGGTGTTGTTGTTGTTGTTGTTGTTTTGTTGTAGTTGTTGTTGTTTTTGTTTTTTGTTGTTGTTTTTTTTTTTGTTGTTGTCTTTTTCAAAAAGCTAGCGGGTCGTTTAACTTTTACAATTGCATATATGCTTATGACGCTTATACCGCACATAATTGCATATGTATCAAGGTTCAATGAATTAACCTTATTGACTCCAGCTACTTTCAGAGTTTTGGTCCACTCCGAACTTTCAAATTTACCTATGACGTGTACACAAATAATGGATGCCACGGACTTCGTTTCTTGACAGTTACTGTTATCCTGTGAGTTTTTCAACAGTGACCACAGCAGATAGCTTGATGGCGGAGTCCTGGGCTAGTTGATTCGACAATGGAATGCTTTCATTTTAACGCCAGTAAAGACTCATTTGACAGGTTCATTTCAGATTTAAAGGGTGTCTGAATTGCTTTTTAGTATTATCATTTATTATAGAGATTTCTATACCTAATACAGTATAGACCTAAATCAGACGACGCGTTTTGCGGCGTCTGATCTGAGTCTGTACTGTTTGTCACTGTCCCTTTTTATGGGACGCTTGTCATAAATAGGTTATTCGTATACCCGAAAGAGGCTATAATTGGATAATAGATCGTTCTATTCTATTCGTTATCAGATGCAAGACTACTATGTCAGCAGTCTTGGTAGTTACTTCCGCTTAAGCTGGGTTCGGTATAATTCCCGTATTTGATGTGTGATTAGCATAACTCCTGTATATGCGGCTCGCCAGGCGACCCGCAATAATAAACCGTCTCATCGGCATCAACTCTGTTCGACATTCAGCCCATGTGTTTAAGATATAAATGTAGTCCCAATACAAACGAGGTTTGTTAATGCTTAGCATGCTTGGTAAACTTGTCAACACTGAAATATTTTTCTTATTATTTATTTTTCCAGAATTTCCTGCAAATTGTCTCCGGTCGAGACAATTTGCATGAAATGTCAAATCCTGTTTTGTGGAGAAAGTTAAAAAAATATCGATTTGTTATCTGCTGTATGGTAATAAGTGATAATGATTAAAGAAATATAAATAACTAAAGAAATTATCTGGTAATTTTGTTTTAAATGGGCCGAATGTCTCATTGGTTTCTGCGTGGGAAAAACATAACCCCACCCACTTTTTTCAATGCATTCGTTACTTCCGTGTTTCCGGTAGAGGGCGTAATATTCGCCTATACCAAAATGCACTATTCTATTGATTTTTCACGTACAGCTTCTTTTGTAATGAACTCCAACATCTCGCTTTCGACCAATTAGATTCAAATGTTAATGCACATTCGTCCAATCATTTTAAATGCTGGTTGTGTCGCAGAGTTCAAATATCGTACAATCAGTTTTCAAAGTGGTTCACGCCTGGTAAACTATCACAGGTAACTCCGGCGGAGGTACTGATTATCGGTTGTGACAGGCGTCCGGCGCTGCCTGTGATGGTCAAAATATAGCCAAAAAAGGTAGGTGTTCATCATTTTTGACAAAATACAAAATAACCAGGGAGTTGATTAAAAATTGAAAAGGGCTATTCGACCCTTGAAGACATAAAGTTTTGTCATACGTCTTATCCCCCAGAACTTTCCATATTTACTAAAGATACGACCTTTGAAGTGGCTTCGAAGTCAGCCCGAAGTACTCGAAACAGAAAAAAAATCGATCGTTTTTGGTTCTAAATGCGGGTATCTTGCATACAAATCTGTTTATCTCGGTACACTGATGCAAAGTAAACCTGCTTGCCTGAATACAGATATCGATAAACTCCAAATAAGGCTGGATTCTTCAAAAAAAAAAAAAACGGCTGGAGGTGCCTGTGACGTCGTGGAGGTGCCTGTGATGTAAAGAAATATAGTGAAAATCTGAAGAGTTATTGCAGCTGCAAATATTGATATAATTCTTCTCTAGATTACTGCCTGGAAAGAATCATTCATTCAGCGTCGCAATAAGCTATAATAATGTGCATGTCATGAATTTCCATGTTAAAGTTATAAAACATAATCTCAAAGAACCACTGGCACAAGTCATCCGTCACCCATCATTCCTATTTCCCTGGCGCTTCGGTTTTAACCATCTCTGTTGAACGATCGGCTCGAAATAAGTGAATATTCTTGAAAATACTAAAGAAAAAAAATAGGATTCAATTTCGAGACTTTATTGCTTGCTGATATGTAGGTTGTAGGCCTAATGGGTGTGTTAATTGCATTCTATCGCTGGTAATTCAAACAGCCAGTGAACTCCCAATCCAGATACCAGAGCCCAGGACTACAATCATTCCTTAAAGTTAAGTTCACCTTAACTTTAAGGGATGTAATCTTGCGTCATGATAACTAGCATTTAATAATTATTTTCCGATCTGGTTTTATGTTTAATCAATTAATCATCTACAGCTGGTTCACTTACTTAACTTTTCATAAACATTCTTAATATAAAGTGTAAAACACGACCTTGGAAATCCTTTCACACCTTAAAGTTTAGGTCAAAACACGACCTTGGAAATTTCACACCTTAAAGTTAAGGTCAAAAAACACGACTTGGAAACTTTACACCTTAAATTTAAGGTCACCTTAACTTTAAAGTGTGAAATTTTCAAGGTCGTGTTTTACACTTTATATTAAGAATATTTATAAAAAGTTCAATAACTGAACCAGTTGTGGATGTACTTAATCGATTAAACTAAAAACCAGAGCAAAGATAATTATTACATCCTAGTTTTCATGATACAAAATTACCTCCCTTAAAGTTAAGGTGAGCTAAACTTTAAGGAATGATTGTAGTCCTGGGCCAGAAAGTTGACACATACATGGGGAACAACCTATGTCACGATCACGTGATTCTAAAAATAAAATAACCTCGATACCTGTAAGAAAATAAGTTAAATCTCAAGTCTTACAAGGCCGATTTTAATTTTGTAAAATGCATGTACCCTGAAGTGGCTTCTGTTTTCAGCGAATGTCAAAGTTAAATGAAAATATGTCAGTTACCCGAATACTTCATAGGAATTGCTGTTTTTGAAGTGTTCTGGTAAAACGATGACATTTGCTGAAGACAAGGGATATTGCTACAGGGTTCGTGCACTTTATAAAATTAAAAAAAAAAAATATATAAAAAAAAATGAAAAAAAATCGACCTTGCAAAACGTACTTTTCTATCCGGCATCGAGATTTTTTTGTTTCTAAAACTGTACATTTTACCATCGTGACATAGGTTGTCCCCCGTGATATAGCATGCGGCACATTAGTCAGGTTGAACCGGCCGATAATTTCAAATCTGTGTATGGGACCTCTCTTTTCCATTGCACCACTTTTGTATGCGTGCATTTTTTGAACTGTTGCCAATGTATTTTTGTATTTACATGTATTTCCATTTTGGTTTTGAGGGCGGGATGTGAGATCTAATTGTATTAGTTCTTGATCATTGTCTAACAAAAATATTTATGATATTCGCATTCTGATAGATTAGTGCGACGTTGAATGAACGAGTCTTTCGAGGCAGTGGTCTACAAAAAAAGCATATCAATATGTGTAGCTGCAATAACTCTTCAGATTTTCACTACATTTTCTTACATCACAGGCACCGCCATGCCGTCACAGGCACCTCCAGTTGTTTTAGAGAACCCAGCCTAATTTGGAGTTTATATTTGAGCAAGGAGGTTTACTTTACGCCAGTGAGCAGAAATAAACAGATTCATAAGCAAGAAAACTGCATTTAAGACTTAAAACAACCGATTTGTTTCTGATTTGAGTACTTTTGGTTGATCTTAACGCCACGTCAGCATTCATAACTTTCGTAAATGTTGAAAATTCTGAGGAATATGTCGTGTGACAAAACTTTATGCCTATAAAGGGTCGACTAGCACTCTTTGATTTTCAGTAAACTCTCTGGTTATTGTGTATTTCATCAAAAAAGACGAACATCTACATTTTTATGTCTAGTGTTTGACCATCACAGGCAGCTCCGGATATCTGTCACCACCATTTAATCAGTACCTCTGCTGTACCTGTGACAGTGTACCAGGCGTGTGGTTTGAACATGCAAATATGAGTTTCAGAAAATGAATTTTCTTACCCACCAGCCTCACCCTTGTATATAGACAGTAGTATTAGTAACGTAGCACAGATGAACCATATAATCATGTGATATATGTCTCTGCCAGCTATACGCTTAAAATAAACTGACTGCTAGTTATATTTGGCACTGAAAGAGGTAAAGCCAAGATTCCTGTGCCGGGGTTGTGGGGGCTGGGTAGCGGTCACAATACAGGTAAAGTCAAGGTAAATGATTATTGAGTTTTCAGTAGATAGTATTAGCCAATCACTACATTGCATTTAGACATATTTTCAAGTTATTGGCTAATTTTGGATGTGACCTGTCTGAAGTAAAGTGACAAACTGATCATAATAAGCTAATCCTCTTTATATAGTGCAGCCCTGTCTTTAAACTGATATAAACAAATACGGCTTGATGTCCCTTTCCGTTGAAAACCAATCTGAAATCATTGAAGCTTTTAGCTCGACTTCAAGATATTTGGATAATTTATTGAATATTGACAATACCTACTTCGATGGTTTAATCAGTCAAATTTATCCCCCAGAACTTCAGTTAAATAAAGCTAATTCTTCTGATACCGAAGCCGCGTTTTTGGATTTACATTTATCTGTTGTAGATGGGTTTGTTTCCTGCAAAATTTATGATAAACGCGATGATTTTGATTTTGAGATTGTAAATTTTCTTTTCTTGGATGGTGATGTTCCTCGTGCGGCATCCTACGGGGTTTATATATTACACAATTAATTCGATTTGCCAGAGTGTCTAGTCATGTAACTGACTTCAACACTCGTAATAAATTGCTAACTGATAAACTTCTTAATCAGGGTTATCGGTATCATAAACTACGTAAAGCCTTTTCTAAGTTTGAGGAATGCAGTATGCTGGACAAACCAAAAGGGTTCTTAAAACAAGGTTTAAGGAACATTTGCCTAAAATCAAAAAAGCAAAGAAAATTGATACGTTTCTTTATCATCATTTTCGGAGTACTGGTCATTCATGATCACCTAGTAAAGTTTTGGTTCAACCTGTTGAAAAAATTATACACAAGTCCAATTCTACCGAAAGATTCAAAACTATTTTAAGACATGAACTTGAACTTAAATGGATTAAACGTTTACAAACCCCTTTTCCATTTGGATTTAATGATAATATTTACCATGAAGAAAATATTTCTAAAATGCCGGATTTCGATGCTTTTTCCCGTTTAGATATTAAAAAACGTAATAAACGATCCCATGGTAAGCGCAAAAATGGCAATTTTAAACGAAAACATAAAACTGTCTTATCTCTTTTTGATTTAAAGATTCTCTTAAATTCTGGACGTCATCAAATGCTTTCTAAACTAGCTTCACTGTCTGTTTCTTCATTACGTAAGTTAGATGATGAGGCGAATAAATTTTATGATAGAAAACATGATTTGTATGAAGCAGCTCTCCTTACTAGATGTTATACTCAGCATGCTCTTCGTCCTTACATTGCTTCTGAAATTAACTACATTAGACACTTCATCAAAATTCCATTCATTAATAAAGGTATTGAATTCATAGATTTACCTAGCATATTTCGAGATAATAATGTTATATCAGCTATACCTTCATATTTCGAAAACACGGAATCTCCTATTATTTGTTATACATATAACAAACCTATTCGTAATACTATACTTAATTTCAATAAATTAGTTTCTGATCTTGATATTGAAACTAGTTCCCCTGATTCTTGAGATTGTAAAGATTCTAAATTTTGTTATCAACCAGCGGGTCATATTGTCACTGTTAACTTGAAGATTATAACTGATTCACGAATCCGTTCAGTTATTTCAAAAGGACCTTAATATAGATTCCCAGCCCACATTGATTTCAAAAAATGTCGGGAATCAATTGCCAGTGCTTTAAATGATTATTGTACGCGTTGGTGTAAACGAGAGCATGTTGAGTCTAATGCTTTAAATAATTGGAAATTAAAGATTTTTTTAAGATCATTGATGAACGTGTGTTATTTTACTCTAATAACCTTGATGTTCTCCCTCCTAAGCCTAAATTATCTTTTCGATATTTGAAACAAGGTATCCAAGAATTTCATAGGAAGTATGTTTTGGCTCCAGCTGATAAAGCTGCTAATTATGTTGTTGTTGTGTGACGACTTTATTATATCAATACTCTAATAAAAGAACTTGGTAGTACTAAAACATATGAACGGATTTCTACTGACGAGAAATCTATTGTCAATACCCATTCTATCAATATTACTGCTAAGTTTGCAGTGAGTATTAAAGAAAAGCAAGACAGACTTCCTACGTTATATTGGTTACCGAAACTTCATATATGACCTTATAAAGCACGTTTCATTGCTAATTCTAGTTCACTACAGTACGACTACTAATTTGTCCAAACTGCTAACTTCATGCCTTACTGCTGTTAAAAAACATTGGATTAGATACTATGATACTGTTTACGAAAGGGACGGAATTAACTATTTTTGGTCAATTAAAAATTCTAATGATGTTCTCAATAAATTTAAATCTAAAAACTTTCAGGCTTCCAAATTGTCTACATATGATTTTTCTACACTGTATACTATGTTACCTCATCATCTTATAAAAGATAAACTTATTGACTTAATTAACCGAACGTTTATTCGGGAGAATACCCAATATTTGGCCTGTAACGAAGAATGTGCTTTTTTTCACTTCTGATGTATATAATAATCACAATTTATGGTCGTGTCAAAAAGTCTGTGATGCCCTTGTTTATCTTTTGGATAATATTTTATTAGATTTGGAACTAAACTTTTTAGGCAAACTATTGGTATTCCGATGGGAACTAATTGTGTTCCTCTTGTTGCAGATTTGTTTCTTTTTTGTTATGAGAGAGATTTCATGAAGTCTCTCTCACGTGAAAATCAGGCTGACATTATTGAGGCTTTCAATTCAGCTTCAAGATACCTTGATGATTTATTAAATATTGACAATATTTACTTTGACCAAATGGTGGACCGGATATACCCTACAGAACTCCAATTAAATAGAGCAAATTCTTCTGATACCGAGGCACCTTTTTTGGATTTGAATCTATGTATTTCTAATGGTATGGTTTCCACCAAAATTTATGATAAACGAGACGATTTTGATTTTGATATAGTCAATTTCCCTTTTCTGGATGGCGATGTCCCCCGGCGTACCTCATATGGGGTATACATATCTCAACTTATTAGATTCGCCAGAGCTTCTTCAAATCTTAACGACTAACTACCGTAATAAAGCCCTTACTGCCAAACTTCTTAGGCAGGGCTATCGTTATTTTAAACTTCGTAAAGCGTTTTCGAAATTTTATCGCAGACACATTGCCTTGTTAGGAAAAAAATAGCGTCAGTCTGAAAACACTTCTGCAACAAGGTTTATGGAACCCGAATTTTACGGTGACTTAGTGTACAGATTTAGAAAATTGTAGGTAAATCTAATTTTTCCGAGCAATTCAGAAAACATATTAACCGTTATAAAAGAATTGGCTATAGCCTGGATATTATGCGGCAGACTGCATGCCTAGTTGTCAACCCAGTCGTTGCTGATGGCTATGCTTCACTCTTTAATTGCACGACGGCGGTTCGGGCCTCAGACCCAATGACGGCCTCTTCGTAAAACTTTAACCAATGGGTTGGGGCTTGACGATATGTCTTTGGCTTGGCCCGCCGTGGTTTTCATTTACTATGGCATACAGTAGAATTAGCCATGAGTACTCGTCTTTGTTTATTATAGTGATTAATTTGATTTTTGTGTTTTCGCTTTGATGCATTGACTGAGTTGGGAGCCTTTATGCGAACCGAATTTTTATGTGTTTCTGTATTAAGAGTAGCATCGGGACCTAGGGTGAAGTTAGCTAGCTGTAAATGTGCTTTAAACCCCCCGGTGGTTTACTCTACTGACCGTTCTAAAGCGGTGGTCCCGGTGTTAGTCTTACTCTTTTTTGCTTTGTGGTTTATTCTACGAAGCGATTTGTTGTATGTCTTTCCATGTGTCATTTTGTTCTTGTGTTTTTAGTCCTTTTAGTATTGCGATTACCTCGCTTGGGGAAGAGAGAGCTAATCTTAGTGCTTTTCGTACGTTTGTTCGATTTGTGCTTGTTTGGATTTGTCGGTTTCCTCTTCCTCTTGGGGTCTGGGAAGGGCTGGGGTTTGTGATTGTGGCACTCCCTGGACTTTTCTCTTACCTTTTTTTATAGACGTCATTCCGATTTAGTTTCGAAATTCAATTTTGGACTAAAATCTCTTCTGCAACAAGGCCTATCGGAACCCGAATTTTAATGTGACTTTGATTTTGAGATTGTAAATTTTCCTTTCTTTGATGGTGATGTTCCTCGTGTGGCATCCTACAGTGTTTATATTTCACAATTAATTCGATTTGCCAGAGTGTCTAGTCATGTAACTGACTTCAACACTCGTAATAAATTGCTAACTGCTAAACTTCTTAATCAGGGTTATCCGTATCATAAACTACGTAAAGCCTTTTCTAAGTTTTATAGACGTCATTCCGATTTAGTTTCTAAATTCAATGTTGGATTTAAGTGCAACAAGGCCTATCGGAACCCGAATTTTATGGTGACTTAGTATATAAATTCAGAAAAATATATGCTTGCAATGACTTCAGTACCCAATTTCGTAAAATCATTTCTCGATATAAAAAGACTGGGTACAGCATAAATGTTATACGACAGACTGCATGGATGGTTGTTAACCCAATCACGGTTAATAACTTTGCTTCCCTCTTTAATTGCACGCCGGCGGGTTAGGCCTCAGATTCTCTAATGGTTCCAGCGTAAAGGCTTGGTCTTACTCTTTGTTGCTTTGTTGTTTAGTCTACGAGGCGAATTGTTGTATGTCTTTCCATGTGTCATTTTGTTCTTGTGTTTTCAGTTCTTTTAGTATTGCGATTACCTCGCTTGAGGAAGAGAGAGCTAATCTTAGTGCTTTTTGTACGTTTGTTCGCTTTGTGCTTGTTTGGATTTGTCGGTTTCCTCTTCCTCTTGGGGTCTGGGAAGGGCTGCGGTTTGTGATTGTGGCACTCCCTGGACTTTTCTCTTACCTATTTTTTATTTGAAATTTAATCTTGGGTTATGTTAGTTGGTACTTGATGCTCTATCTTTGGTCGGGCCCACTGGAGTCTAACTGTTGGTTTTCTTTTGCTCCAGCATTTCAGTGTTTCGTGCTGTCGAGTCCTCATCGTTGTTTCATCTCTGTAATTACTTGATGTTTTGTGTTCTCGGAGATGTAGCACTGATGAGTTAGGAAGCCTTCATGCGGACTGAACAAATTATGTGTCTAAACCGCGGCAGAAGTATGGACGAGGATTGTGGCCACGTAAAATCGATTTAAGCCCCACCCTCCGCCCAACCACCCCAGTGAAATACTTTTCACTGACCGTTCAAAGAAACGTCAAAAAGATTGCCTTTGGAAACAAAGAACACACCACAGATCAGAAAATGGGAGTCTCGGTTTTATTGAGTATCTTCATAAGCGCGGTTCTTCTGTCATGGTTTATTTTTGTTATAGTTCGTCTTTGAATATGTGTGTCGCTTACATCTTTTTGTTTTGGATAGCCATTTGGCCACTTTGTGGGAAAGAAACTGTTCGTTTGGCTTTCTGCTAGTGACGTTTCCATTAGGGTCTAGTTATTTCGTGTTTGTGTTTCTTTCTCTTTGATGTCTCTGATGGGAGGTGTGGGATAATTGTATCGATTCCTGATCATTGCCTTCCCTTCTATTTTCATAACTTATTTCTGTATGCTTGGATGTGAGACTTCATATGAGAACTCAGTTTAACTAAGACAGAAACCCGTTCATACAAGGGGTGTTCAAAAGTAATGTCATTTTTGTTTTATTTCGCGGAATTCGTGCCACGTATACACAAAACCACCTCGTATCGGTAGAATGATCACTGAATCGTAACATAGGTAAATTATCTCGCTCACATGTTCACTGACCTTTGTACAGTGTACATCGTTTTATAGCGTATTTATTATACAAAATGACTGGAAAAAAGAGCTGAAAATGTGCTTGAAATAGGGCCTACATAAAAGGTAGGTCGCTACTTGGCACGAGGCCTGTAGATATTCACCGTGAGTAGTACGACATTTATGGGGAGGGTAAAACGTCTCACAGTACTAGGTATTTGTAGGTGGATAGTTAAATTTAGGACCGGACAGTAGCATCTCAAAGACACTGCTCGCACAGGTCGTCCTGCAATGACTACGTCGAAACATAACATCGAAAAAGTCCGCAATATGCTAAAAAAACGGATGCCCGACTCACCATAAGGTAATTTGCCCGAGTGACAAACTTGTCGTCAGTACGAGTTCATGGAATTTTGAAGAAACACCTTAAACTTAGAAAAATAAATGCAGGATGGATACCCCATTTGTCAACAAATGAACAAAAGAGGACCCGTTTAACAATGACAAAAAGACTTCTGAACATGTTCCCAAAATACAGCAAAAAAGGTTTTTGACAATATAGTTACTAGTGATGAGACCTGGGTTTATTATTTTTAACCAAAGCGGAAGTGTTCAAACCGAATTTGGGCCACCAAAAAATGCGAAAGGCCCAAGTGTTGCCAAATAAATACAAACGGTGAAGAAGGTTTTGTATGTATTTTTCACTCACAAAGTTTCAATCACTCAAATTCCGGAGCCAAAGGGCGGTACGGAAAAGTCTATAAAAGTAACCTCCCTTACACATCCTCCATTTCCATTCACTTGACCCCCTGCGACTATTTCACGTTTCCTGAATTTAACTACCATCTGTCTAGAAAGAGATACAAATCGAGAAATGCCTTTTGATCTGCTGTTAATATCAGTATCTGATAGGTGTTCCAAAAGAAGACTATGAACAATTACTTCCAAAAGTGGATTGACCGGTTCAAAACGTGTATTAAGGCTGACGGAATTTTGAAGGGCAGAACAAGTTAAAATGATCAGAACATTTGAGGTATAGGGGACCGATGCAAGTAACATTACTTTTGGAACACCCCTCGTATGTTTACTTTCAGCTAGAGATATATAAAATATCTCCGGTCAGACCCATCGTGGCCCTGCCTGTGGTTTTCTTGTGTTCTGATATCAGATCGCCTTTGAGGCATTTTTATTTTTATTTTTATTTCTTTTTTTTTTATGTGATTATATGTGTTTCACTGGAATGTTTCATTGATGAGGTAGAGGACCGAGCAACGCACAGAAGTTTCTCCACTGACTGTTCCAATGCGGTTCTCTTTGCAGTTATTCTTTTTTCGCGCGTTGGTGGTTTCTTACCTGGTGTTATTTTGTTATTGTCTTTTTCAGTCCTTTTAGTATTGCGATTACCTCGCTTGGGGAAGAGAGAGCTAATCTTAAGGCTTTTCGTATGTTTGTCTGATTTGTGCTTGTTTGGTTTTGTTGGTTTCCACATCCTTTTGATGTCTGGGAAGGGTTGCGGTTTGTGATTGTGGCACTTTCTGGACTTTTATCTTTTTTTTCATACATTTGTTTTGACATTGTTTGTTCCACATCTCTACTTATATCGATGCCTCGGAAAAACGTTACGTGTTCACGCTTCACCAGCTCCAAACTGTTTTACCCTCCTCCTTCCGTCCAATCCGAGTTTTATACTCATTTTATACTCATTTATATATTTTGATTGTTAATTGTTATTTCTAGTAAAAGAGCACAATCATCAGAGATATTTTTTAATTGAGGATGTATTTACAAAATGTGTATAGTACTGTAAACCCTTATATTCAGCTGTCACCTTTTTTTTTTTTTTTTTTTTTTTTTTTTTTTTTTTTTTTTTTGGCGCTATTGGGGAAAACGCCAAAATGAAATTCCATCAATTTTCAATTTTTAATAAATGCATATAATGTGGTATACATTTGAAAACATGAATGCGGCATAACTAAACTATGCTTACAAGCCCTTCCCGTCAAACTATCAAATGTTGATGCCGCAGATATTACGTGTTTTAAAGTATACTATATTTCGACGTGTTTACTCACTAACCATGACGTGGCATTAGATTCCCATGTTAAGCTTTGTAAAGTTAGTATTCGCCCATGCTATATAAAAGCCAGTTAACATATCTACTTATGCACGTGTCATTCTTTGACATATATGTACCTTTTCAGTATCGAGTGATCATTCAGTATATGAAGAGAAGGCAGATAGGTGAGATGCTTATTTGTGATTATTGAAATGTAATTCTGTCTTTGTTGTCTGAAAGTATATACATGTACATATTTTATTATATGATCCGGTCACAGCGTTTTCTACAAGATTGAATATGCGCCTAGGGCATACGCGCAGGCTGACCAGTCTTCGCTGTCTGCCTGGAGACACTTTGGATCCTTTGCTGTCCACAGAGTGCCCTGAGAAGATTCTGATCAGACTGCAGACTGATCTGAGCCTTCGCTTGGTACACATACAATCTTATAGGAAATGCTATGCCCCGGTTCATAGTATTCATGATACAGATACCCCAGCTAGCATTCTTTATAAATCTATAGCGGGCCGTTATCGGCCCGTCAGCTACCCTGACGGGCCGACAACGGCCCGCTATAGATTTATAAAGAATGCTTATTGGGTACTGTTGCTTTGTTCACCGACCAATAATTATGGAGATACCCAAGAAAGGCCACAATCACGGAGCACCATCCGTTCAAAGCGCCGGAAAATGGTTGAATGACATTAACTGACAACATAAAACATTTTTTCAAAAACAGAACTAAACATTAACGAAGAGGAACTGCAAGGGAAATAGCGAATTGGAACGGTGAACAGCAAAACTTTTCCAGGGGAGATTATCCTGTTTTTAGTCGCCTTTAATCCAGAGACAGCCATCTAGCCATCTCTGACATTAGTCGCATAACATTTATTTCTATAGTAAATCACTGAACAGCATTGTTTCTCATATTCATTACGCCTAACTTTGTGAAGGTTTTGTTTTGTGACTGCTGCCTTGCATTTTCTGAATATTTCAATTTCTAGCTTTGCTGTTTGCGTTTTCTAGTTGTGGCTCTCTATTATATTCCACTCATGCGATTGAATATTCTGTAATGTTGTTTGCCTGATTAAGTAAATAACATAATAACATTACTTTGATTTTATAGCAAATCACTGAACAGCAATGGGCCAGTCAGGCTGCGCAATTGTTTCTCATATTCATAACACCTAACTTCATGAAGGTTTTATTTAGTTTTGTGACAGCTGCCTTGTATTTTCTTAGTATTTCTATGTCTAGTTTTGCTGTTTGCGTTTTCTAGTTGTGTCTCTCTATTATATTCCACTCATGCAGTAGAATATTTTGTAATGTTGTGTGCTGGATATACTTAATAACATAACAACATAACTTTGATTCCTTAGTAAATCACTGAACAGCAATGGACTAGTCAGACTGCGTAAAATAATGTTTCTCATATTCATTGCCTCTAACTTTGGATGTACTTATTAACATAAGTTCACACAGGCTCAGGTCATTATTGCAATATTACAAATTGATCTCCGTAATACATTTTGTCATGAAAGACAGAAATGTTTCGAATTACGAAAACATAACTTAATTTTATGGTATCAGCACAACAAAATGCAGAAAATAAATATGCTAACAATTCTGGAACTTAAATTCATTTTGAACATTTCAGTGTTCAGGTCGCAAATGTGTATGAGGAACTCAAAACAGAACCAGACATACAGCCGTATGAGAGAATAAAACTGGACAGAATGTAGATCCAGAAAGAATGCACATTTATGTACCATAGGTATACATGTTTTTAAAACACTATAATCTTTAAAAAAAAAAAAACAAGGTAAGAGAAAAGTCCAGGGAGTGCCACAATCACAAACCGCAGCCCTTCCCAGACACCAAGAGGAAGAGAAAACCGACGAATCCAAATAAGCACAAATCGAACAAACGTACGAAAAGCACTAAGATTAGCTCCCTCTTCCCCAAGCGAGGTAATCGCAATGCTAAAAGGACTGAAGAACACATGTAAAATGCATGTATCCTGAAGTGGCTTCTGTTTTCAGCGAATGTCAAAGTTAAATGAAAATATGTCAGTTACCCGAATACTTCATAGGAATTGCTGTTTTTGAAGTGTTCTGGTAAAACGATGACATTTGCTGAAGACAAGGGATATTGCTACAGGGTTCGTGCACTTTATAAAATTAAAAAAAAAAAATATATAAAAAAAAAAATGAAAAAAAATCGACCTTGCAAAACGTACTTTTCTATCCGGCATCGAGATTTTTTTGTTTCTAAAACTGTACATTTTACCATCGTGACATAGGTTGTCCCCCGTGATATAGCATGCGGCACATTAGTCAGGTTGAACCGGCCGATAATTTCAAATCTGTGTATGGGACCTCTCTTTTCCATTGCACCACTTTTGTATGCGTGCATTTTTTGAACTGTTGCCAATGTATTTTTGTATTTACATGTATTTCCATTTTGGTTTTGAGGGCGGGATGTGAGATCTAATTGTATTAGTTCTTGATCATTGTCTAACAAAAATATTTATGATATTCGCATTCTGATAGATTAGTGCGACGTTGAATGAACGAGTCTTTCGAGGCAGTGGTCTACAAAAAAAGCATATCAATATGTGTAGCTGCAATAACTCTTCAGATTTTCACTACATTTTCTTACATCACAGGCACCGCCATGCCGTCACAGGCACCTCCAGTTGTTTTAGAGAACCCAGCCTAATTTGGAGTTTATATTTGGGCAAGGAGGTTTACTTTACGCCAGTGAGCAGAAATAAACAGATTCATAAGCAAGAAAACTGCATTTAAGACTTAAAACAACCGATTTGTTTCTGATTTGAGTACTTTTGGTTGATCTTAACGCCACGTCAGCATTCATAACTTTCGTAAATGTTGAAAATTCTGAGGAATATGTCGTGTGACAAAACTTTATGCCTATAAAGGGTCGACTAGCACTCTTTGATTTTCAGTAAACTCTCTGGTTATTGTGTATTTCATCAAAAAAGACGAACATCTACATTTTTATGTCTAGTGTTTGACCATCACAGGCAGCTCCGGATATCTGTCACCACCATTTAATCAGTACCTCTGCTGTACCTGTGACAGTGTACCAGGCGTGTGGTTTGAACATGCAAATATGAGTTTCAGAAAATGAATTTTCTTACCCACCAGCCTCACCCTTGTATATAGACAGTAGTATTAGTAACGTAGCACAGATGAACCATATAATCATGTGATATATGTCTCCGCCAGCTATACGCTTAAAATAAACTGACTGCTAGTTATATTTGGCACTGAAAGAGGTAAAGCCAAGATTCCTGTGCCGGGGTTGTGGGGGCTGGGTAGCGGTCACAATACAGGTAAAGTCAAGGTAAATGATTATTGAGTTTTCAGTAGATAGTATTAGCCAATCACTACATTGCATTTAGACATATTTTCAAGTTATTGGCTAATTTTGGATGTGACCTGTCTGAAGTAAAGTGACAAACTGATCATAATAAGCTAATCCTCTTTATATAGTGCAGCCCTGTCTTTAAACTGATATAAACAAATACGGCTTGATGTCCCTTTCCGTTGAAAACCAATCTGAAATCATTGAAGCTTTTAGCTCGACTTCAAGATATTTGGATAATTTATTGAATATTGACAATACCTACTTCGATGGTTTAATCAGTCAAATTTATCCCCCAGAACTTCAGTTAAATAAAGCTAATTCTTCTGATACCGAAGCCGCGTTTTTGGATTTACATTTATCTGTTGTAGATGGGTTTGTTTCCTGCAAAATTTATGATAAACGCGATGATTTTGATTTTGAGATTGTAAATTTTCTTTTCTTGGATGGTGATGTTCCTCGTGCGGCATCCTACGGGGTTTATATATTACACAATTAATTCGATTTGCCAGAGTGTCTAGTCATGTAACTGACTTCAACACTCGTAATAAATTGCTAACTGATAAACTTCTTAATCAGGGTTATCGGTATCATAAACTACGTAAAGCCTTTTCTAAGTTTGAGGAATGCAGTATGCTGGACAAACCAAAAGGGTTCTTAAAACAAGGTTTAAGGAACATTTGCCTAAAATCAAAAAAGCAAAGAAAATTGATACGTTTCTTTATCATCATTTTCGGAGTACTGGTCATTCATGATCACCTAGTAAAGTTTTGGTTCAACCTGTTGAAAAAATTATACACAAGTCCAATTCTACCGAAAGATTCAAAACTATTTTAAGACATGAACTTGAACTTAAATGGATTAAACGTTTACAAACCCCTTTTCCATTTGGATTTAATGATAATATTTACCATGAAGAAAATATTTCTAAAATGCCGGATTTCGATGCTTTTTCCCGTTTAGATATTAAAAAACGTAATAAACGATCCCATGGTAAGCGCAAAAATGGCAATTTTAAACGAAAACATAAAACTGTCTTATCTCTTTTTGATTTAAAGATTCTCTTAAATTCTGGACGTCATCAAATGCTTTCTAAACTAGCTTCACTGTCTGTTTCTTCATTACGTAAGTTAGATGATGAGGCGAATAAATTTTATGATAGAAAACATGATTTGTATGAAGCAGCTCTCCTTACTAGATGTTATACTCAGCATGCTCTTCGTCCTTACATTGCTTCTGAAATTAACTACATTAGACACTTCATCAAAATTCCATTCATTAATAAAGGTATTGAATTCATAGATTTACCTAGCATATTTCGAGATAATAATGTTATATCAGCTATACCTTCATATTTCGAAAACACGGAATCTCCTATTATTTGTTATACATATAACAAACCTATTCGTAATACTATACTTAATTTCAATAAATTAGTTTCTGATCTTGATATTGAAACTAGTTCCCCTGATTCTTGAGATTGTAAAGATTCTAAATTTTGTTATCAACCAGCGGGTCATATTGTCACTGTTAACTTGAAGATTATAACTGATTCACGAATCCGTTCAGTTATTTCAAAAGGACCTTAATATAGATTCCCAGCCCACATTGATTTCAAAAAATGTCGGGAATCAATTGCCAGTGCTTTAAATGATTATTGTACGCGTTGGTGTAAACGAGAGCATGTTGAGTCTAATGCTTTAAATAATTGGAAATTAAAGATTTTTTTAAGATCATTGATGAACGTGTGTTATTTTACTCTAATAACCTTGATGTTCTCCCTCCTAAGCCTAAATTATCTTTTCGATATTTGAAACAAGGTATCCAAGAATTTCATAGGAAGTATGTTTTGGCTCCAGCTGATAAAGCTGCTAATTATGTTGTTGTTGTGTGACGACTTTATTATATCAATACTCTAATAAAAGAACTTGGTAGTACTAAAACATATGAACGGATTTCTACTGACGAGAAATCTATTGTCAATACCCATTCTATCAATATTACTGCTAAGTTTGCAGTGAGTATTAAAGAAAAGCAAGACAGACTTCCTACGTTATATTGGTTACCGAAACTTCATATATGACCTTATAAAGCACGTTTCATTGCTAATTCTAGTTCACTACAGTACGACTACTAATTTGTCCAAACTGCTAACTTCATGCCTTACTGCTGTTAAAAAACATTGGATTAGATACTATGATACTGTTTACGAAAGGGACGGAATTAACTATTTTTGGTCAATTAAAAATTCTAATGATGTTCTCAATAAATTTAAATCTAAAAACTTTCAGGCTTCCAAATTGTCTACATATGATTTTTCTACACTGTATACTATGTTACCTCATCATCTTATAAAAGATAAACTTATTGACTTAATTAACCGAACGTTTATTCGGGAGAATACCCAATATTTGGCCTGTAACGAAGAATGTGCTTTTTTTCACTTCTGATGTATATAATAATCACAATTTATGGTCGTGTCAAAAAGTCTGTGATGCCCTTGTTTATCTTTTGGATAATATTTTATTAGATTTGGAACTAAACTTTTTAGGCAAACTATTGGTATTCCGATGGGAACTAATTGTGCTCCTCTTGTTGCAGATTTGTTTCTTTTTTGTTATGAGAGAGATTTCATGAAGTCTCTCTCACGTGAAAATCAGGCTGACATTATTGAGGCTTTCAATTCAGCTTCAAGATACCTTGATGATTTATTAAATATTGACAATATTTACTTTGACCAAATGGTGGACCGGATATACCCTACAGAACTCCAATTAAATAGAGCAAATTCTTCTGATACCGAGGCACCTTTTTTGGATTTGAATCTATGTATTTCTAATGGTATGGTTTCCACCAAAATTTATGATAAACGAGACGATTTTGATTTTGATATAGTCAATTTCCCTTTTCTGGATGGCGATGTCCCCCGGCGTACCTCATATGGGGTATACATATCTCAACTTATTAGATTCGCCAGAGCTTCTTCAAATCTTAACGACTAACTACCGTAATAAAGCCCTTACTGCCAAACTTCTTAGGCAGGGCTATCGTTATTTTAAACTTCGTAAGGCGTTTTCGAAATTTTATCGCAGACACATTGCCTTGTTAGGAAAAAAATAGCGTCAGTCTGAAAACACTTCTGCAACAAGGTTTATGGAACCCGAATTTTACGGTGACTTAGTGTACAGATTTAGAAAATTGTAGGTAAATCTAATTTTTCCGAGCAATTCAGAAAACATATTAACCGTTATAAAAGAATTGGCTATAGCCTGGATATTATGCGGCAGACTGCATGCCTAGTTGTCAACCCAATCGTTGCTGATGGCTATGCTTCACTCTTTAATTGCACGACGGCGGTTCGGGCCTCAGACCCAATGACGGCCTCTTCGTAAAACTTTAACCAGTGGGTTGGGGCTTGACGATATGTCTTTGGCTTGGCCCGCCGTGGTTTTCATTTACTATGGCATACAGTAGAATTAGCCATGAGTACTCGTCTTTGTTTATTATAGTGATTAATTTGATTTTTGTGTTTTCGCTTTGATGCATTGACTGAGTTGGGAGCCTTTATGCGAACCGAATTTTTATGTGTTTCTGTATTAAGAGTAGCATCGGGACCTAGGGTGAAGTTAGCTAGCTGTAAATGTGCTTTAAACCCCCCGGTGGTTTACTCTACTGACCGTTCTAAAGCGGTGGTCCCGGTGTTAGTCTTACTCTTTTTTGCTTTGTGGTTTATTCTACGAAGCGATTTGTTGTATGTCTTTCCATGTGTCATTTTGTTCTTGTGTTTTTAGTCCTTTTAGTATTGCGATTACCTCGCTTGGGGAAGAGAGAGCTAATCTTAGTGCTTTTCGTACGTTTGTTCGATTTGTGCTTGTTTGGATTTGTCGGTTTCCTCTTCCTCTTGGGGTCTGGGAAGGGCTGGGGTTTGTGATTGTGGCACTCCCTGGACTTTTCTCTTACCTTTTTTTATAGACGTCATTCCGATTTAGTTTCGAAATTCAATTTTGGACTAAAATCTCTTCTGCAACAAGGCCTATCGGAACCCGAATTTTAATGTGACTTTGATTTTGAGATTGTAAATTTTCCTTTCTTGGATGGTGATGTTCCTCGTGTGGCATCCTACAGTGTTTATATTTCACAATTAATTCGATTTGCCAGAGTGTCTAGTCATGTAACTGACTTCAACACTCGTAATAAATTGCTAACTGCTAAACTTCTTAATCAGGGTTATCCGTATCATAAACTACGTAAAGCCTTTTCTAAGTTTTATAGACGTCATTCCGATTTAGTTTCTAAATTCAATGTTGGATTTAAGTGCAACAAGGCCTATCGGAACCCGAATTTTATGGTGACTTAGTATATAAATTCAGAAAAATATATGCTTGCAATGACTTCAGTACCCAATTTCGTAAAATCATTTCTCGATATAAAAAGACTGGGTACAGCATAAATGTTATACGACAGACTGCATGGATGGTTGTTAACCCAATCACGGTTAATAACTTTGCTTCCCTCTTTAATTGCACGCCGGCGGGTTAGGCCTCAGATTCTCTAATGGTTCCAGCGTAAAGGCTTGGTCTTACTCTTTGTTGCTTTGTTGTTTAGTCTACGAGGCGAATTGTTGTATGTCTTTCCATGTGTCATTTTGTTCTTGTGTTTTCAGTTCTTTTAGTATTGCGATTACCTCGCTTGAGGAAGAGAGAGCTAATCTTAGTGCTTTTTGTACGTTTGTTCGCTTTGTGCTTGTTTGGATTTGTCGGTTTCCTCTTCCTCTTGGGGTCTGGGAAGGGCTGCGGTTTGTGATTGTGGCACTCCCTGGACTTTTCTCTTACCTATTTTTTATTTGAAATTTAATCTTGGGTTATGTTAGTTGGTACTTGATGCTCTATCTTTGGTCGGGCCCACTGGAGTCTAACTGTTGGTTTTCTTTTGCTCCAGCATTTCAGTGTTTCGTGCTGTCGAGTCCTCATCGTTGTTTCATCTCTGTAATTACTTGATGTTTTGTGTTCTCGGAGATGTAGCACTGATGAGTTAGGAAGCCTTCATGCGGACTGAACAAATTATGTGTCTAAACCGCGGCAGAAGTATGGACGAGGATTGTGGCCACGTAAAATCGATTTAAGCCCCACCCTCCGCCCAACCACCCCAGTGAAATACTTTTCACTGACCGTTCAAAGAAACGTCAAAAAGATTGCCTTTGGAAACAAAGAACACACCACAGATCAGAAAATGGGAGTCTCGGTTTTATTGAGTATCTTCATAAGCGCGGTTCTTCTGTCATGGTTTATTTTTGTTATAGTTCGTCTTTGAATATGTGTGTCGCTTACATCTTTTTGTTTTGGATAGCCATTTGGCCACTTTGTGGGAAAGTAACTGTTCGTTTGGCTTTCTGCTAGTGACGTTTCCATTAGGGTCTAGTTATTTCGTGTTTGTGTTTCTTTCTCTTTGATGTCTCTGATGGGAGGTGTGGGATAATTGTATCGATTCCTGATCATTGCCTTCCCTTCTATTTTCATAACTTATTTCTGTATGCTTGGATGTGAGACTTCATATGAGAACTCAGTTTAACTAAGACAGAAACCCGTTCATACAAGGGGTGTTCAAAAGTAATGTCATTTTTGTTTTATTTCGCGGAATTCGTGCCACGTATACAAAAAACCACCTCGTATCGGTAGAATGATCACTGAATCGTAACATAGGTAAATTATCTCGCTCACATGTTCACTGACCTTTGTACAGTGTACATCGTTTTATAGCGTATTTATTATACAAAATGACTGGAAAAAAGAGCTGAAAATGTGCTTGAAATAGGGCCTACATAAAAGGTAGGTCGCTACTTGGCACGAGGCCTGTAGATATTCACCGTGAGTAGTACGACATTTATGGGGAGGGTAAAACGTCTCACAGTACTAGGTATTTGTAGGTGGATAGTTAAATTTAGGACCGGACAGTAGCATCTCAAAGACACTGCTCGCACAGGTCGTCCTGCAATGACTACGTCGAAACATAACATCGAAAAAGTCCGCAATATGCTAAAAAAACGGATGCCCGACTCACCATAAGGTAATTTGCCCGAGTGACAAACTTGTCGTCAGTACGAGTTCATGGAATTTTGAAGAAACACCTTAAACTTAGAAAAATAAATGCAGGATGGATACCCCATTTGTCAACAAATGAACAAAAGAGGACCCGTTTAACAATGACAAAAAGACTTCTGAACATGTTCCCAAAATACAGCAAAAAAGGTTTTTCACAATATAGTTACTAGTGATGAGACCTGGGTTTATTATTTTTAACCAAAGCGGAAGTGTTCAAACCGAATTTGGGCCACCAAAAAATGCGAAAGGCCCAAGTGTTGCCAAATAAATACAAACGGTGAAGAAGGTTTTGTATGTATTTTTCACTCACAAAGTTTCAATCACTCAAATTCCGGAGCCAAAGGGCGGTACGGAAAAGTCTATAAAAGTAACCTCCCTTACACATCCTCCATTTCCATTCACTTGACCCCCTGCGACTATTTCACGTTTCCTGAATTTAACTACCATCTGTCTAGAAAGAGATACAAATCGAGAAATGCCTTTTGATCTGCTGTTAATATCAGTATCTGATAGGTGTTCCAAAAGAAGACTATGAACAATTACTTCCAAAAGTGGATTGACCGGTTCAAAACGTGTATTAAGGCTGACGGAATTTTGAAGGGCAGAACAAGTTAAAATGATCAGAACATTTGAGGTATAGGGGACCGATGCAAGTAACATTACTTTTGGAACACCCCTCGTATGTTTACTTTCAGCTAGAGATATATAAAATATCTCCGGTCAGACCCATCGTGGCCCTGCCTGTGGTTTTCTTGTGTTCTGATATCAGATCGCCTTTGAGGCATTTTTATTTTTATTTTTATTTCTTTTTTTTTTATGTGATTATATGTGTTTCACTGGAATGTTTCATTGATGAGGTAGAGGACCGAGCAACGCACAGAAGTTTCTCCACTGACTGTTCCAATGCGGTTCTCTTTGCAGTTATTCTTTTTTCGCGCGTTGGTGGTTTCTTACCTGGTGTTATTTTGTTATTGTCTTTTTCAGTCCTTTTAGTATTGCGATTACCTCGCTTGGGGAAGAGAGAGCTAATCTTAAGGCTTTTCGTATGTTTGTCTGATTTGTGCTTGTTTGGTTTTGTTGGTTTCCACATCCTTTTGATGTCTGGGAAGGGTTGCGGTTTGTGATTGTGGCACTTTCTGGACTTTTATCTTTTTTTTCATACATTTGTTTTGACATTGTTTGTTCCACATCTCTACTTATATCGATGCCTCGGAAAAACGTTACGTGTTCACGCTTCACCAGCTCCAAACTGTTTTACCCTCCTCCTTCCGTCCAATCCGAGTTTTATACTCATTTTATACTCATTTATATATTTTGATTGTTAATTGTTATTTCTAGTAAAAGAGCACAATCATCAGAGATATTTTTTAATTGAGGATGTATTTACAAAATGTGTATAGTACTGTAAACCCTTATATTCAGCTGTCACCTTTTTTTTTTTTTTTTTTTTTTTTTTTTTGGCGCTATTGGGGAAAACGCCAAAATGAAATTCCATCAATTTTCAATTTTTAATAAATGCATATAATGTGGTATACATTTGAAAACATGAATGCGGCATAACTAAACTGTGCTTACAAGCCCTTCCCGTCAAACTATCAAATGTTGATGCCGCAGATATTACGTGTTTTAAAGTATACTATATTTCGACGTGTTTACTCACTAACCATGACGTGGCATTAGATTCCCATGTTAAGCTTTGTAAAGTTAGTATTCGCCCATGCTATATAAAAGCCAGTTAACATATCTACTTATGCACGTGTCATTCTTTGACATATATGTACCTTTTCAGTATCGAGTGATCATTCAGTATATGAAGAGAAGGCAGATAGGTGAGATGCTTATTTGTGATTATTGAAATGTAATTCTGTCTTTGTTGTCTGAAAGTATATACATGTACATATTTTATTATATGATCCGGTCACAGCGTTTTCTACAAGATTGAATATGCGCCTAGGGCATACGCGCAGGCTGACCAGTCTTCGCTGTCTGCCTGGAGACACTTTGGATCCTTTGCTGTCCACAGAGTGCCCTGAGAAGATTCTGATCAGACTGCAGACTGATCTGAGCCTTCGCTTGGTACACATACAATCTTATAGGAAATGCTATGCCCCGGTTCATAGTATTCATGATACAGATACCCCAGCTAGCATTCTTTATAAATCTATAGCGGGCCGTTATCGGCCCGTCAGCTACCCTGACGGGCCGACAACGGCCCGCTATAGATTTATAAAGAATGCTTATTGGGTACTGTTGCTTTGTTCACCGACCAATAATTATGGAGATACCCAAGAAAGGCCACAATCACGGAGCACCATCCGTTCAAAGCGCCGGAAAATGGTTGAATGACATTAACTGACAACATAAAACATTTTTTCAAAAACAGAACTAAACATTAACGAAGAGGAACTGCAAGGGAAATAGCGAATTGGAACGGTGAACAGCAAAACTTTTCCAGGGGAGATTATCCTGTTTTTAGTCGCCTTTAATCCAGAGACAGCCATCTAGCCATCTCTGACATTAGTCGCATAACATTTATTTCTATAGTAAATCACTGAACAGCATTGTTTCTCATATTCATTACGCCTAACTTTGTGAAGGTTTTGTTTTGTGACTGCTGCCTTGCATTTTCTGAATATTTCAATTTCTAGCTTTGCTGTTTGCGTTTTCTAGTTGTGGCTCTCTATTATATTCCACTCATGCGATTGAATATTCTGTAATGTTGTTTGCCTGATTAAGTAAATAACATAATAACATTACTTTGATTTTATAGCAAATCACTGAACAGCAATGGGCCAGTCAGGCTGCGCAATTGTTTCTCATATTCATAACACCTAACTTCATGAAGGTTTTATTTAGTTTTGTGACAGCTGCCTTGTATTTTCTTAGTATTTCTATGTCTAGTTTTGCTGTTTGCGTTTTCTAGTTGTGTCTCTCTATTATATTCCACTCATGCAGTAGAATATTTTGTAATGTTGTGTGCTGGATATACTTAATAACATAACAACATAACTTTGATTCCTTAGTAAATCACTGAACAGCAATGGACTAGTCAGACTGCGTAAAATAATGTTTCTCATATTCATTGCCTCTAACTTTGGATGTACTTATTAACATAAGTTCACACAGGCTCAGGTCATTATTGCAATATTACAAATTGATCTCCGTAATACATTTTGTCATGAAAGACAGAAATGTTTCGAATTACGAAAACATAACTTAATTTTATGGTATCAGCACAACAAAATGCAGAAAATAAATATGCTAACAATTCTGGAACTTAAATTCATTTTGAACATTTCAGTGTTCAGGTCGCAAATGTGTATGAGGAACTCAAAACAGAACCAGACATACAGCCGTATGAGAGAATAAAACTGGACAGAATGTAGATCCAGAAAGAATGCACATTTATGTACCATAGGTATACATGTTTTTAAAACACTATAATCTTTAAAAAAAAAAAACAAGGTAAGAGAAAAGTCCAGGGAGTGCCACAATCACAAACCGCAGCCCTTCCCAGACACCAAGAGGAAGAGAAAACCGACGAATCCAAATAAGCACAAATCGAACAAACGTACGAAAAGCACTAAGATTAGCTCCCTCTTCCCCAAGCGAGGTAATCGCAATGCTAAAAGGACTGAAGAACACAAAAACAAAATGACACAAGGTAAGACATAAAACAAATCGCCTCGTAGAATAAACCACAAAGCAACAAAAAGTAAGACTAACACCGGGACCACCGCCTTCGAACGGTCAGTAGAGTAAACCATCGGGGGGGGGGGGGAGGTTAAAAACACTTTAACAGCTAGCCAACTTCACCCTGGGTCCCAATGCTACTCTTAATACAGAAATACATAAAAAATCGGTACGCATAAAGGCTCCCAACTCAGTCAATGCATCAAAGCGAAAACATAAAAGTCAAATTAATCACTATAATAAACAAAGACGAGTACTCATGGCTAATTCTACTGTATGCCAGAGTAAATGAAAACCAATAGTGGAACCACGGCGGGCCAAGCCAAAGGCATATCGTCAAGCCCCAACCCACTGGTTAAAGTTTTACGAAGAGGCCGTCATTGAGTCTGAGGCCCGAACCGCCGTCGTGCAATTAAAGAGTGAAGCATAGCCGTCCACAATGATTGGGTTGACAACTAGGCATGCAGTCTGCCGCATAATATCCAGGATATAGCCAATTCTTTTATAACGGTTAATAAGTTTTCTGAATTACTCCGAAAAGTTAGATTTTCCTACAATTTTTCTAAATCTATACACTAAGTCACCGTAAAATTCTGGTTCCGAAACCTCTCGTTGTGTGAGTGTGCATGCGTGCGTGTGTGCGGTATAGTATGTAACATGTTGCAATCAAATTTACATAATTATAAAAGAATACTAAACTAGTAAATTTGTTTTCAAAATAATGTATATGCAAACAGCACAGACGAACAAATTTCAGCGCAGTACAGCAATTAACTATACAGTTCAGAAATTATTTTTTTTCGTTAATGAGGATATCGAAAAACACAAAGCAAAACAAGAAGCATCCTCAGAAAAGAAGGTAAGCGACGAAGAAAAGTAAACATTGTTTTGCAATTTTCCAACATTATGATAGAGGTTCTTAAAACGAAGTTCACTGTATACCCGAAACGTTGACAGATTCCTTGTCAAAATCACCCCCACTCTGTGAAGAGCTGGATACGGGCTGTAATAAGTGTACATTATACTTATTTCAGATTATTGGGAGGGCTAATATTCAATATGCCCACCATACGCACCTTTCTTTGAACGAGAGCTTCTTTTCATCATTTAGCCATACCGCAATATAAATCTATGGAATGGCTGTCGCATCAGAAGACATTATTACCAGTAAATATAGAGCGAATTTCGATGAAGTTGATGTCGCATCTGTTCACAATGTGGACAAAGTGAAAAAAAATCTAACAATAATATCCAAACCACATACACATCCTCATACCATGTAGAAAACGCATGCAAAGTTTCATAACAATCGGTACAAAACTGTAAGAGGAATCATACTCACATGAGGTATCCACTGTCAATATATTGAGGGTGAAAGTTCACAATATGGAAGGAGTGACAAAAAATGATCTAACAATTATATCCAAACCATACGCACATCCTCATACCTTGAAAAGAAAAACATATGCACATTTTCAAAACGACTGATACAAAACAAGAGGTACAAAATGTCTATATATTGAGGGTGAAAAATGATTAAGTTCACAATGTGGAAAAAGTGACAAAAATGATCTAAATATTATATCCAAACCACATGCACATCTTCATACCATGAAGAAACACATGCAAAGTTTCAAAACGATCGGTACAAAACTGTAAGAGGAGTTGCGCTCACAAGACACCCAGGGTAAATGTTGACGGATGGATGAACGGACGGACGAACAGACGGACACTTCCACGCCTAAGTTGCCCTGCTTAAGCAGGTGCGACAAAGATAGCTTGGACGATTTTACTTATTTTGCATATTTTGCTTTACCATATCGTCATCTTCAATTTAACAATTAAATATTTCTACTATCGCTTATACTCAGCCATAACATGCTGCCAAGAACTTTACAGAATAAAAAGATTGTAGGCCTGAAGGCTATTTTCATACATTTTTATCAATCGTTAAGACCACTATGATATTATTACGACTTGTTCGAAACAACATAAGACCAGTCAGTTGGTTTTAACTAACTGCAAACTTTATATTTTCTGGTCCTTTGTGATCACTGAGCCTATTTATATGAGGTCTAAGATGAGGCATAATTGGCAAAACTAGCTACTCTGGTACAGAACACTTGACACTTTAGCTGTTTTCGTGTCAGTGAGTGTGTTCATTACATTGAATGGTCAGTCCTGTTGAAATCAATTTCTATCAGAAAAAAAGATAAATTGAAAATACATATTTATTCAATTCGTTTAGCAGTAGAGTAAAGATGCCCGATCGGGCATCAGTAACCTTTGGTGACCTTTGTAATTTGAATGGTAGATACCCGATCGGGCATTATTTGATCTTTTTTCTAGTACCGTCAGAAAACGAAAAAAAATGTATCACAGTTTTTGACAAATTTCCACCAAATTTTAGGATCTAAAAGACGAATAAATTATCTAACTTTTGACCGTTCAGGACTTTTTAAGTGCCTAGAAAAAAGTTATTCGGGTTTAAAAACAATATTTTTTTTCCGCACCTCTGTGTACAATTTGTGGTGTTGAGAAATAAATGCATCCCGTTGGGGAACACTGAAAATTATGTTGCCTGATCAGGATACTAACAAGATTCAATTTGCATACTGACTTTGAATCTTTAACAACCTTTGACTGTTCAAATCTTTTAAAGTTCCATTGAAACATTGATTGGTAGTTCTTCTGTATCTCTTTGTTTCATGAAACGGAAGCAAATATTTTGAAAACAGGCTTCTAGATAACTAAATGATAAAAAACGTACAAAAATCGAAGAGTCAGTAATAAGCATGTCTCTTCAAGAAGGGAAATATTAAGGAAGAAGTCTATCTTCTTTCCTAAACTGATCAGAAATTTTAAAACCAGGCATTTACTACACGTACTATTGAATTTGATAAAACACTTTTGGTTGCAGCTTATACAAATGTTTTTAAGATTTTGCCTTCCCACTAGGTGTTAAAAAGTGAAAGCTATTTCGCAATGGAAAATGAGTACCATATAAAAAAAAACTATATGTATTATATATACTCAAATAAAAGTAAAACAGGTTGCATTTGGAAACGAAGAACACATTACAGATAGAAAAATAGAGTGCCGCTTTTACTGAGACCCTTCATAAACAAAAACTTTAAATATGTACAAGTGAGTACACATGTATATGTCAAATATATCATGCACTTTAGCAGATATTTTAGCGAACTTCATTATTTTAGAAAGAAACTTGTTTCTGCTGCAGGATTACTGAACTGCACGATCAGCAGGAAAGGTCTACCGACTAAGTCTAAGAGTGCCATATAATCATCTTGTATGGTCGTCTGTCTGTGGTCAGTAAGCGAAAATGGTCATTGCGCTTAAACCGTTGGTAATATTTTGATAATTTTTGGCCTACTGATAGATTTCGACTAGCCAGTATGCTTGCAAAATTGATATTTTCTTTCACCAAGGTAATGTCGAAGCAAAAAAAAAAGTGTGAAATTATGGAAATAGCCGTAAGTCTTCAACCATATGGGACATTTTGATAAACTTTTGTATACGCATTAATATTGACACAATCCAGACAAAGGAATTGCCAAATGCCACTTTTCCTTGACCGAGACAATGCCTAGGCCAAACTGTGACAGCAAAACTATCCTTACGTGTTTAAACATCAGCAAAACTTTCATAACGTTTCGCACACAGACTGACGCTGACAATATCTATCCAATGGGCTTGCCAAATGTCAATTTTCACTGACAGAGACAATGCCGAGGCCGCCATAGGTCTTCAACAATATGAAATACTTTGATAAAATGTTGTACACACATTAATAATGACAAGATCAAGTCATAGGAATCGCAAAAAGCCCGAGGCTAAGCAGAGACACAGAATGAGGCGGGTCGTGAACCTTATCGATAGTTGATTCTGATTAAATTGTTGTTTTAAGACGTCCTTAAGAAGTTAATCATGCGTGAATAGACAAAATAGAAAGGAAGGCAATGATCAGGAATCGATACAATTATCCCACACCTCCCATCAGAGACATCAAAGGGAAAGAAACACAACCACGAAATAACTGGACCCTAATGGAAACATCACTAGCAGAAAGCCAAACGGACAGTTACTTTCCCACAAAGTGGCCAAATGGCTATCCAAAACAAAAAGATGTAAGCGACACACACATTCAAAGACGAACTATAACAAAAATAAACCATGACAGAAGAACCGCCTTGGAACGGTCAGTGAAATGTATTTCACTGGGGGGCTTAAATCGATTTTACGTGGCCACAATCCTTGCCTTTACTTCTGCCGCGGTTTAGACACATACGTAATTTGTTCAGTCCGCATGAAGGCTTCCTTACTCATCAGTGCTACATCTCCGAGAACACAAAAATCAACAAATTACAGAGATGAACCAACAATGAGGGCTCGACAGCACGAAACAACTGAAATGCTAGAGCAAAAGATAGAGCATCAAGTACCAACCAACATTACCCAAAATTAAATTTCAAGTAAGCCTTCACGCTGGAACCATCATAGAATCTAAGGCCTAACCCGCCGGCGGGCAATTAAAGAGGGAAGCAAAGTTATTAACCGTGATTGGGTTAACAACCATGCATGCAGTCTGCCGTATAACATTTATGTTGTACCCAATCTTTTTATATCGAAGAATGATTTTAAGAAATTGGCTACTGAAGTCATTGCTAGCATATATTTTTCTGAATTTATATACTAAAAAAGGTAAGAGAAAAGTCCAGGGAGTGCCACAATCACAAACCGCAGCCCTACCCAGACCCCAAGAGGAAGAGGAAACCGACAAATCCAAACAAGCACAAACCGAACAAACGTACAAAAAGCACTAAGATTAGCTCTCTCTTCCCCGAGCGAGGTAATCGCAATACTAAAAGGACTAAAAAACACAAGAACAAAATGACACACGGAAAGACATACAACAAATCGCCTCGTAGAATAAACTACAAAGCAACAATGAGTAAGACTAACACCGGGACCACCGCCTTAGAACGGTCGGTAGAGCAAACCACCGGGGGGGTTAAAGCACTTTTACAGCTAGCTAACTTCACCCTGGGTCCCGATGCTACTCTTAATACAGAAATACATAAAAATTCGGTTCGCATAAAGGCTCCCAACTCAGTCAATGCATCAAAGCGAAAACATAAAAATCAAATTAATCACTATAATAAACAAAGACGAGTACTCATGGCTAATTCTACTGTATGCCATAGTAAATGAAAACCAATAGTTGAACCACGGCGGGCTAAGCCAAAGACATATCGTCAAGCCCCAACCCACTGGTTAAAGTTTTACGAAGAGGCCGTCATTGAGTCTGAGGCCCGAACCGCCGTCGTGAAATTAAAGAGTGAAGCATAGCCATCAACAATGATTGGGTTGACAACTAGGCATGCAGTCTGTCGCATAATATCCAGGCTATAGCCAGTTCTTTTATAACGGTTAATACGTTTTCTGAATTGCTCCGAAAAGTTAGAATTACCTACAATTTTTCTAAATCTGTACACTAAATCACCGTAAAATTCGGGTTCTGATATACCTTGTTGCAGAAGTGTTTTCAGACTGACGCTACATTTTTCTAACAAGGCACTGTGTCTGCGATAAAATTTCGAAAACGCCTTACGAAGTTTAAAATAACGATAGCCCTGCCTAAGAAGTTTGGCAGTAAGGGCTTTATTACGGTAGTTAAAGTCATTAAGATTTGAAGAAGCTCTGGCGAATCTTATAAGTTGAGATATGTATACCCCATATGAGGTACGCCGGGGGACATCGCCATCCAGAAAAGGGAAATTGACTATATCAAAATCAAAATCGTCTCGTTTATCATAAATTTTGGTGGAAACAGTACCATTAGATATACATAGATTCAAATCCAAAAAGGTGCCTCGGTATCGGAAGAATTTGCTCTATTTAATTGGAGTTCTGTAGGGTATATCCGGTCCACCATTTGGTCAAAGTAAATATTGTCAATATTTAATAGATCGTCAAGGTATCTTGAAGTTGAATTGAAAGCCTCAATAATGTCAGCCTGATTTTCACGTGAGAGAGACTTCATGAAATCTCTCTCATAACAAAAAAGAAACAAATCTGCAACAAGAGGAGCACAATTAGTTCCCATCGGAATACCAATAGTTTGTCTATAAAGTTTAGTTCCAAATCTAATAAAAATATTATCCAAAAGATAAACAAGGGCATCACATACTTTTTGACACGACCATAAATTGTGATTATTATATACATCAGAAGTGAAAAAAGCACATTCTTCGTTGCAAGCCAAATATTGGGTATTCTCCCGAATAAACGTTCGGTTAATTAAATCAATAAGTTTATCTTTTATAAGATGATGAGGTAACGTAGTATACAGTGTAGAAAAATCATATGTAGACAATTTAGAAGCCTGGAAGTTTTTAGATTTAAATTTATTGAGAACATCATTAGAATTTTTAATTGACCAAAAATAGTTAATTCCGTCCCTTTCGTAAACAGTACCGTAGTATCTAATCCAATGTTTTTTAACAGCAGTAAGGCATGAAGTTAGCAGTTTGGACAAAACAGTAGTCGTACAAGAACTAGAATTAGCAATGAAACGTGCTTTATAAGGTCGTTTATGAAGTTTCGGTAACCAATATAACGTAGGAAGTCTGTCTTGCTTTTCTTTAATACTCACTGCAAACTTAGCAGTAATATCGATAGAATGGATATTGACAATAGATCTCTCGTCAGTAGAAATCCGTTCATATGTTTTGGTACTACCAAGTTCTTGTTTTAGAGTATTGATATAATAAAGTCGTCACACAACAACAACATTATTAGCAGCTTTATCAGCTGGAGCCAAAACATTTCCTATGAAATTCTTGGATACCTTGTTTCAAATATCGAAAAGATAATTTAGGCTTAGGAGGGAGAAGATCAAGGTTATTAGAGTAAAATAACACACGTTGATCAATGATCTTAAAAATCTTTAATTTCCAGTTATTTAAGGCATTAGACTCAACATGCTCTCGTTTACACCAACGCGTACAATAATCATTTAAAGCACTGGCAATTGTTTCCCGACATTTATTGAAATCAATGTGGGCTGGGAATCTATATTTAGGTCCTTTTGAAATAACTGAACGGATTCGTGAATCAGTTATAATCTTCAAGTTACCGGTGACAATATGACCCGCTGGTTGATAACAAAATTTAGAATCTTTACAATCTCAAGAATCAGGGGAACTAGTTTCAATCACCATATAATTCACCATATAAGTCACCATATAATTCGGGTTGCGATAGGCCTTGTTGCAGAAGAGATTTAAGTCCAACATTGAATTTAGAAACTAAATCGGAATGACGTCTATAAAACTTAGAAAAGGCTTTACGTAGTTTATGATACGGATAACCCTCATTAAGAAGTTCAGCAGTTAGCAATTTATTACGAGTGTTGAAGTCAGTTACATGACTAGATACTCTGGCAAAAAGAATTAATTGTGAAATATAAACACCGTAGGATGCCACACGAGGAACATCACCATCCAAGAAAGGAAAATTTACAATCTCAAAATCAAAATCATCGCGTTTATCACCTACATTCTTAAATAAAATCAAAGCTGTGCAACATTTGTTGAAATCAATTGACCAAACTAGTCTGGAAAGTGCATAGACTTTCCACCATTTTCCATTTAATAGCATTTTAAATAACTTCAGAACAACATAGACTAAGCTATGGTTTAGGGACTATCAGAGAAAACAATTGTCCACAATTGATTGTGTATGCCGGATTTTAAAGTGTTCTATAGATCATTAAGATACTGAAGGCTCTGGCGTATTTTCTTTCTTACTTTTTGCTTTGAAAAAGACAGAAGATGTCTTTTATATGAGAAACTGAATGCTGCAATAGTGTTTTCCTGTACTGCACAAAAGTTAATGACACATCGACGTAATGTGTCTCACTTTATATTGATGTCACTGATGTGTTAACTGCAATTTTTACTGATGTTTTGCAAGTTTTCGAACTTTTCCAGCGGAAGTGTTCCGTTGTTGACGCCCGGCCAAAGTCTTCAATCGCCCATTACTGGTTAATGATTTTCATTTATTTTGTGATCTTTTCAGTTTTGATATGCCATCTTACAACTATCTTGTTGCCAAAAAAATTTGGTTACTACCATTTTCTCGGGCTGAAACCACCACTTTGTAAAGACATTATGACGTCACAAAGACAGTTTAAGCATTGTTAAATCCCTAAATTGTCAGAGTAAGATATTTTTTCTCTCTGTTCATATGCTGTTGATAGTAACTGTTGGTAACAAAACATTTTTCCTAATTGGATTAAATGAAAATCTCTGGTATTTCTATTAACATTGATTAGATATAAACCTTTTAGAGAAAAATATCAAAAATAATGTACAGCAATTTTGGTGTTATGAAACCGACAGCAGTTCGGTCATTTGATTTGCATCAAAACTATGAATGTGTTTTTGTTCAGGTTGGTCTGTCCGAATAACTGTTCACTTAACATTAAATTTGATGGCTGCAAAACTTTGTTCAGAAATTCAGTGGCACGAGGGTCATGCAATAAATAATGCGAACGCATCTGCAATTCTTTAATGAATGCATATATGGCTTTGAACTTCTACCAGCTTGTACCTTAGGATTTGTGCACTTTACATGTGCATTAGCATTTGCATTGTATGACCAAATTTGGCATGGACGCGACTTTTATAACCAAATTATCAAATCTTTCATGGTATAGGAAGAAAGTTAGTTGTTACAAATCTATAAATAGTGTATAAATAAAATATGATGTTTGGATTCATAGAAAATTATCGCTTGCTAACAGTGGGGACAATTATCGAGATGGATCATCATATGGTTTCCTTTATATGTTGTCTAGTAACAGCAAATGATAAAAATACCATAATCTTAACAAAGTTTGAAAAATGCTGTTATTTTGGCGAAATATCTAGCGAAAAGCTTGTGTTTACTTTTAGTAAAGAATTAATTTTACTATTTTTGGAAGACTTTTAGTTGAAATAAAATATATTTACTTGATTGATTTGTTTAGGGTTATCATTTAGGGGTTACTTTTCAAAATGGGACAATTGTAACTGTCTAACTTTCCCTTTGATATTGAAGATATAATTGCATCGTTTTTTCATGTTCACATTTACTTTGAGGAAAACATTTGAGTCATATTCTAGGTGGTGTTTGATGTGACATTTAAGTGTATTAAGCAATATTAGGATTATTATATACTGTATAAATAAAATGTACAAGTGGGAACATGATACTATCAAATGTCATTGTAATTTGGCTAATTTTCAGTGTATGTGTTCTTTAAACCTGTTTTAAAAGTTGATTTTACAGCGTGACCACGCGGCTTTACCCTTCATTTTGTTGTTGCTAGGCAGCCAGTTAGGAGGAGAGATTTGACCGCAATATTATTGGATTCCAAATTAGTAAATAATCTACCATATTATATTTACAGACAATTCTATGAATGAACTAGTTACGTAGAAAATGGGGACCAGTTCACGTGACTTATTGGATGACCCTCATATTTAGAGGAGACTGGTTATTTAGTACACAGTGCATTTTGGTACATTGAACATCAGTTCACAACCTTTTCTGACTTTTAATGATATGCTTTTATTTAAAGTATTTAATATTTGCAATCTTTCATGGAACATGCAATAAGAACAAGTAAAAATTATCAATCTTGCATTTGCAAATTAGACATTTTTCCTTCTAAGTGTTTAAAAACTGCTTTCAACCTCATCAACTTGCAGCTAGTCATTGATTTAATAATTAATGACCGTATTGTTTTTGTCCGTATCAGGTAAAAACATCAGACGTTCCCAAACGGAAATAGTTGTTTCCCAAACGGGCATCACAAATGCCATGTGTTCCCGAACGGGATACACAGATGGGCAGAAAAAATATCAATTTTAAACCTAAATAACATTTTTCCTAGGCACTTTATAAAAATTCTGAACGGCCAAAAGTTAGATCATTTATTCACCTTTAAGCTCCCAAAATTTGGTGGAGATTCGTCAAAAACTGTGATATATTTTTTTCGTTTTCTGAGGGTACTAGAAAAATGATCAACTGATGCCCGATCGGGTATCAAGTTACTAATTACATGTATAGTAACATCTACCATTCAAATTACAAAGGTCACCAAAGGTTATTGATTCCCGATCGGGCATCTTTACTCTACTGTTCAGTATTCAGTCCGTATAGTTTCTTTGACATCTTATGAACAGAAACAAATGTGTAAATACTTTAATGAATTTTCTGGTGCACCAAATGTACGTCCTGTAGATAAAATCGTTTTGATACTGTTGCGTTTGCTGGGGTACTCTGTGGAAAGATTGAAGTTGGAAGCAACTAGTTAAGTAACATGATTGATATGTTGTTATCGTCATAAAAAAGACCATTGGCGTTTATGTATTTGTTACCTACGTTCATGATTAAACCGGTAAACAAATATAACAGGGGCTTATAATTCTACTTGTTAGTAGAAACAAGTAGAATTATAAGTCTCAGTATATACTCAACAACAGATTTGTCTAACCATTACCATCACTACACTATCGCATTACTGTCACTATGCTTTTCATCTGTTTCATTTAAATGTTAATCAAGATTGTTGTTTTCATGAATAAACGATTGTTGTTTTTATGAACATTCTAAGTGACACAGATGACATAAACATTAGACCTTAAGGGCTTGTCAGAAAGTATTTGATGCTCTTTACTTTGTTCTTGATAATATTATTTGTTCGGTTTGGGACTAAATACCAACAAATAATGGGTATGCCATGTGTACGAATTTGTACACCATCCATTCTTTATGTCACATATGTTTTTTGTTTTGTTACTAAAGATAGTTTATGTTGTACTTCCCACAAGAAAGTCAAGAAGATGCTATTGAAGCACTCCGTTAAACGTTTAGATATTTAGAACACTTACCAAATATTATAATATACTTTGCAGTGAAGTACTGGGATTTCTCAAATAATAACTTTTTATAATTCACAGTATGATTATATCATATCAGTAACTAGTGAATTATTTTACAGTGTCGGAACTGTTTTTATAGACTGCTTCCCGCGTTACTGCATTTTATCTTGACGTCCTCGGTTGCCCAAAGGGACATAAACCCGACCAAAATGAAACACGTTCCAGTAACATCATCAAACTGTTGAAGTTACGTAATGAAATGACGTCAACGTTCTAATGAAACGATGAACGGACTGAATAACGCCATCTTAAATTTTGTTTATTGTTCTTCCGCTCAAATTGAAACACTTTTTGCCGCTTTCAAAAAGAGGCCTCTGCTAAAAAGGTATATAATAACCAGAATAATGAACAGTATGCTTGATGAGAAAAATCTGTCACTCAGGAGCGTGGATAATTTATGAATAACCACGCTCTTTCGTGGCAGATTTTTCCTATCAATAAAACACTGTTCATTATTCTCTATTTACTTTGAACAAAGTGTGGCTAAGCTTTATCCAAAATAGCTCTGATACTGAAGCCTAGTTTCTGAGTTTAATTAATATCTACAGTTATCGTCACTCCTAGAAGTTATGAAAAACCAGGTGAGTTTCTTTATGATATTTTAAATGTCCTGTATTTGAATGGTATAATTCTCGAGTTACATATAGCTTGTGGTATATAATATGAAAATAGGCTTAACCTAAATGCAAGCACAGCACAGACCTATATCTTGCATTCTTCAAAAGTCTTTCACAGCATCATTAAAGAATGAATATCAGTATATAAAAATATTATGTAAATCAATAATAAATAATGTAAATAATCAGCAAAATATGTCTGTGACACTTATTGACACTCGTTTGGTCACTTCGTGACGCTTATTAGTGAGACCCATAATCACGTCCTCCAACATCCGGTGACAACTTTCGGGAAGAAAAAAACGGAAGAAAATATGGTCAGAGCGATTACTGCTGAAAGTATATATCGTTGTATGTTACTTTTCCTTGATCATATTCTCTACCGTAGAGCTCACTTCATTCGCGACGCGCTTCGCGCGTCGCGAGCTGTGCTCGCTAATATGAAAATATGCTTAGCCTAAATGCGAGCACAGCACAGACCTATCTGTAGTCTCTTCACAAGTCCTTCACAGCATCATTAAAGAATGACTATCAGTATATAAAAATATATGTAAATCAATAATAAAAATAATCAGGAATATATGTTCGTGACACTTATTGACACTCGTTTCTTGTCACTTCGTGACGCTTATTAGTTTAAACATATTTTATTGCATTTAAACAAGCAATAGGGTCGGGCCACAAGTTCTGCCAACATTAGTTACGGCCCTCCCCTAACAGAACTTCATTACAGCAATATTCAGACACATGATAATGGCAAAGTAAACATGTAAGCACTACAAAAATACGAAAAGGTGATGGAGTGAAAGGTATAATAATGTAAATAATATACAAATCAAATAAATAATAAGATAATGGAATGGAATGTCATAAGATGAATTGTCATACTGGCCTTAGTGAACAGCAGACTAATCGGTGAACCTTCTGGTGTCCTTGATAAAAGTTTGGACGGCTTTGAAAATAGTAACATTTTCTTCTGGTGTGAGATTTTCATTTCCAAACAAAAGTTTATTAACATTTAGTGGGTTGAAATTCCTCGTTGATCGAAACAGTGCAATTCGTTCATTGATAAAGTGTGAGCATCTAAAGAAATAACGCTTATTAGTATCATGTCCGCTCCAGTCCTGTCAGCTTCCGGTGACAACTTCCGGGAAGAAAACGGGAAAAAAATTGGTCAGAGCGATTTCTTTAGAAAGTATATATCGTTGTATGATACTTTTCTTTGATCATATTCCCTACCACAGAGCTCACTTCGTTCGCACGTCACGAGCTGTGAATAGGCTTAGCCTAAATGCGAGCACAGCACAGACCTATCTGAAGTCTCTTCAAAGGTCCTTCACAGCACCATTAAAGAATGAATATCAGTCTATAAAAATATATGTAAATCAATAATAAACAATAAAAATAATCAGCAAAATATGTTCGTGACACTTATTGACGCTCGTTTCTTGTCACTTCGTGACGTTTATTAGTGAGACACAAATTTTGTGACTTGCGGTACCCAGTCAGTTCAGCCAACTTCCGGTGACAACTTCCGGGAAGAAAAAAGGAAGACAATTGGTCAGAGCGATTTCTGCTGAAAGTATATATCGTTTTATGTTACTTTTTCTTGATCATATTCTCTACCGTAGAGCTCACTTCGTTCGCGACGCGCTTCGCGCATCGCGAGCTGTGCTCGCTATAATTCTCAGCTAATTCGTTTGATTAGAGCATCCAGTCAAGCCAGTGACTTTATTACCTGGAATAGTTTTTTTAACTGCTAAATATCTTAAACAGGTGTACCGGTATCATAAACTATGTACAGCAATATCTAGGTTTAATCGCCGTCATTCTAAATTTTCCAAATACATGTACAATGGTTTGAAAACACTTCTGCGAGCTGTGCTCGCTATAATTATCAGCTAATTCGTTTGGTTAGAGCATCCAGTCAAGCCAGTGACTTTATTATCTGGAATATTTTTTTAACTGCTAAATATCTTAAACAGGTGTACCGGTATCATAAACTATGTACAGCAATATCTAGGTTTAATCGCCATCATTCTAAATTTTCCAAATACATGTACAATGGTTTGAAAACACTTCTGCACGATGGTCTGTCGAAACCTGCATTTATGGTGATTTAGTCTATAAAAAGAGGATTGAAAGCCATGATTTGGGGGAATCGTTCAAAACGATTGTAACCCTTTACAAAAAGAAAGGTTACTGCCGGAATGTTATGAGGTAAACTGCATAGTTGTTAATCCAATTACGGTGGATGAATCTGCGTCCCTCTATCATTACATAACGATGAGTCTGTCGTCAGACTAAAAGAGGGCTCCTTCTGCAGTCTGTTCCAGCCCATGATGGTCCTACTTGTGATATCTTGTGTACTGGCTTCGGATCGCCATTGAGCCCTTTGTTTCATTATAGTGTTTTGTTGTGTTTTTCTTTTTTTTTTTTTTTTTTTTTTTTTTTAGTATATGGAAACAATACTGCGCTTATCTTACGGAAACAATCACCATTAACATTCTAACCTCAACGTACTTTCTGACATCTGCGCCCAATGTAGACTCACATCAGCCTGCACGAATGCGTACCGCGCAGGCTGATTAGTGTCTTCGTTGTCCGCATGAAGAACCTTTACATCCTTGGTTATCCCAAATGTGTCCAATGAGGGTGCGCGAATGCGCAGGCTGATCTGAATCCTCGCTGGGAATACATGTCCGAAGGTACGTTTTCTAATATTGAGGCTCAAGCCATCGCAAGTCGGTAGGTCGTCAGTAGGCAAAACACATTGTCCATATAGCAGCTCTACATTACAGTTTGTTTAATGTATTTCAATTGAGCCAGATTGTCAGAAAACGTACCTTCGGGCATGTGCGCCCAGCGAAGATTCAGATCAGCCTGTCCATTCCCGCAGTCTGATCAGAGTCTTTACTGGCACAATTTGGATAGCCGAGGATGCTAAGTTTCTTCATGTGGACAACGAAGACTCTGATCAGACTTAGCAGATGCGCGGGCTGGTTTTGGTCTTCGTTGGACGCAAATGTCAGAAGGTATGTTTTCTCACGTTGCGGCTCAATAAATAATATTTTATTTAAGCTTAAGATTTTAACTGTTATTTCAGATTGAAAATGATGGCAGTAATATTGTAAAGAACAAAGCGACATGATGTAAATGTACTCACCAGAATCATGTAATCAGAAAACTCACCTGCTGTGTTAAGTGAATGCTTTGCATATTGGGTAAAAGTTCAGCAGACGACATGTTGAAATATTTTTTTTATTTTTATTTCTCCTAGAAAACAAGATTCACTTCATGCAAATTGTCTCCTTAAAAGACAATTTGTATTAATTGTCATATCATATGTTCTAGGAAAAATAAGAAAAAGATCGTCAGTTTGTCGCATGCTGAACTTGGCCATAGCATTGTAAGTGTTGAGGAAATGATAAACCCCAAGATGACAAGCAAACGCGGACACGATTTACAGATATGCACAAGAAATGATGCATTACCAAGCTTTTTCTCCCTCGTATCTGATCTGAATCATGAGAAATCCTGTTGTACCGCATATGAAAAGTGTAATAATACCTACACCAGATTGAGCACACCGCATTTCTCCTAAGTATTCGGAGAACTTAACTCCTTCTTATACGTGTCCTAAAATTCCATTTTACTAAGTTTTGATGTGTCTAAAAATGTTGGATGAACATCAAACATTGTAAACCCTAATCAGAGTTCTGCGGCGTCTTAGAGAGAGAGACAGACAGACTGAGAGAGAGACAGAGAGTCCGTTGGGAGTAAATTCTTTCCCTTTAGAGTAGATCCCTATTATTTTGCAATTGTATTTTTATGTTTAATAATAATAACCGTATTTATCCTAAACGTTCGAAGAGAGAGAGAGAGAGAGAGAGAGAGAGAGAGAGGAGGGTTCGTTGGGTGCAAAATATTTTCCTTTAGAGTAGACCCCTATTTTTTTCAATTGTATTTTTATATTTACTAGAAATAACCGTATTTACCCTAAAACGTTCGAAGAGAGAGAGAGAGAGAGAGAGAGAGAGAGAGAGACTGTTGGGTGCAAAGTTTTTCCCTTTAGAGTAGACGCCTATTTTTTTGCAGTTCCATTTTATGTTTAACAGAAATAACCGTATTTACCCTAAACGTCCGAAGAAAAGAGAGAGAGAGAGAGAGAGAGAGAGAGAGAGAGAGAGAGAGAGAGAGAGTAAGAACCACTAACTATTCCTTTCATATATTAAATCATTTATTCACATTTGGTTATGGTAAATAAATGTCGAGTGAGGAGTCCCTCATATCTCAAAGGCAAATATTTTTATTAAATAAAAAAACATACTGTACCGTATGTGATGCAGACCATATACCATCGATTTCTGAAAGAATCCTACTAACGTACAGTCGAACTTCAATGGCTCGAACATCTTTTGGACCATGGAATTTTCTTTTCGGGATGGGTAGTTCGAACCACTGAGGGTTAATTATAGTGCAACGTCAAAAGAGGTAATTTAAGAATGTCTTTTCAATCTTCTATAAAAATATGGTATGTTGCATACACTCATTAGAATCGCTTCGATGATGCGATTCTAATGAATACACAAAACATACATTTTCATCATAAAATAATACAATTGCCCTACAATATCACTAAATATTTGTTCTCTTGAGCTATCGAAAGAATTTCCTTGGGACCCAAACACGAGTTCGATTCACCACGGTAAACGAGACATCTGTGTTCGAGTCATTAAGTTCGCTGTAGTTACCTTCGAGAGTCAGCCATCTGATAAAAGCAAAATAAAAAAAATATCAGTCCTATATTCAAAGTATCTTCCATCCACAGAGCAAAATTCGTTGCCAATAACTTTTTCCATTTTGTAGAAGATACAAGCACACAATATTATTACATGTATAAATATCCGCTGATAACTGCATTCATGATACTAAATAATCCGGGATACAGCATGTCCTACAAGATTGCATGTGTGCCTAACGAAGACTCAGATCAGGCTGATCATTCTTCGCTGTCTGTCTGACGCTTTGGATCCTTGGCGTCCCAGAGACTGCCCTGGAAAGACTGTGATCAGACTGCGCAGGTGCGCAGGATGATCTGAGTCTTCGCTAGGCACAGATGTATTATTGTAGGAAACGCTGAGCGCCGGCTCAAATGTTAAATTGGCACTGGTTCCCATGTCTGTCTTGTAAGGTCTAATAGTATGGTATATAACCATAGTAACCATTATCATTATCAAAGCCATTATCGTAACCATTATCGTAACCATTATTGTAGCCATTATCGTAGCCATTATCATACCCATTATCATAACCATTATCATAGCCATTTTCGTAACCTAAAAGATAAATACATAAAATTCATGTTATATACCATAGTAACCATTATCATTATCATAGCCGTTATCGTAACCATTATCGTAACCATTATCGTAGCCATTATATATTCATTATCATAACCATTATCATGGCCATTTTCGTCAGCTAAAAGATAAATACATAAAATTTAAGTTATATAGCCATAGTAACCATTATCATTATCATAGCCATTGTCGTAACCAGTTTCATAGCCATTATCGTGACCTGAAAATTAAATAAAATAAGACCGCGTTACAGAGTCGAATTTTTCAAATACCAGTAGCCATGAAAAATTATACCAATGAGAAAACGTCTGAATACACAGAAAGTCGGCCTCGGTGGCTCAGTTGGATACGCCGTCCGACTGGAGACCAGGAGGTCGCGGGTTCAACCCCCGCCGAGGTCGGTAACATTCTCTCGTGGAGATTGATCATGAAATATTTTCTACGGTCATTCTCTCCTTTCCGCTGATTCAAGAAGGGCAGTTGTCAGTTTCTGGCGAAAGAATGTGCACAATACTGGTTAACCGCTTAGAGGACTAAGCCTGCCCAGTAAACGTGTGGTTAGGTAAACTGACCGCGCTCGACATGACCCCATTGGGTTGACTGGGCCGTAAAACCTCAACACAAACAAACAAACACAGAAAGTCCCTGTTCCTAATGTGCCTACCGACTTTCTCGCTTGCCTTCGTTCTGTACATGACGGATATACCTACAGAAATTAGACAAAATAAACATCTAGTTGAGTGTACTCTTTTATGCTGCAAACATTCGTGTAATTTCGTTCTAGATGTTTATCCCCTGCCAGCATTCTTTATAACTCTATAGCGGGCCGATATCGGCCCGTCAGCTATCCGCTTTAGATTTATAAAGGATGCTTACTGAGTCATTTTTTGTGACAATGCTTTTGAAGTAGTTGGGTTGAATTTTCATAGAAAGAAAATTCAGTGACATTTTAAATAGAAAGTTCCTAAACAAATAAATGAATCCTCTCACTGTCTGGGAAATACGATCCTAAGACCTGCAAAAACTACTTTTGTTTTTATGTCCCGTAGCGTTTTTATGTAGCGATAGCGGGGACATATTGTTTTTGCCCTGTCTGTTTGTTAGTTTGTTGCTTTGTTGGTTTGTTGGCTTGACAACTTTAACATTGGTCATGACTTTTGAACCATTTAAGACAGAGCCTTAATATTTGGCGTGTAGGTTCCCTGTGATAAGGGCTTCCCACTCATACAAAAGATTTTGACCTGTGCCTTGACCTTGACCTGTGACCTACTTTAAAGAAAAAATAACATTGGTCATAACTTTCGAACCGTTTCAGATAGAGCCTTCATATGTGTCGTGTAGGTTCCTTGTGACAAGGGCTTCCCACTCATACATAAAAATTTGACCTGTGACTTGACCTTGACCTGCAACCTGCTTTAAAGAAAAAATTGACCTTAGCCCGGGGACATATTCGTATTTCACAAACACATCTTGTTTATTTTGCTTTTGCCGGTATACTAGTATGCCCTCAACTTTGAGGATTATCACCAGTGGAGTGCAAGAAGAGAAGTAGTAGAAGAAGAAACGAAAAAGACAAGTTAGAGCGGTAAGGGATTGGAAAGACAGAAGGAAGTAAAGATGTAGAAAGACAAAGAGATAGAAGAACTGTTTTGACTCGACCTGAGTCTTTAAGATGTCACTCTGCCAGACAGGCTTGACGAATGAGCTGGTTCCACTGTATTATTGTCCTCGGAATGAAGGAGAAGCGTGTTAGTTTTTTGTCTGCTTTCATCTGGCGATATTGGTGTTCTCGTCTTCCAGTGTCTCTATAAAAATACCGTTATAACAGTCCGGAATCCAATCGTCATTGTTCAATGGATCGCAAGTCCAGATTTCGAAGCATGTCAGGTACACTGTTGTGGTATCTTCCAGTCACCCACCTTGCCGTTCTTCTCTGAACAATCTAATGTACTAGCCTGTGACTTGTTTTGTCGCCTTCTTTGGTCCCGGTGTTAGTCTTACTCCTTGTTGCTTTGTGGTTTATTCTACGAGGCGATTTGTTGTATGTCTTTCCGTGTGTTATTTTGTTCTTGTGTTTTTCAGTCCTTTTAGTATTGCGATTACCTCGCTTGGGGAAGAGAGAGCTAATCTTAGTGCTTTTCGTACGTTTGTTCGGTTTGTGCTTGTTTAGATTTGTCGGTTTTCTCTTCCTCTTGGGGTCTGGGAAGGGCTGCGGTTTGTAATAGTGGCACTCCCTGGACTTTTCTCTTACTTTTTTTGATGATTTAGGGTCCCACACCGTATTGTGTGAGGCGGACAATGGATTTGTAGCCTTTTTCTTGATTGTGCTCGAGTTGATTCTTAAGTTGCGCTTCAGAAAACCTAGAGTCTGATTTGCCTTTCAAGAGATGGAGCTGATGTGTGAATTCCACTTAAAATCTTGGGAGATGTGTACCTAAGGTATTTGATTTGGGGTAGGGAAGAGAGAGTATGGTCTTGGAGGGTGTAGTTGTGTAGGACAGGTTTCTTCTTTGTGCTTGTATGTATGACCTCACATTTCTCTTGATAAAAAGACATCGGCCAGTCAGACTCCCATATTTTGCACTGCTAGAGGTCGTTTGATTGTTATCACTCCTCAAAGGAAGGAACTTGATAAAACAACTTAGACAATTTATCTGGCATAACAGTGGTGCTCACCTGATATGGCAATTATTATGTCTACATCTTTGGCAGTCCGTGCTATACTTGAAGGTCGTCCAAAGAGGCGAGGAGTTTCAAAACGATTAATTTCTCTTTAATATGTGCAGATTGATGTGATTAATATTGTGCTTATAAAAGCTGGGCTTGAGATTGTTTGGACATTTTTTAGAAAAAGCAGGAATTCTTTTTTAGTAAATTTGTAACCATAAGTACACTTATAGAAAAGACTGATTCAAAGTACTGTCTGGAAATTTAGCATGAAAGTAGCAGCTATTCCAGAAGCTTCCACATCCTGTTAGACAACCACATATAGTATCTGGTTCGGACCAATTCTCATATTCCATCATGGAAATTCCATTTTATAACGTTAAAAATCTATTTCACCATACTATGTCTTTTCTGACATAGTCTGGAATGACATGTAAACATTCTATAGAATCATATATGGATTTTAACCAATTTAAAAGCATTCCAATAAATATTCTACTGGATTTAACGCATGCTGCCGCAAAATTTAATTTCATACCTAGCAATGACTGAACTTGTTTTAATGAAGCAGATTCTTTTTCTAACAGCAACTTTGTAAAATTTCTAATTTCTTCTAACCTTTCTGATGTTATTCCATAGTCATTGTTACCATATTAAACAAAACTCCCAAAAATGGAATGTATCGTTTAAGAATTAACGCGACTTTAGTTCGAATTTTACCGAGTATATTATTATTTCAAATCGGACTATTCCATGTATCATAAAAGTGAACTCTGACATTTAGATCTTCTAATAAGGATAACCTTCTATATGTATAATAGCTGGAGATCCAGTTATGCCCATTAACTTAGAATTGAGACTTTATTTGATTTTAATATTTTAAATTGAACTCATTTAGACATAATGTTGTTGTGTTCTTAAACTTATTGAAACAGTAACAACTGCATAATGCATGTAAATCTCTGTTTAGTCAGTTTCCATTCCTCATTCAGTTTACAGACATTTCTAAAATGCTGTATGTCTATAAGCTTTAGTGCATAATAACTCTCTTCCAGCTCGAGATGTTTCTGTAACAGTAGGGCGTTCCGCAGTTCGATACAGACAGTAACCAGGGCACAAATTTACAATACCATCTTAAAGTTAACGCCCTTCTTGAGAATTTGCCCAAATCTGACTAAATGTGGGGTTTATGTGTTTCTTAAATAGCCTGTGATGCAACATAAGTTGACCATGCACCACCACAGAGAATTTTAGAGACATAGATGCAAGGATGCGTAGACTGATCGTCATCTATTCCGTTGACACCCAATGTTAGTGGCATAAGCAGGTTTCTTCACGTCACGGCTGAAATTATATAACGCTCAACGATATGATATGTGGACAAATGAATATGAACAAATAATGCCTAATTGCACCTTCGAATCTTTTACACATCCATAAACCTTATTCAGTTGCTTGCATTCATAATCACCTAGGCTGAGTTCAAAAGTACAAGTTACTCGCGAACGTTTTGCCCTGGATCCCTGCTCCTGTTGGCGCTCGTCATTAGGTACAAGGATCCAAGGTACTTTGCATTTCTGAACGCAGCCAGATGACCCACCGTCTTTATCGGGGCAATGAACATCCATTTTGTCGCAAAAAATGTCTAACTCAAGATAAAATTGAGAAGAACATGCAAAAATATAAATAAAGATACCAAGGAAATGCCACAATCACGAAGGACACTCCTCCCGAGACACCAAAAGAAACAGAGATGAGGAACAAATAATGACATAACAAACGCCACATATGAAACCACTGACGCACAAACAAAGAAGAACAGCAACAGAGGAACCGCCTTGGTAGATAGGAAAACAACTAAGGGGCTTAAACCAGTCTTCTTCGTGCGAAACCTCGCCTTTCATTCTGATGCAGCTCCAAATTACAATTATATGTTTGATAGGCATAGGGTTCCTCCACCTCCTCTGTGAAACGTCACTGTAAAACACATATAATCAAAAACACTGTGATGAAACTGAGCAAAGGTCTCAATGGTATTCTAAAGCCAGAACACCAGAAAATCACACAAAAAAGGTAAGAGAAAAGTCCAGGGAGTGCCACAATCACAAACCGCAGCCCTTCCCAGACCCCAAGAGGAAGAGGAAACCAACAAATCGAACAGACGTACGTAAAGCACTAAGAGTAGCTCTCTCTTCCCCAAGCGAGGTAATCGCAATATAAAAGGACTGAAAAACACAAGAACAAAATGACACACGGAAAGACATACAACAAATCGCCTCGTAGAATAAACCACAAAGCAACAAAGAGTAAGACTAACACCGGGACCACCGCCTTAGAACGGTCGGTAGAGCAAACCACCGGGGGTTTTAAAGCACTTTTACAGCTAGCTAACGTCACCCTGGGTCCCGATGCTACTCTTAATACAGAAATACATAAAAATTCGGTTCGCATAAAGGCTCCCAACTCAGTCAATGCATCAAAGCGAAAACATAAAAATCAAATTAATTACTATAATAAACAAAGACGAGTACTCATGGCTAATTCTACTGTATGCCAGAGTAAATGAAAACCAATAGTTGAACCACGGTGGGCCAAGCCAAAGACATATCGTCAAACCCCAACCCACTGTTAAAAGTTTTACGAAGAGGCCGTCATTGAGTCTGAGGCCCGAACCGCCGTCGTGCAATTAAAGAGTGAAGCATAGCCATCAACAATGATTGGGTTGACAACTAGGCATGCAGTCTGCCGCATAATATCCAGGCTATAGCCAATTCTTTTATAACGATTAATAAGTTTTCTGAATTGCTCCGAAAAGTTAGATTTACTTACAATTTTTCTAAATCTGTACACTAAGTCACCGTAAAATTCGGGTTCCGATATACCTTGTTACAGAAGTGTTGTCAGACTGACGCTATATTTTTCTAACAAGGCACTGTGTCTGCGATAAAATTTCGAAAGCGCCTTACGAAGTTTAAAATAACGATAGCCCTGCCTAAGAAGTTTGGCAGTAAGGGCTTTATTACGGTAGTTAAATCATTAAGATTTGAAGAAGCTCTGGCGAATCTTATGTTGAGATATGTATACCCCATATGAGGTACGCCACGGGACATCGCCATCCAGAAAAGGGAAATTGACTATTTCAAAATCAAAATCGTCCCGTTTATCATAAATTTTGGTGGAAACTGTACCATTAGATATACATAGATTCAAATCCAAAAAAAGGTGCCTCGGTATCGGAAGAATTTGCTCTATTTAATTGGAGTTCTGTAGGGTATATCCGGTCCACCATTTGGTCAAAGTAAATATTGTCAATATTTAATAAATCGTCAAGGTATCTTGAAGTTGAAACATGACCACATTGATAGTCAGGCACCAGCCATTTGAAACGGATTTGGAAGGCAGCCGTCATTTAGTCTGAGAACCGACCCACTGCCGTACAATTAGAGGGAAGCAGTTATCAACCATAACTGGGTTAAAAACCATTGATGCAGTTTGCCGCAGAATATCCATGTTGTAATAAAAATCTGAAAGGTTGCCTTTGTAACCCATCTTTTTGTAGCGAATGACAATCATTTTTTAAAAAAATATACCGAAAAATCGGTATTGCCAACAATCCTTCTAAATTTATAGATTAAGTCGCCATAAAATTCAGGTTTCGACAGACCTTCTTGCAGAAGAAGTCAAACCAACGATTTATTTGGACATTAATTCAGATTGACGGCCATAAAACTGAGAAAATGTTTTACCTAATTTATGATAATGGTACCCTTGCGTAAGAAGCCTACAGTTAAACTCTTATCTCGATTAGTAAAGTCACTAACTTGACTAGGTGCTCTAGCAAAACGAATTAATTGGGAATATATGCACCACAGGTCATAGCAAAAGGGACATCGCCATCCAAAAATGAAAAAAACAATACAATATTAAAATCATAGCCGTCCCGTTTGTCATAAATTTAGTAGAGATTACGTCATTAGATTTTAATGAACTTAAATCCAGAATCTGGCTTCTGCGTTAGAGCTATTAGTATTATTCAACAGTAGTTCTTTTTGATAAATTATATCAACCATTTCTTCAAAATATGCATGACCAATATTTAGTACGTCATCCAAATGTTAAGACGTTGAACTGAATGCTTCAGTGGCCTGATTTTCGTGATAAAGGGACAGCATAAAGATTCTTTGGTGACAAAACAAGTCTGCAGTAAGGGGACACAGATTGTACCCATTTGTATACCAACAAAAGCAAACAAAACAAAAGCGCCTCACAAACTTTCTGACAAGACCGCAAAGTATAGTGTTTAATGTCTTCAGAAGTGACAACATAACAGGTTTCTTATTACAAGCAACGCAAGAAGGATCTTTCATTTAAATGAAGAAGTTTACCTTTTAATAAGCTTATGCGACAGTGTTGTATAAAGCATGGAAAATCATATGCAGACAAATCATATATAGACAAAAATAAAATATTTGTACCTGCTGTTTCATATAATGTCTCGCAGAACTTATTTATAATGTACATGCTTTTCAATAGCAGTAAGACAAGAAATTAATAATTTTGAGAGTTCAGTCGTAGTGCATGAACTAGAGTTTGAAATTAAGTGTGCTTTACCTGGCCTTTTATGGAGCTTCGGTAACCAATACACGATAGGAAGCTTGTCCAGGTAGACTGAATACACTGATTGTCAATAATAGGCCTGGATACAAATTTGTATATAGGCGCTTACTTTGTCAAATACATATGGCCTATATCTGCCATATATACAAGTCGGCGGCACATTAGGAACAAAATGTAACCAGCGGTTTCCTTGTATGTAGATGTTTTCGTGTTGGTGTCATTATTCGTTGCTATTGGTATTAAAAAAATTGCAACTCTGAAAACTCGGTATTATTTTTTCCTCAGGTATCATTTTTTCGTCGTTTAGCTGCCGAGTTTGACCTGACCTACATGGAATGATGTTTGGACAATTGGCCAGTAAACATTCTCATAAAACAATACAATAATTTGGATAAATTCACCAATTAAAGGGGAAGCGATATAAAAACAAAAAGATAAGAGGAAAGTCCAGGGAGTGCCACAATCACAAACCGCAGCCCTTCCCAGGCACCAAGAAGAAGAGAAAACCAACAATACCAAACAAGCACAAATCGAACAAACGTACGAAAAGCACTAAGATTAGCTCTCTCTTCCCCAAGCGAGTCAACCGCAATGCTAAAAGGACTGAAAAACACAAGAACAAAATAACACAAGGTAAGACATAAAACAAATCGCCTCGCAGAATAAACCACAAGGCAACAAAGAGTAACACCAACACCGGGACCACCGCCTTAGAACGGTCAGCAGGGTAAACCACAGGGGGGTGGTTAAAGTACTTTTACAGCCAGCCAATCTCACTCCGGGCCCCGACGCCACCCCCAACACAGAAACACACAAAAAGCCGGACTGCACAAAGGCCCCCAACCCAGCCAACGCACCAAAGCGAAAACACAAAAACCAAATCAACCACCACAACAAACAAAGACGAGCACTCATGGCCAACTCCACTGCACGCCAGAGCAAATGAAAACCAAAAGCTCAACCACAGCGGGCCAAGCCAAAGACGTATCTTCAAGCCCCAACCCACTGGTTAAAGTTTTACGAAGAGGCCGTCATTGAGTCTGAGGCCCGAACCGCCGCCGTGAAACCAAAGAGCGAAGCACAGCCACCATCAATGACTGGTTCGACAACCAGGCACGCAGTCTGCCGCACAATACCCAGGCCACAGCCAACTCCCTTATAACGGTCAACAAGCCCTCTGAACTGCTCCGAAAAGTCAAACTCTCCCACAACCCCTCCAAATCCGCACACCAAGCCACCGCAAAACTCCGACCTCGACACACCATTGCAGAAGTGTTTCCAGACCGACGCCACACACCCCACCAAGGCACCGCGTCTGCGACAAAACCTCGAAAACGCCCCACGAAGCCCAAAACAGTTGTAAGTATATCTTGAACTAAAGTGTTTAACAAGCCATATATTTTGATGCATTACTTTTCAAAATCGGCCTAGAAATAAAGAAGTTATGGTGGTTTGAATACATTTAAAATGGCTGTCATGGATGCCGCGATATTGTAGGTTTTGTGACGTCACACAGCCCAAATTAAATATGCAAAACCAACTAATAAAGGGTTTTAAGAATAATTTTGCTGCAGAGTTTTTATAATCTTTTAATTCTGGTGACAAGCAATAGTGTCCCCCAAAATATACCAACTTTATGAGAATAACTACCTTTATGAAACGAATTTTAATTTTTATGAAACCTTATTAAATATTCAAAATGGCGGTGCCCATTCCACCAATGTTAAAATATTCAATTGTCTATAACTTACTTAATTTTTAACCGATTTTGATCAAATTTGTGTCAAAATTCATTGTTTGTAAAGTTCTTTACTTTAAAACACAATGCCTTTAAGGCTGCGTTCCCCTTTAATAATCAGATTGCATTCGATAGGGAACCGTTCAAAATTGAAAGAGCAGACATGGAGTCTTACAGACCTTAGAGAGTCTTACATGGAGTCTTACAGACTGCTTAAATGCAGAAAACTGTTGGTTCTGTTATCATGTGGGCTTAAATTTTAAGATTCCTGTGGATGCAAAAACAGATTAAAGAATACAGTGATAAGAAAACAAAGGAAAAAGATACATGTAATGAAGAAGTTCGGTAAATGGCTCTTGTGCTTCAAAACATTATTTTACGGTTGGTAATAGTTTTAGCCATGTGACAGCAATGGCGTATCTGAAATCAGGGATAAGACGTATGATCTGAGACTTCGACTGTGGCAAACTAATACCATATGCCATAACTGACTTTGTTTGTGTTGAGGTTTTACGGTCCAGTCAACCCACGTGGGTCTTGTCGAGCGCGGTCGAGTTACCTAACTACATTTTTACTTAGTCCTTTGAGCGGTTAACCAGTATTGTGCACATCCCTTTGCCAGAAACTGAAAACAGCCCTTCTTGAATCGGCGGAAGGGAGAGAATGGCCGTAGAAAATATTTCATGATCAATCTCCACGAACGAATGTTGCCGCCCGGCAAAGCTGACTGATATTTACAGCGATAAAGCGCTTATTTTCATGCAGATGATAAAATAATACATACATCCGTAGCAGTGATAGCCCCATGGTATTCCTTGAGCCTCTGTCAAGCAAATTAGAAGTAGAAAACCCATCACAGAGAACCAGGTCATTGTTTCACGGAGTCCCATTTCTCTGATGTTCTAGTGCCTGCAAAATAAGTTGATTGGCAATGTGAGAAACCGTACTTTCGGCCATGTACGTCAAGCGAGGACTCAGATTATCCTGAATGCAAACAGGAGGTCACAAATGTTGTCTCCCCTTTAAAATGGCAGAAAATCTACGCAGAGCGCAGTTTGGTAAGGCATAACGGAATACATAGCATTCAAGGGAGACAATTAGAATATGTTGAAAACATAACCTAATATGCAAAATTTAGGCTTTATTCCGTTATGAAATATAAGACCTATAAGTCAAGTAAACTGTAAAGCTAACGGGTGGGTGCGTTTGGGGGAGGTGTAAGATATCGACTTAAACCAAACCTACTGGTTACCTGCTTAGAGGACTAAACTTGTCCAATAAAGGAAGCAAACCTTCACCGGAGGTGGACGGTTAAACAAACCTACTGGATAACCGCTTAGAGGACTAAGCCTGCCCAGTAATAAACAAGAATTCCGCGGAAGGCGTCATCGCACCTGCTGGGGCAAAAGTCACAGGAGCCACAATCAGAATGTGGTTATTAAATAAGTTTATTTCATTCTTAGCAGTGCTTACTTGGAAAACTGGGTTGAAAAAAATGTAGACAAAGTGCCTAGTGGGGCACATATATTCCAGGCCAGTTCAATTCCCTCTAATGGCTATATCTTCAGCACTGACTTTTCGTATCATACAGCCGAATGATAATGGAACGTTGACGTAAAATGTGTAAAAGTCACTGGAGCATGAAATATAGGTCAAGGTCACCAGGTCAAGGTACCTGCCAAGCCAATGCAATAAGGTGAAGCACTACGCAAGGTTTAGTGGTTGTAGGTCTTATATTTGAGGAGATACCGAACATAAATATAAAATGTGTCAAAGTCACTGGAGTGCACAATATAGGTCAAGGTCACCAGGTCAAGGTACCTGTTGAGTCAGTACATCGAGAAGAAGTGCTATATAAGGTTTGGTGGTTGAAGGCCTTACAGTTGAGGACATATGGAAGGGTGACGTAAAAGGTGTAAAAGTCAATGGAGCGTGAAATATAGGTCAAGGTCACCCAGTCAAGGTACCTGCAGAGTCCGTACATTGAGGAGAAGCACTATGCAAGGTTTGATGGTTGTAGGCCTTATAGTTGAGGAGATATTGAACGTTGACGTAAAATGTGTAAAAGGCACTGGAGCGCAAAATATAGGTCAAGGTCACCGGGTCAAGATACCTGCCAAGTCAGTACAAATAGGAGAAGATCTATGCAAGGTTTGGTGGCTACAGGTCTTACACTTGAGGAGATCTGGAACGTTGACTTAAATTATGTCAAAGTCACTGCAGCCAAAATATAGGTCAAGGTCACCAGGTCAAGGTATCTGCCAAGTCAGTACATTGAGGAGAAGCACTTTGCAAGGTTTGATGGTTGTAGGTCTTATAGTTGAGGAGATATCAAACGTCGACGCAAAATACGTCAAAGTCACTGGAGCGCAAAATATAGGTCAAGGTTACCGGATCAAGGTACCTGCCAAGTCAGTACATCTAGGAGAAGCACTATGCAAGGTTTGGTAGTTGTAAGCCTTATAGTTGAGAAGATCTGCAACGTCAAGGTAAATTGTGTCAAAGTCAATGGAGCGCAAAATATAGGTCAAGGTCACTGGGTCAACACATCTGCCAAGTCAGGAGGTCAGGGAGATGTGTCAGGCAAGGTATGATGGTTGTTGTAGAATTGTAGTTGATTAGAATACTAACTTTGACGTAAATGTCGAAATTCGACATAACAGAACTGTTAAGGGACAGACGGACGGACGAACGGACAGACGAATGGAAAAGCGGGCACCTATGTCGCAAAGTCAAGAGGTCAAGGAGATATTTCATACAAGGTTTGATGGTTGTTTAGTCTTGTAGTTGATTGGAATACTAACTTTGACATAAATGTCGAACTTCGACATAACAGAACTGTTAAGAGACGGACAGACGAACAGACAGACGAATGGAAAAGTGGGCACCTATGTCGCAAAGTCGGGAGGTCAGGGAGATGTTTCATGCAAGGTTTGATGGTTGTTTAGTCTTGTAGTTGATTAAAATACTAACACTGACATAAATGTCGAACTTCGACATAAATGTTGACAGACGGACGGACGAATGGACAGACATACGGAAAAGCGGACGCCTATGTTGCAAAGTCAGGAGGTCAGGGAGATGTTTCATGCAAGGTTTGATGGTTGTTTAGTCTTGTAGTTGATCAGAATACTAACTTTGACATAAATGTCGAACGTCGACATAAATGTTGACAGACGGACGGACGGACGGACGGACGGAAAATCGGACGCCTATATCGCACCCTGCTACAAGCAGGTGCGATAAAAAGACTAATCTGATTGTCTCCCTTGAATGCTATTTATTGCGTTATGCCTAGAAGTCATATTCAACCTTACTAAACTGCGCTCTGCAAAATCTACCTAGCATATTCGGTCCCTTTAAACTGTACAGATGCGTAGGCTTTTTCAAACATGTACTGTTTACATGTAGGCCGCACTTTTAGGAAAAATGTGTCTACTCTAAAAGGAAACAAATAGGTCTTCGCAGTCCGCTTCAAAAACTGTACTGTATATTACAGATCACACAGACGCACATCAAAGGCCCAGATCAGAGGCCCTGCCGCACATGCTGATCTTGGTATTTGTTGTTCGCATATATCCCGAGGAAACTTTTCTCATTACCTGTTACCATGTGATAATGTATACATGTATTTTCCTGATTCCGATCAAAATTCTCTGAATCTGAAAGAAACAGCTTCAAACAGTGGTGGTTTCTTATTTTCTCAAAGAAAAATAGAAAAAATATGGCCTGTCAAATTCATTCGAGCCCTTCTTTAAAGGAGACGGTGCGATCTGAATGTCAGGTTTAATTTTACTTGTAAATGAAAGCTATTTAAAACACACGGTATATTTGTTGTTGTTGTCATTATTATTATTATTATCATCATCATCATCATCATCATCATCATCACTATTATTATTATTATAATTATTATTATTCAAATATTTTCCAACTTTGGGAGAGATTCAAATGAAATGCATAGCCATTTTTTCTGAAAAAAAAATAAAATGAAATAAAAATGTCCCCATTTGCCGTCTGCTGGTGTTGTTGTCAGCATAATAAAAGATTAAAAAAGAAATTGTTTTACGTTCCTTCTTAATCCAGTATCAAGAAAGTTACCTAGCTATTATAACGTCTTTCTAAATTATTGTATATCTGATCACACTACAGTTTTAAAGTAACAAATAAAGTTTGGTAAAAATAATAAGTCAGCTTCTATACTGCTGATTTATGTTAGACATGTATGTTTCAAGACAGTTACCGACCAAAGTTTTCTTCTGAAAACTGCTCGAGGAAAAGTGCAACAGTCACTGCGGCCGGACTTGATACACTTGGAAAATTTCCGCCATTATTTTACAAAGTTTTTACAAGGGTGACAACTTCTGTGACTTCCTGCTTGTTTTCCCGCACACCAAGCCCCTCCTAAAAAGGAGGTCTACTCTAAAAGGAAACAAATTGCTCTAGAAGGGAACAAAGTCTTTCCTTTTAGTGAAAACCCCTTTTCAGAAGGGAGGCAAAAACATTTTTGACAAATTTGCCTCTCCTGAAAGTGGAATTATTCCCCGCCCCCAAAAATTGTTGGAAGGGTTGGATATCATTAATGAAATGGTGCGCCATAAAGCTTAGTTACACTGCAAAAATGCAAAAAAAAAAAAAAAAAAAGATCCGTTGCCTGAATTCCCATCCGTGCAGTCTGCCCGCCTACAGAATTATACAGGATACTGAAGAAACTGTCGAGGGACAACTGAACAACGAAGGCGCTGGTCACATTGCGCTAAAGTATGAACTCGAATTTGCTGCTGTGTGGCCCGAAGACAAATTTTCGCATGTTGCAGCTAATTTGGAGATAAATAGTAAAATACCAGTGATAGAAAAGGTAGCTTCGGACCTCTGCACCCAGTGAATACTTAAGGGGGACTTAATACCCTTTCAAGGGAGATAACTCTCTGAAATGTGTTTTGTCGCCTTCTGAAAAGGGGTCTACTCTATTAGGAAAGAATTTGCTCCCCTTGTGAGCAAATTCCTTCCTTACAGAGAGACCCCTTTATAAAAGGAGCTTGGCGTGGAGCCAAGCAAACAGGCAGCCCAGTTGTCTCCCTTGGATATCTACCAAGTGTATCCAGTCCGCTTAAGTCATCCTGTGTATATACGTCCCGGAGAGGGTGGGGGGGGGGGGCGGGTGGGGGCAGGTGGGGGCAGGGGCTACTCTGGATTATGCCTGCTACGTAGGCTAGGACTATTTTGGGGGGGTTTAGAATATGAATTTTACTATTTTGTGGGGGGGGGGGGGGATTTTTTTTTTATATTTTGTATTGGCTATTAGCAGGTATCTTTTGGGATGTAACTTTTTTGGGGTCTATGAAAATTTCTTTTCTTTTTTTTTTTTTTTTTTTGTTGTTGTTTGTTTGTTTGTTTGTTTGTTTGTTTTTTGTTTGTTTGTTTGTTTGTTTTGTTTTGTTGTTTTTTGTTGTTTTTTTGTTGTTGTTTTTTTTTTTTTTTTGTTTTTTTTTTTTGGTTTTTGTTTGTTTGTTTGTTTGTTTTTTGTTTGTTTTTTTTGTTTTGTGTTTTTTTTTGGGGGTTTTTTTTTTGTTTTGTTTTTGTTTGTTTGTTTTTTGTTGGGTTTTTTTAGTTTTTTTTTTTTTGTTTTTTTGTTGTTTTTTTTTTTTTTGGTTGGGGCGGTATTGTAAGAATCGGGTTCAGAACCTTCTTTTGAACTGATAGTTGTTTTTATTTAGATTAAACAGATTTATTTCTGCTGTGCATCAGTTCATTTCCGAAGTAAAAACGGAGCTACTGAAAGCAATTATATTAATACAATCATTATACAGGAAAAATAAATGAAAACGACACTTTTATAAAAAGAAAGCAAGGGGAATGTTTTTAGGGTATGCTAATATCTGCAGATATTTTTTGGGGGTATGGCTGATATGCCGGATTTTTTATTTTTTATTTTTTTTTTTTTTTTTTTTTTTTTTTTTTTGTGGGGGAGGAGGTGGGGGAGTGGGTATGGCTGATATACTTATTATTTTTGGGGTATACATTAGATGCTTGGGCCCAGCCTATGTAGCAGACAAAATTCAGACTACACCTTATCCCCCCACCCCCCCCCCCCACCCCCACCCCCACCCCCGCCCCTCCCCAACCACGGGATCTACGCAGTCTCTCCAATATTCGCTGTCCTCTTGCAGAAGCTATGGATAGCTGACTGGCTCTCAAATAGTTTTGTGCATAAATTTTTGACCAGAAACTGTGAGACAGTGCGGACAAGTAAAACATGACGGAAAAAAATCCGAAAATAACTAAATATTTATGATAGTGTTAACAAGACATGACTGCTCTTTCTCTCTGTTCGCCTGAATGATTAACATGCATCGGTATCAATATATTGATGTCAGTCACGTGATGTCACCGAGAGAAAAGGGCCTATGTGTCATATGCAGGCAACGAAGGCCCAGATCAGCCTGCGCATTCGCGCAGTCTGATCAGGGCCTTCGTAACCCGCTTACAGAATCAATGCACGAGTATAATAGAATGTATAATCTAAAAGTGTGGGCCCTCAATAGGCTTTGTGAATGCGAACGCTGATTTGGGCTTTCGCTGATCGCTATTCGCATTTTGAAAAAAAAAGGTACTTTTATTACGTTGCTATCTATATACTTAACATTAAAAATTCGGCACGACCTTGTTTTCAAATCACCAAGTTTTAATTTGAATCGATGTATTTTGCAATATGTTGGACAGCCATTTATATGATTCCATGCCTTATACATGTATATAACATGCATAATATGCATTTTCATGTAGAATATGAACTTACTCTTTCAAAGACAATAACTCCTCCAAAATTGTTCTCTCTCTATTTTGAAAGGTTTTCAACTTCTTTTAGAGTATTTGAAAGAACTGATCCACTTTCAAAGACGATAACTTTTCCAAAATTTTTCTCTCTCCATTTTGAAAGGTTTTCAACTTCTTTTAGAGTTTTTAAAAGAACAGTTCCTCTTCAAAGACGATAACTCTTCCAATATTGTTCTCTCTCCATTTTGAAAGGTTTTCAACTTCTTTTAAAGTAGGCCCCTTTTCACAATGGGATTGGAGTACAAGAACGTAAACAAGAAGTCACATACATTGTCTCCCTTGACAAAAAATGGAAAATCTAAGCAACTAAAGAACAAGTGTAATGGGGTTAAGTGACCGGCTCGACACGACCTTAACAGCGTTGCCTGGTCCATAAATCTCCTAATCAAATCAAAACTAGAAAACGTGTCCATGGGACACTGATGCCCCCGCCTGGAGCTCTTTGTATCAAACAATGCTTAAATTATAGGCCAAGAGTGGTGGTCCAGAAAGATTATACAAAAACATAGCAGATCTTCTAATAAGACAATAGAATCCATCACTGGTGTGCACTTCGTGATATTAATGGTCAGTATAACATTTGCTTTCCAGTTAAATTTACAGCTGTTTAATGGAGCGAAACAGTAGTGTCACATTTTATCAATTTTAAGAAATGATCCTTATGAACGTAATTACCGTACAAACTCCTCACAGTTCCTCACAGTTATGCAATTTCGTAGTATTCAGATTATCGCCCTTGTACTTTTTATGCCTCGCCACAAAAAGTGGCGAGTGTATTATATTATACCTTCCGAAATTTTGAGTGTCCGTACGTCCGTCAGCGCTTCCATCATTCGTGTCTGCTCCATAACTCTGATACAGTCTAAGATTTTTTACCACAAATAACACAAATGTAAAACACTATAAGACATTATAAGACAGTTATTGCCCTTTGAACATTGAACATAGTCATTTTTACCATGTTCTCGTGTCCACTCTGTAAGTTAAAAACCGTACGTGATACTTTCACGAAACTTCACACAAATGTTTAGCACTATCAGGCAACATGCAGAACACATAAACCGGAACTCTGATTTGCCTACTTTTGGAGTCATTGCTCTTTGAACATTGAATATAGCCATTTCTACCATGTATTCGTGTCCGCTCTGCAAGATAATAACCGTGTCCGCTTTGTAACTTAGTAACTGTTCCAGATATTTTAATAAAAATTCTCAGAAATTTAAAGCATTATAAAACAACGTACAGAACATAAAAACCGTAACGCTGGTTAACCTTCTTTTGGAATTGCGGCCCTTGAACATAGCAGATATTGAAAATAGCCATTATGCGTTTGTGTCTGCTCTGTGAGTTAAAAACTGTTCCAGATATTTTAATGAAACGTCACACAAATGTAAAGCATTATAAGACAATGTTCAGAACACGAGGACCGTAACTCTTATGAGCTTACTTTTGGAGTTATGGTCCTTTGAACTTTGAAAGTAGTGATTTCTGTAATATATTCGTGTCCACTGTAACTTGAAAACTGTTTGAGATATTATCTTGAAACTTTAAGCAAATATATATCACCTAATACAATTTGCAAAATACAAGAACAGTAACTCTGAAGTACCTGCTTTTGAAGTTACCGCCCTTTGAACATTGTCAGTAGTGATCCAAGTCATGTACCTTCCATAACTTGAAAACGGTTTCAGAGTTTTTCTTGAAGCCTTGAAAAATGTTTTTCAAGGGACATAGCATGTAGGACACCTTTTATTTTTGACAGAATTATTGCGCTTGATGTAAGTGCAGTGGCGGGGCATGGTGCAGTGCTTGTAACGCTTTCATTCATTAGATTCAGTGGCAAACTTGGTCTCAAAAGGAAACTTGCAACTGCCTTGTAGTTTTTTTTTTGTTGTTTTTTTTTTTTGTTTTTGTTTTTTTTTTTTTGTTGTTGTTTTTTTTTTGTTTTTTTTTTTTTTTTTTGGTTTTTTTTTTTTTTTTGTTTTTTTTTTTGTTTTTTTTTTGTTCAGAAGGCGCTTGATGGCTTTGTGTGCAGGAAAGACAACATGACATCACAAAGTTGTATCCCATATAAAACATGGCGGAAAATCAGTCATCTTAAAACAGGTTTGGCTGTAATACAGCTCAGAAATGAATATACCACTACCACTAAATCGCCACTCAAAACTGAAGCATTATTTGTGTATACATTACGAAAACATGCCTATTCAAATATACTGAAAATTTTACCACCAAAGAAAAAAATTTTTTTTAGAAAATAAACTCGGATATTTTTCATATTTCTGCTCAAACCATAGATTGTGGGTACTCGTTAGAACCGGCTAAACGAGGCGGTTCTAACGAGTACTCACAATCTATGTGTTTGAGCAAGAATAAGAAAAATAATGTATACCCTGTAACCCCCAGTTTTACTATATAACAGTTGGGTTTAAGGAGGTCAAAATTATATAGGCATGTTTTCGAGATTATATAAAGGCCTTAATTTCTAAACTGCATGGGGATTTCTAAATACACTATGACTTTGGTAGTGCAGAAGACAGAATTTCCGTATGCCGTTTTATCCATTATGTTGTACACAATAAATACAGAGTACAAAACTTAAAATGGAATGCACAACTTACCAAATCCTTGTTGCGTTTCGATTACAAAGGCGATGCAATCATATTGTGGAATGCAGCATGTAGTTTTTTATTAAAACTTTATGTAAGAATCTTTCGTGATGTAATTTTCAACCATTATTTATACTCGGTAAGCTTTATTCCAACATAGTGATTAATATCTTGCATTCTTAATATTTAGAAAAAAAAAATGTTTCTAAAATTTACTTAAATTGGTTTTCATAATTTCAAAAAATAAATGCTAGCTTGAAATATATCATCATGAGTAACAGAATATTTACTATATTTATCGTAGCAGTCTGGAATAAAATTATGGACATTTAAAAAAAAAAAAAACAATAATAATTTTAAAGTTACTTTAAAAAGAACCAATGACATCATAGAATAGTGCATTGTGGAATAGCATTTTTAGCAGACTACAAATAACTGCACAAGTTACTACGACTTTGAATGCACCTCACTTTCTTTAACAGTCCTGTCGTCACAACAATATCAATTTGAAATATTCTAAAATTAGAAAATGCGTCACATTTAAGCTATATATGTTAAATACTTTGATATAATTTGACTTCATGTAAAGAATGTCGTCTACTGTTATTCTTGTTAATCCTGCAGTGATTGACGCTTTCAAAAATTAACAGGAGACTTTAACAGACATGAAATGAATATTTTTCTGGTCTCCACATTATATCAGAAAAAGACCATTCACACAGAATGCCAAGACTTGATTCCTCGATAAAAAAGGAATAAAATAAGATTTGTTAATATCTTTCAATATTCTGTTTTGCGTTCACAGAATTATGACAAAAGAGTGGCTAACTTAACGTTTCCGTAATATGTTATTCAATCTTAGAGAGGAAAGCCAATAAAACTAATGGATTGAGATTGAGATCGATCTTACAAAATATGACAATTACCTGTTTTAACAATAATGTCAACAACTTAACCTTTACCGCCCTCTACGCTAATTCAGCAGACTACAAATTGATATTTTTCTTAATTTCCCGGAAAATAGGCTATGTCATTTCATGCAAATTGTCTCCCGAGGAGACAATTTGCATGAAATGTCAAGGCCTATTTTCTGGGAAAAATAAGAGAAATATTTCGAAATGTCTGCTGGAAACTTCACCCAGCATGCTAAGCATTACTTTAATGGCATGATCACGATCTGAAGTATATCTGTCACACTGTTACGGTCTTTCTATTTCCGCTTTAACGTATATTCGGTCATCTTAACTACCTACCATTTTGTTTGTTCGTACTGAGGTTTTACGGCCCAATCAACCCAATGAGGTCATGTCGAGCGCGGTCAGTTTACCTAACCACACGTTTGCTAGGCAGGCTTAGTCCTCTAAGCGATTAACCAGTATTGTGCACATTCTTTCGCCAGAAACTGACAACTGCCCTTCTTGAATCAGCGGAAGGGAGAGAATGGCCGTAGAAAATATTTCATGATCAATCTCCACGAAGGAATTTTGCCGACCTCGGCGAGGGTTGAACCCCCGACCTCCTGGTCTCCAGTCGGACGGCACATCCAACTGAGCCACCGAGGCCGGCTAACTACCTACCATACATGTCCTAAAAATTAACCTATATAAGCCTAATGGACTTTCCCATCCTTATGAATTTGTTAGTTAAGGGGTGTCAGGTGTGTTTTATTTTTATTTCATTTTTGTTCTATTTGTAATTAAAATTCCTGTAAGCAAACAGTGAAGACCTTGATCAGATGCCGCATTATGCAGCGTCTGATCTAGGTCTGCACTGTTTGCCTATGTCCCACAAAAGGGACGCCAGGCTTTTATGAGTTAAACAAGGCAAAGTGACTACCTGTTGATGTGTCTAAAACCAGTTGAATGAGTAGAAACCAATGTAGACCCTGATCAGACACTGCGTTCTGTTGTTTGTCCTAAGGAGACTATTTGTATGGAATGCCAAAGCCTATTTTCGTAAAAGACAATTTGCATAAAATGTCGAAGCTGTTTTCTGGAGGAAAAATATTTCAAAATGTCGTACGTTAAAACTATTCTTTGCTGATTAGCTCCTATGAAAAAAAAAGCACATCTGGTCCTTGCCACGTAAAAAAAGGGTGCCTTCAAGCGAAACCCCTGCACAGATCAGGGCCCTAACACCAGACGTACAGAAGGGCATAGACGGTCCTCATTTTAACACACACACACATACACACACTCACACACACACACATGGACACATTACACCTTTATGGATATAATAAATTTATTCACGCGTTTCTAAAACAAATTCAGGAAGCAATTTTTGCTTATTAACTGTAGTGAGCAAAGGTATTGAATGTCACAAAATCAATTATGTCATTATTTATATTTTATTTGTTTCTATAAAATAAACATATCTTCTCCTAGAAACATCATTTGGTTTTTAGTGTTCAAGTTAGTGGTCAGGTAAGACAATAGTTTGTGATTATGCTGGGAAAAACTTTAGCCGATAACATTTGTGTCGGAGCATATTTCCTACAAGATGACATGTGCTCCTAGTAAAAGACTCAGATCTGCCTACGCATCCGCACAGTCTAATCAGTCTTTACTGTGCGCTTGCTAGCCAAGGACCCGATTTTTTTTTCATGCGGACAGTGAAGATTCTGATCAGACTGCGGGAATGCGCAGGCTGATCTGAGTCTTCGCTGTATGCACTTGCAGTCTTGAAAGGAATGCCGTGCTGTGGCTCATTTTAATTTTAATAATTTTATCTTACTTTTACCAGAAAATAGGATTTAACACTTCGTGTAAGCCAACTGTCCCTCAAACTGACTTGTGTTTCTGAGAAAAATAAGAAAAATATATCAATCTGTCGTCTGCTAAATTTGCCCACAGAGTGTGAAAGGATTGATTTACAGGGACCTGCGTATGGAATTATAAATCCGTGCTGATTATACAGAGAAATGTTTTACCAATTTCAATGACGTTATTATATTGTTAGATGTTTTTTAATCTACATAATTTAATGGCTTTGTGTTTTATGAATAACAATTGTTGGAATTTTCATATTATTAGCAGAGGAAATTTCATGGTCAGCTGAGTTGAGCATGAAACAGTTTTATAACCTCTGGGCCTGGCTAGAAAAGACGAATTAGCCGGGGAACAACATTTCCTACAAGTCTACATGTGTACCAAGCGAAGACTCGGATCAAACTGCGCGGATAGCCTGTGCATCTGTGCAATCTCGTCATAGTATTCGGAGGGCACTCTGCTGGTAGCCAAGGAAAAAGCGTCTTCAGGCGGACAACGAAGACTCTGATCAGTCTGTATGAATGCTGGGCGCATATGCAATCTTGTAGGAACTGCTCTGCCCTGTCTGAGATGATAAGATATATGATATGATTTTGTGAACCACAACTGAAATTCATCATTCAGGGAAACAGTAATTAAGGAGAATTGGTAAACAGGGGAGGTAAACGTGTAAAAATGATTTTGTTCTCTTCTGAAAAGGGCTCTAAAAGGAAAGAATTTGCTTTTTCCATTTAGAGTAGACTCCTTCACCCATTTATGCTTAGCGTCCCATAAAAAGACATTGGCAAACTTTGACAGTGTACAACCAGATCAGACGCCACACAACGCGGTGTCTAATCAGGATCTATACTGTTTGCATTAAGTTCAGAAATTTCTACAAAGCATAACATTAAAAAGTAACCAGACACCCCTTATATAGGAAATGGACAAGTCCAAAGAGTTATGGTAGAAGTGTCCACTCGGCATAAATGGGTTGATGTGTAGAATAGCCAAACAGGAAGCCACAAGAGTGACCTCTCTTGTAAAAATTGCGGCAAATCTAACGTGTATCAGAGGATTTGGCGATAATTCTGGAATATTTTTTCTTATTTCTCTATAAAAACATATGCTGTGTGTACTCGTTAGAAGCGCCTCTCCGAGGCGCTTCTAATGAGTACACACAACATATGTTTTTATGGAGAACTTGAGCAAATTTTCCCATAATTATCACCAAATACACTTGCAAATACAAATGTACTCCTTTACAATTCCTTTTATGTGTATCCTTAACTGGGCCACATCGTCAGATAATGTTTCTTATAACATGCTGTGCCTATCAGACTCAGATCAGCCTTCACAACCCGCACAGTCTGATCGTAGTCGTTGCTCTGTGATTGAAGAAAACTTTGTTTCTTGGCTTTAGGGCTCTTGGCTATCCATAATACCTAGCAAACAACTGATCAGACAGCGCTGGGTGCACATGTCCAAAGGCACACTTTGTCCGTTGCGGTTCGATTGGTATAATTATCCATAAATCCATGTGATGTAAGGGTCAGTAAACTTTCATCGACTTACATAAAAAGATCACTTTTTGTGACCATAAATAATAACAACTTTAAAGCTCAGTAAGCTGGGTAAAAATTTCAAGAGATGACATTTTAACATTTTTTTTTTTTCCAGAAAATAGGCTTTGGCGTTTCATGCACAATCTCCCTAGGAGACAATTTGCATGAAATATCAAAGCCTGTTTTCTGGGGAAAATCAGAAAAATAAGGAGACAATCTGCATGAAACGCCAAAGCCTATTTTCTGGAGAAAAAAAAAATAAGAAAATATATCAATTTGTCTTCTGCTGAATTTGCCAGGAGAGTGGTAAGGGTTAATGCGTATACAGGGAACCGGTTGTATTTTTATAGTAAACACCATCTCCGCTTTCTTGATGACAGGCTAATGATAACATAAAACGTGAGTAAACAGTCCTTTATTGAAAAGTATACCTAACATTGAACCTAAATCGGAGTTTTGTCAAAAAACAATTTGCCACATTAAGTAGGCTTAAAAGGTTATAATTTGCTGGTAGGATCTATGACTGATATACACAACACATATACACTGCAGCCTTTTAAACAAAACTATCGGGATCCCTAGCAAATCTCATGCTATCCCCAGACAAAAAATGTAAGTTATATAGAAAAATGAACACAAATGGTCATTTTTCTTTGTAACCTATACATTTTATTGTTTGGCTACAAAATTTCGGGTGGTCATCTTTGAATCGTGGTATATCCGAAATCGCGCTATAATGAACCGTGTTATAAAGAGTTTCCCGTATATATTTGCAGGTTTTTGTTGGTATCATGGGACTTCGTAAAACAATGGCATTTTAACAGTATCGTGTTTATCCAAACAAAAATGTACAGGTTTTATAGAAAATATAATCTATGCATTTTTGCTTGGATACATCATTTTTCTTCATTACCGATACATTTTTTGTTTGGATACGACATTTTTCTATATAACTTTTACATTTTATTGTCTGGCTACAACATTTTAAGGGTTCATCTTCAAACCGTGTTATATCCGAAACCGCGCTATATAAACCGTGTTATAAAATGATTCTTGTGTATATTTTGCAGGTTCTTTGTTAGTATCATGGGACTTCGTAAAACAATGGCTTTGTTAACAGTGATGTGCCTTCTGTTTCTAATTGGACTGCAGGAAATACAAGGAGTTCCATGGGGTATGCCGATGGGTATGCCTTGGGGTTACAGAAGTGAGTTTTAGTTATTTTCATTGACTGGGGCAAACAGACGATAATGGGTCATAAGCAAATAGTGAAAATTAACACCAGGCTGTTTCAACATACAGTATTTAGCCCTAAGAATGTTTCGAAGGTGTGAGCCAGGACACAGCAATTCCAACAAATGGCTAATTTCCCGATATTGGAAGTCAATGTACCCCATTTCACTGGGTGTTTGCTTGGCCCCGATTTTTAATGATATTTTTTTTTCTGACGTGTCCTACAACCTTTTTTTAGCAATTCCAATTTTAACCATGATATGAAAGGTATTGCTTTTATAAAAATGTTTATTCCTAACAATTGACATGGTTTAAGCATTTAAATGAAAATAATCCAGACTTTTCCAAAATGAAATTCCTCTAATGACACCATAAATGATTGTAGGAAAAAGTCTTTGTCCAAATTCTTGGAAAATTGTAGGAAAAAAATCCGGTACCCGAATAGGAAAAAAATCATTTCCTATCGAATCCTATAGTCTATAAATAGAAAAGTCAGAAAAGACCTTTTTATATATCGGGACCAAGCAAACACCCAGTGCATTTGACGTCATACAAGTTCGTTAATTGTTACTCATGCTGTAGCTGTGAGCCGGAACGCAGAAACTCCTACACTATACTGAATTAGCCCGAGAGTGGTAATGGTTAATCTTGGGGTCACAAGATATTGTTGGCGCAAGATATACATAGTTTAACCCTACTGCCTCACGGTAATATCTTACTACCTAAAGATATTATCTTTTTCCCTAAATGCTTAGCATGCTGGGTAAAAAATTCAGCAGACGGCAGTAAAACAATTTTTTTCTCAGAAAATAGGGTTTGGCATTTCATACAAATTGTCTCCTTGGGAGACAATTAGCATAAAGTGCCAAACCCTCTTTCTGATAAAAATAAGAAAAAAATATAAATTTGTCGTCTGTTGAATTAGCCCTGGGAGTGGCAAAGTTTCATCTTGAGGTTACAAGATACTGAGGACCAAGATATTACCATATAAGAACATAGTTTAACCCCGCTGCCTCATGATATCTTACTCCCTAAGTTCTCTGAACGCATAGTATGCTGGGTAAAAAAAATCAGCAGACGGAAGCAATCAGCAATACGGTTTGACATTATTATGATATCATACTACCTGATGATATCTTACTCCCTAAAGTTCCCTTAAGGCATAGCAGGCTGGGTAATAATTTCAGCAGACAACAAATTAATATTTTTTTCTTATATTTCCCAGAAAACGATTTGACATTTAATGTAGACAAATCTGAATGAAATGCCAGACCCTTTTTTCTGGGAAAAATAAGAAAAAATCCATTTGTAGTCTGTTGAATTAGCCCAGAGAGGGTAAAGGTTAATCTTGAGGTTACAAGATACTGAGGCCTAAATATATATTACCATAAAAGAACACTGCTGCAGCGCGATAATATCTTCTTCCTTAACGCATAGTAGGCTGGATAAAAATTTCATCCAAAGATATAAAGATATGTTTTCTTATTTTTTCCCAGAATACGGTTTGACAAATTGTCTCCTCGGGACACATTTTTAATGAAATGCCAAACCCTGTTTTCTGGGAAAACTAAGGAAAAAAATCAGTTTGTCGTCTGCTGAATTAGCACAGAGTGTGGTAAAGGTTAATCTTGAGGTTACAAGACACTGCAAGATATTGTCATGTAGGAACAACATTTCACCCTACTACCTCACGATAATATCATATTCCCTCAAGATAGCTTGTTCCCTCAAGGCGTCCAAGTGATATTGGCTTACAGTTGGGCATGGCCTGCTATCCTTGTAGCAGGTAAGGGTAGCAAGGAAATGTTTTTATTTCTTCTGTTTCTTCACTTTCACTCCTGTTCCTCTTTCTTCCCTGTCCCTCTCTTTCATCTCTTCTGCTATCTCTTCTCTCTTTTCTCCCTTTCTGTAGGAGACGACACAAAATGACCCACAAGGGTTGACGTGTCGTTAAACCCCATCACAATCAAAATTGTTCCCTCAAGAGATATTAGATCGTTTTTCTATACATGTGATCAGTCTGTGTTTATTTATTGCAGGGTGCGGGTATGGGTCAAATTGCGGTGATTATGATTATCCTGATTACAACGGATATGGACCATACTACGACTAAGACTACAACAGAAGTGATTCAAAGGCTAAAAATCCCATAGTGTGAATTACACAAACTGAATCATAGGCGTAGCGCTCAACACGCACCTTACGCATGTGCGTAAGAAAACAAATAGTTTTTTTTTGCAATAAAAAGACATCAACTAAGATATTTTGCTTCTTTTTCACCGGGACTGCCCTTAAAGGAAAGAATTTATCGCATCCAAAATATAGGCTACTTCATCACAAAAACATACCTATATGATTGTGGCCCCCTTAAACCCCACTTTTATATAGTAAAACTGGAGTTTACAGGGGTATACATTATTTTTCTTATTTCTGCACAAAAACATAGATTATGAGTACTCGTTAGAGCCGCCTCACCGAAGCACTTCTAATGAGTACACACACTCTATGTTTTGAGCAGAAATATGAAAAATATCAGAATTTTTTATCTGAAAATTTTCATTTTTTGGGTGGTAAAATTTTCAGTATATTTGAATAGGCATGTTTTCGTAATGTTAAAAAGAAAGAATTTGATCCCAGAGGGCTACTCCCTCTGGGAGCAAATTCTTTCCTTTTCAAAGAAGCCCCAAATTTGGAAACGATACTAGGGAGAATTTTTCAAGACTTTTCCTGGGTGTGCGGAAAATGTTCCGTTCTGGCTACTCCACTGTTGAATGTCAACAGATTTGTGTTTTTGAAAACATATTTGCACAGCTTTTTTTAAGTTGATACAGGACTTAGTTTTGATATAACCTTACTTCTTGTTGTCTGAAATTACTATTTCCAAATGAAATTAAGCTGTCCTTAATTGTTTGCTATAAAATGCTTTGGAGGACTGTGCAATAAAGTATTATAGGAGAAAATATTGTCTAAGTACGTAGTTTTCTAAGTAGGCTAACTTGGATATATATCCAGGTTAGGTCAAGGGAGGTAAAAATGTTATCAATTAAATAGTGATTATGATTTAATAACAAACGTTTTTTGGTATATTCGTATTTTTATAAGTATTATATTTCTTTCAAAATGAGTGTGCATATTCAGAACCTCAGTGAGACCATAAATTATTTTCTGGGGAGATTACTGGATATTTTTGCAAATTTAATGTTTTGGTTGTAATGGCAACCAGTTAAAATCAGCCTTTTGGATAAAATTCATATGTAACATAGGGGACTAATCCAAACATTTCTGTAAAATAGTCAAAATATCTTCAATGAGACAGAAAAAAATACCTATTTTCACCTTTCCCTAGAAGCCTACGGAAATTTTAAGTTGCCATAGCCACAAAAGCACATGAGCAACAGTAATATTAAAATAGAATTTTTGTAGAGGCTTGTTATGAACATTCCTTGAAAGTTTCAGCTTCATTCCCCTTATGGCTTCTGAGGAGATTTTTAAATATTTTTTCACAAATTTAACGTCGCCATGGCAACTAATCAAATTCAGATGTTTGGACCAAGTTCACATGTAATGTGGAGGACAACTAAAGAGATGTTTTTGTAAAACTTCGTCAAAATATCTGCAGTGAGACAGCAAAAAATGATAATTTCCACCGTTCCCATTATAAGTCAATGCCAACTGTAAGTTGAGTTCTTAACCGACTGAAACAAAAAACAAACAAACAAAAAAACAAACAAACAAAAAACACTTATTCTTTCCACATGCCTGTAGATGCTATTTGTAAAATATGCTAAGAATCGGCATCAGGGCTTCAAAGGAGGTCGTTCGAAAATGCGGATGGACAATGGATACATGTCTATACTATAATCTCACCTATGAAATAAGCATGTTGTCTGCTACAATTTGAAATGGTGCTTTAATGGTAAACACAATATACAGTAGAACCTTACCGCTTAGCATGCTGTGTAAAAATTTCAGCATGCTGTGTAAAAATTTCAGCAGATGACATTTTGAAATCTTTTATTTTTCCCAGAAAATAGGTTTTGACAGTTCATGCAGATTGTCTCCTCAGGAGACGTACCTATTCTCTACAAAAAAAGAAAGCTATAATCAATAATTAATGTCATCTGCTGTATCAAGAATTTGAACCGTCTTGTGTCAAACTGTGCAAATTTACTTGGAACAGGACTCTGCAATGATTTTGATTTCAAATGACCAGAATTAAAGTATCGAAGTTCTACTGTAAATGAAGGAATCTTCTTCCTAACATTGAAGAACTTTCCTTCTAACATGAAAAATAACAAACCTATTTTTTTAAAGCATCAGAATTTCTGAAGAAAGAAAAAGAAAGAAAGAAAGAAAGAATAGCAGTTTAATTTTTGTTGTTCAGCTGCCAGAATGAAATCCTACAGCGTGGAATTTCTCTGAAATCAGACATTTTATATACCTGACACATTATAGCTAATAATTATCAAAATAGATTCCATCGCTTCTGAAAAAAAATACTTGTATCTTGATGGTCAATTGCAAATGATTTGTCTGTATGTATATTTTTTATGTCTATATACCTAAGCTTTTGGGGAAGTCAGACCTGAGCAAACAGTGTAGAGCCAGAACAGATGCCATAGAAAAGGCCATGGTCAGAACACACAGATTAAATGTTTGTGAATGGAGAAAAATGCTTCTTAGTGAATTCACTGTAGCGTCATCATAATGCTATTCAATATATGGGCCACACTATGCGAAAACGTCTTTGGGAATATGCAGACAGCGAAGGCCAAGATCAGCCTGCGCATCCATGCAGTCTGATCAGGGCCTTCACTGCCTGCTAACAAAATCAATGAATACTACAGGATGTATGGATGTAGAGCGACGGTCCAGATATTTTGCGCATGTGCAGGATGATCTGAATCTGCAAATTGTGTGATTGTTTAAATGCACCTTTTTACTTGACGCAGTCGATATATGTAATGCTATTTTGGGTATAAACTACACAAGCCATGGCCTGCCAACATTTCTCTCCCTATGATTTCTACACATTTTATACAGCTCTGGATAAGAGGGTATCTGCATATTATTCTTATTTCTACATGAATGCATATGTTGTGGGTACTCATTAAAACCGCCTCAGTCTAATGAGTACCAACAAGGTATGCTTTCATAATAATAATAATAGTGTCGTGTTGAAACAGCTATGAAACTTCTAAGTCTCATCACAATGCTGTTCACTTACATATAATGCTATGTCATTCCATGGGCCCAATCCTTAGCATTATACAGTGATCACCCTTTATGTAAAACTGAAGAGCTAGTTTTTTGCATACCCACCTATTTTATCTGACTGCCTCCTGTTTGAGTTTGAGATTGAATTTTATGGCCATTCAACATTGTTAAGGTCATGTCAAGCCAGTCAGTTAACCTTCTCACACTTTTCCTGGGCAGGCTCAGTCCTCTATGCTGTTAACCAGTACTTGTGAATATACTTTCAACAGTAACTGAAAACTACCCTCCTTGAATCAGTGAAAGGAAGATATTGACCACAGGAATGAGTTCATGATCAATCTCCATGAAAGTCATATGCCTGAGCTTAGATCTGAACCTGTGAGCCCTGGACCCTGGATCTGCAGTCCAATGCCCTAGACTAACTCCAGTAATAGATGTGTTGGAAAAGACAATAAAACAAAGCGCTACAACTTATTGGATCTCTGACAAGTCAAAATGGAACAAATGTTCTGTTCAACCATCACAGACATGTGTCAGTATGAAATACCATTTCTATTCAACTTAAAAGGATAGGATACACTTCGCTGATTTTGCCCCATTTCTGCCAAGGGAGATAAATTTTGTGACCCTTTGTTTCCTTTACTGCATGCCAAGCCCCTTCTAAAAAGCGGTCTACTCCAAAAGGAAAGAATTTGCTCCCAAAGGGAGCAAATTCTTTCTTTTTGGGGTAGATCTCTTTTCAGATGGGACACATCTGACAATAATCTTATAATAAATCTGACAGTTGCCTCCCTGAAAGTGTATCCCACTTAAGATGATGTTCTATGGATTTTGGGAATTTGGTTTGTATGGAATTTGGTCTATGACAGCAAACAAATTCATACAGTTCCTTTTAACCTGATAAAGATGGTTTTGTTTATTTTTTATTTATTACAACAACCAGATACACAGCATGCTATATACAGGTGAGTCAGTCCAGGTGAAAAGCTGACTTACTGCACTGGTGAAGAGTTTAGACAACCGATATCAACTGTCTGTCCCTTCACACAATACTGAACAGTACAGAATACAGTAAGTTTTCAGTGCAATCCAGTGTCTTTTTCTTCCAAAAATTCAAAGGTTTTCTTCCCACTTGTTTTCTCAAGTTCTTCCCATAATGACAGAATTACTTTCAGTGCCTTCTTTAATCCTTAAAACGCTAAGAAAATTTATAGATAATATAATGGGTTTTTTTTTATTATTATTCAAAGAAAATAAGACTTGGCATTTCATGTGAATCATCTGCCAGGCAGATGATTCACACAAAATGTCAAGCCTTATTTTCTCTGAAGAATACAAACACACACACAAAAAAATAAAAAAAGCTGTCTGGTTAACTGATCTGGGTTATAAGCTGGATACTAGTGCAGATGTACTTTTCACCAGAGCTGACTCACATACTGGTGTATTTCTCGCAATGATAGTGGAATCATAAACAAAAATACAGTATAACACAATATATAAACCACCTCATGAGGAACCTTGCCTGGTGTCACATGACCTGTCACATGATTAAGCCTAAACGTAACACCAGGTAGTCAAATGAAATGTTTCCAATTTTAGGATATGTATGGTAAGCAGTTTGACCAAATGGGCCACACCGTGTGAAAACGTGTCTTTGGGCATATGCGGAATGGTAAGGCCCAGATCAGCCTGCACATCTGTGCAGTCTGATCAGGTCCTTCACTGTACATGTACAGAATCATTGGATACTATATAATGTATGAACAGAGATCTAAGGCCCGCAGTTTGCACATGTTCAAAGGCACTTATTCACTCAACTGCGGCCCAATAATTTTATTATGCAAACAAAAAAGCTACCAAGAATTTACTTCTTTTTTTTTCTTTTTATAAGAATACTAGCAGGATTGTGGACAAGAGGTGTCAAGATTAACTCTACCTCATGCAATGAAGGCTCAGACTGCCAACCTGCCTTAAAGGCACTCTGCAATCAACTGACTTAAAAGACCATTACTTTAGATCCCATAAAATTTAAAGAAGTAGAATTTTACCTGTATTAAGCAAGTACCTGCCTTAAACAACAAGTTTTTAACTTTTCCTTAGGTGCTTTTTGCTTAACACAGGTTTGACTTTACTTGTAAAGATATTCACCCTCAATACACTGGGATAATGCCAGATTTTCACTATCGTCTACAGGACAGACAAGGGAAATTCAGGATTTACCAACACCCAAAAGCCCAAACTTTGAGTTGGAGATGAGTTTACGGCCCAGTTAACACTGTTGTCATGTTGAGTCGGTCAGTTAACCTTCTCACATTTTTCCTGAGCAGGCTTAGTCCTCTAAGTGGTTTACCAGTACTTGTGTACATACTTTCGCCAGTGACTGACAACTGTCCTTGATTCAATGGAAGAGACAGAATGGCTGTAGAAATTTAATGATCAGTCTCCATTGAAGTAATGTGGCTCAGCTGGGATTCAAACTTGTGACCCCTGGATTGGCAGTCAGATGAGCTACCAACTACACTAAAAAGCCCAAACCCACTTGCACCTTTTCCATAGTTTCATTACCATACAGCCTCTATTGTTCTCTTACAGAATCATAGGATATTGTAAAATACATAGCTGAACAGTGAAGACCCTGATCAAACAGCACTGATGCAGTGGCAGAGCAATCCCTTCATGGTTCATGTATGCCCTGCAGACCCTTTATAGCTAGACTAGCATGACCAATCACTTAACCCATTGTAGTCTGGAGGCCCCTAAAAGAGTAACTGGCAAACAGTGCAGACACAGATCAGATGCCGCATGATGTGGTGTCTGATCAAGGTCTCCACTGTTTGCAAATAGTTCAACTATTTTTCTCTAGGAATATCTAAATCACATAGCCTGACTTATCTAAAACTGAAATTAGAATCCTCCAATATATAGTGTGGGGGAGTTCATTCAGTCTACAATGGGTTAACATCTACCACTCACTGGGCAAAGTCAGCAAATGACAAACTGATATTTAAATTTCTTACTTTTCCCAGAAAATAGGCTCTGACATTTCATGCAAATTGTCTCCTAAGGAGACAATTTGCATGAAATGTCAAAGCGTTTTTTCTGGGAAAAATAACAAAAATATTTCAAAATGTTGTCTGCTGGAATTTTTACCCAGCATGCTAAGCATTAAATACCAGTATGTAGTTTTACGGTAATACTTAAAACATGGTTCTAGAAAGGATAGTTTTTTTGTTTTTTTTTCAATTTACGGTAATACTTAAAACATGGTTCTAGAAAGGATAGTTTTTTTGTTTTTTTTTTCAATCAAAAAAGCAGTGACAATTTTCTTATTTCTCCACAAAAACAGATGTTGTGGGTACTCAATGGAATTACTTCATGGAGACCATTCCAATGAATACCCAAAGCATATGTTTTTTGTGGAGAAATAAGAAAAAATATATACTTATTTCATTCCTCTTGTATAAAGCTATGAGGCCTTTAGACCAAAACAATTACAACATAAACACAATGTTTAACCCTAAAAATACTGAGCAAAAACTGTAGCAAACAACATTCTATTTTTTATTATTATTATATTTTTGAGAAAATAAGGCTTGACATTCCATGTGAATTGTTTGCCTGGTTGACAATTCACATGAAATGTCAAGCCTTACTTTCTCTGGAAAAAACAAGCAAACAAACAAAATGTTGTCTGGTGCAAATGTGATTAGTGTTTTAAGGGTTAAAATCAGATTTACAACACTAACTGGCATGAGTATTTTTCTCTCTCCAACTATTTATGCTTTTTGAGACTTTTTATTACTTGTAATTCTGTGAGGTTTATCTGATACCACAGCAAATGAACCATAAGACTGGATGATTTGAAAATCATATATAGGCCGTGTCAAGATAAGTGCCTTCAAACATGCACAAATTTAACAGATTCAAATCATCCTGAACATGCACAAGGCCACATCCAGGCCTTAGCTCTCCACTGATACCTTCTATAATATCCAATGATTCTTGCAGTAGACAGTGAAGGCCCTGATCAGAATGTACAATGCAGTCTGATCTGGGTCTTCACTGTCCTGGTATGCCCCAAAGGCATATTTTCGCTTGGAATGGCTCATATCATTTCTTCTTCATTAAAGTGCCCCATGCCAAATTTCATTAAAAACAGCCAAGCAGTTTTAGAGCAGATATCTTATGAAGGAGAAGCATGAAAATTTTGATACAGTAGTATTGTAATAGGAATGAATTTAATTTTTTGGAATTTATTCATGTGTAAACACTGGCAAATCACTCACAAACTGAATAAAGGCCAGGGCCCAGTTGTTCAAAACTGATGATGTTGTTAGTTGAGGTATCGTTAAAACATTGATCATTAAATATGGCAATATTTTTGCTGAAAAATTGTGAGTAGCTTTTGCATTTGCTACTCACATTTTTTTCAGCAAAAACACCTGTGAATTAGTATTGTACTTACTAGAACAGTTAACATTTTAACTACTAATGAGCTCGCTAAACTAACAATGTTTTGAACAACTGGGCCTAGGCTTTCAGGTTAAGTTTGTGAATGATTTGCCTGCATTTATATACAGATTAACTGCTCAAAAAAAAATGACATTCATTTCCTATAATTCCAATTCCGTCATGTTAACACTGAAAACTTGAGTTAAATAGATTATTTGAAAATTCTATGCAAAGAAAATAGTTCCAAAATTCCTGTTCACTGGACATATCCATCACGAAAACATGGCTATATAATTTTGACCCCCCCCCTTAAACCCCACTTTTATACAGTAAAATTGGGGTTTACAGGGTATACATTATTTTCTTATATTTTCTCGAAAACAGATTGTGGGTACTCATTAGAACCGCCTTGGCGATGGAGTTCTAACAAGTACCCATAATCTATATTTTGAAATATGAAAAATATTGGAGTTTTTTTATCTGAAAATTTTCAGTTTTTGGAGGTGAAATTTCCTATATATTTGAATAGGTGTGCTTTCGTAATGTAAGTATAAAAGGTGTTTCAAATATGCCCTCAACCAATCAAATTGCATTAAATTAGTTGAGTTGGAATTACGAAATAAGAGAGCACAGTAAATAAATAACTTTATGCATATTATATTCAGAAATCATCCAATGATATGAGTATGAAATACTGAACAAAAGTTTGCTGACAGTTTCATCATGTGTCTAGCTTTGACTGAAATCAATTCAGAGAGGTTAGATGGGGCAGTAAGCTGTAGAAAAAGCTATGGTAAGCCTGTAAAACTCAAAGCAAAATTTGCACCAGATGTCATTCTAAAACTGATTTGGCTAATTATTTTCAGAAAAAAAAAGGCTTGACATTTCCTTTTAATCATATTCTAGGCAGATGATTTACATGAAATGTCAAGCTTTATTTTTTTCTGAAGAAAAAAAAAAAATCAATGTTGTCTGCTGTAGCTGTGATTAATGCTAGTACATTCTGTTCACCCATTATTCAATATTATATGATGCCATATACTTCTCAATCCTTAAAGCACCAAGCAAAACTGTAGCAGACAATACTCTAATATTTTTATCATATGGCTATAAATAGTTTCTAATTAAATACAAGGGAAAAAGGCCAAGTAGCAAATGTGCAGATATTGCATATCTGCACGCTATATTTGCATGCTTCTCTATGTCAGATGTGGACAGTTTCCCAACATCCAGTGAATATTGCGAGGCGGTTCTAACGAGTACCCACAATCTATGTTTTGAACAGAAATATGAAAAAATATCGGAGTATTTTATCTGAAAATTTTCAGTTTTTGGAGATGAAATTTTCTATATATTTGAATAGGCGTGTTTTCGTAATGAGAACTGGGTGTTCTGTTGAGTAGTTTTTTAAATGAGATGAGAAAACATGATGGGACTCGGTATGAGCCAGTGTCACTTGCTTCAGTGAAAACAAGCATTGATAGACATCTCAAAGATCATGACTGTGCACACTCATTGTATTTTTCTTTGTCAACTGAATCCTTGCTGCAAAGAAAGTTGACTTAAAAAACAAGGAAAAGGTCAAAAACTGAATGCTAGCCCAGTCAGCATTCTACGTAAATCTATATCGGGCCGTCATCGGCCCGTCAGGGTAGCTGACGGGCCGATGACGGCCCGATGTAGATTTACGTAGTATGCTAGCTGGGCTTCTGCATCTGTTTCACCATAGGAGGAAAACCTTCTGTGGGATACAGGCAAGTTAGCTGATTCTAGCCCCAGAGTGCTCTTATTTTCTTTATGGTTTTACTTTACAAAGTGTTTTGGACTTCATAGCCGTCAAGAGCATAGGCAGTTGATGTTTGGGGACAAAGAATTGAAAACTGACACTGTACCTTGAATTCATTGAATGTGTCACAAACACAAGGGATGTTACTGGAAAAGGAAACATTAGAAAAGTAAAACCAAGATTGTATGTAACTGGCACAGATAGAGACCAGGTAAAACATTTACAGACAATCTGATGATTCCAAGAAAGCTGATTTTCCATTTTACTTAACATGTATTCCTGTTAATCCCTTAGAGTCCAATATTTGGTACTAAAGTCGATCAATGGGAGAAAATACTTCGGCAAAGCTTATGCCAATGGCTGCAAAATAAATTGGAGTTCAACACAAGACTAATAACAGTGTATGTAAATCATGTGTACAGTCAATGTGGAAGGCTGGTGTCGCTCGTGATAAAATTAAACACGTAACTGGACATAAAAGCACACTCAGTATTAAATCGTGTGATGATGGGTTATCTGACAACGAGCAAATAGAGTTCTCAGATATCCCTCCAAACACGAGAAGTACAACGCAAAATGTAATATCACCAGCAAATGTAAAAATCAGAATGGTGCAGCAACTAACTCGTGCACAACTGTGGCCATTCCAGCTGAAAAAAAAAAAAAAAAAAAAATCAACAAATGGCCAAAGTGCCTTCTACAACAGTGTCCAGTGAAGAAGTGTGTCCTGGATTTAGCACAATGTCTAATTTGTTGGGAACAGGAAGTGTTTTACAAAATTGTACCTTTAATATCAACATGAATATGTCACAAGCAGTACAAAAACTGAATAAGAAATATAGGCATATTATATACTCATCTGATAGTTCCCAAGAGGCTTGAATTGTTGAGTCGAAATCTGTTTAAGAATTCTTATAAAGGTATATCAAGTTTCCTGGAAGTTTAAGTGTGTGTTGTTGTTTTTTGGAGTTTTTTTTGTTTGTTTTTTTGGGGGTTTTTTTGTTTTGTTTTTTTTTAGTATTACTTGAAAGGGCTTTAAATAGTGGTAATTTGTTGATTCCTAATACAAATTTTGTAATGGATTTGACCAGGGGTCATCCTAGAGGACAATTTGGGAGAAAAAGTCTCCCTCAGCTGGCTGACTTCTCCCTATTTGAGCTGAGGGAGAAGTGAAAATGTATAGAAAGTATAGGGAAATCCAAAATTTGGACAAAAACTTCTCCCTGAAATCCTGAAATTGTCGCAAAACTTATCCCTCTCTGAAAGCTCCAGGATGGCCTCTGATAGAAAAAATGCCAAATGTTTATATCAGCAGAAACTGATAAACATGATAAAAGTGTGCAGATTTTTAAATATGATTTCTGCTGTCATGTGAATGTTTTAAATTCAAGCTGATAAATATTTGGCTTATTGTGAGATAATGATATGCACAAAGAAAAATGGAAGCATATGGGATTGCTTATCCTCCATCGTCTGTCTGTCCTCAATTTTTTTAGTGTTTACTGCAAATCTGCAAATATTTAAAAGTGTAGATTTAACACCAGTGCATAAATGATATCTCAGTGATAGCACATTAGATAAAAAAATAATAACGCTTTTGTAATATCAATTTTGCACTGTTGTCAGAATTGTTTGTGTTGAGTTTTTTACGCCCAGTCAACCCAATGGGGTCATGTTGAGCTCGGTCAGTTTACCTAACCACACTTTTACTGGGCAGGCTTAGCAGTTAACCAGTATTGTGCAAATTCTTTCACCAGAAACTGCCAACTGCCCTTCTTGAATCAGCGGAAGGGAAACCAAATAAAATTTTTCATGATCAATCTCCACATTTTAGGCAAAACATTTCCACAGAATTTTGTCTATAAAGCATTCAATCGAGCAAAACTATTTTTAGCTATATAATAAATAAAAGGGTTATTGCACTGATACTGGTGAATTTTGCCCCTCATTGGTATATCTACTGACACTCGTAAGCTCACGTCTTTCGATATCCCAATTCTCGACAATATTTTTCACAGAAAATAAAGCTTGACGTTTCATGTGAATAATGCCTGCTGGGCATACAATTCACATGATTTGTAAAGTCTTATTTTCTCTGACAAATAAATAAAAAAAAAAATATTCAAAATGTCGCCTGCTGCAGTTGTAATTATGCCTATGAAAAATACAAATAAAAAAAAAATTAAATGCTGTCTGCAGCAGTTATGACCAGTGCTTTAAAGGAAGTATCTGTATCATAGCTCCATATAGAGGGGGTATCTGGAAAATATTTTTCTTATTTCTCCACGAAAGGCTTTCCTGGAGCTGTGTATACATACACATTTCAGTACATTGCTTGTCTATCATTTTTATCAAATACCATAACATTACAATATAACTGTAAAAGTATATCAATGGCAGTATCACAAACATCTGGGGTCAGCTCAGGTGAGTTTCATTTACTGATATATTTTTTATTTTATTTTTTTATTTTTTTTTTTTTTATTTATTTATTTTTTTTTTTTTTTTCAAATTTCAGGGTAAGTTAACCCTTGTCCTGCTGAATAAATTAAGAAGCCACACCCATTTCTAATTTTCAGCCAATCAGATTACTTGATCAAGTTTGTTGATATAGATTCACATACTTAATGGCAAACAGTGCAGATCCAGATCAGTTGGCTTCTTCAGAAGCCAACTGATCTGGATCTACACTGTTTGCAAAGACAGGGTATATCCAGGTTCAGCAGGACAAGGGTTAAATTAAGTATGGTGGGAAGTCCCAATATTTAGGACTATATGGTATATACAATCAAATAAAATTTGCTCTTGCCATCCATGAGAGGGCTAAATGTTAAGTATGTCACAAACATTCAGATTTATTTGCAGATGTATTACATAGAACAGATACAGAATTTACCCTAAATACTGGACACCTCAGAGCAGATTCAGCAGATGACAAACTGATGATATTTTTCTTATTTTTCCCTCAAAATAGGCTCTGACATTTCATGCAAATTGTCTCCTAAGAGATGAAAAAAAAGAAAAACAATTATTAACTGAGACATACAAAGCAAAAAGGAAAAGTATAGCCTGAGAATGATTCACATGGAAGTTCAAGCCCAACCTTCAGAAGGAAGGCAAGAACAATTTCGACAAAGTTGCCTCCCCCCGAAAATGTATCCATACTGTTTAATATTTATACAAAAAAATAAATGCACTCATACTTTTCATAGGTCTAGATAAGAGTGGGTATAAGGTATGTATTTTTTTTCATTTCTCCACGAAAACATATGTTGTGGGTACTCATTAGAAGCACCTCACTGAGGTGCTTCTAATGAGTACCCACAACCTATGTTTTCATGGAGAAATAAGAAAAATATCAATGCTTTTGGATTGAAAAAAATACCTTATGAAGAGCTATGCATTTAATTGGAAAAATGAGAGTTACTTTTGCATTGCAAATGCTTCACACATATTTTTCTCAAAAAAAAAAAAAAATAAATAAATAAATATTAGTCCGCATAAGTTTTGCACTTCAATATTTTACACCACATTAATTTTACATTCTGTATATCAATCTTACTTGAGCTACTGATGTTTTAACTTGGCCCTGGTATTTAGGGGAACTGGAAACATATGATAGCTTTCGACCATTTTTTCACAAGGTAGACAACTTTTGTAATTCCTGTTTGTTTTACTGCACACCAATCCCCTTCTGAAAAAGGGGTCTACTAAAAAGGAAAGAATCTGCTCCAAAGGGGAGCAAATTCTTTCCTTTTAGAGTACACCCCTTTGCAGAAGGGGACAAAATAATTTAGACAGTTACTTCCCTTGAAAAAGTATCCATTCCACCTGAAGTATTACACAGGATATGTAGCAAGAAGAAAACTTCTAGTATTTATGGTCTATTTATACCCAACAAGCAGTTTCAAAGAAAAATCCCTGGATACTCTAAATCTACTGGCAAAAAAAGCACAAACCCTGATTAGGCTTTGCCATTTGCATGAGTATTAAGCCACCTTTCGCCACTACAAGAGAAAAAGGACATTATGTCATATGTGTGAAGCGTGAAATCTTAGATCAGTATGCAAATCCAGTCAGACGAACCAGGACCTTCTCTGTTGCTTGATACAGTAAATGTCCTAAAATTTTGTACACCGAAGTTTCTTACAAAATGGCACATGCAAACAGTGTGGACCCAGATAAGGCTGCTCCTGAAGGAGCAGTCCGATCAAGGTCTGCACTGTTTGCCATTCCACTATGTACTTTATGAAACAACTGGATAAAAAGCAAAATTCTGCCCAAAAATATATCAAATAAACTGTTAGAAATTTTAGGACATTTAGCATATATTTTACAGTATCCAATGATCCTGTAAATCAGACAGCAAAGTCCTGATCATACTGCATACAGACTGAACTGGGTATTCACGGTCCACATACCATATTCAACCTAATTACCACACATACACTTATAAGCACATGGTCAAGTAATTTCGTAACCTTCAAATTACTGCTTGTGTACTTTTATCTGCTTCTTTATAGAAGCATATGTTGTTGGTACTCATTTGAATTGCCTTGACAAGTCAAGGCAATTCAAATGAATATCAACAACATATTCTTTCATGAAGAAAATCAGAAAAATATTGCATAAGTATCATTAAATAATAATATCATGAAGTCATCTTCTTATCTTTCTTTATAGTCCTTATCTGGTGGCTATATTTTTATTTTACAAAAAGTGTTTCCAGTAATTTTGATAGCCCTAAGCACACAGTGCGGTAATTAGGTTAGATACAGTAAACCATACAAACCCTTTCTAATGACATTGCCATAGCTCCAGATAAGAGTAGAACCAAAATGTGTTGATTTTTTTTTTTTAACTCCTTCATCAAAATATCTGTTGTGGCTACTCACTAGAAGTGCCTCTGTGAGGCACTTCTAATGAGTACCCACAACATATGATTTCATGGAGAAATTAGAATAAAATTCAAAGCTTTTTGGCTGAAAAAAAGTGCCTTATCTGGAGCTGTGCATGGCCCAAATATATTCTGTGTATTGCTTTTCTGATACATTATAAATAATATAATACATTTGTACAAAAAATTTGATCTGTGATCAGTATTCTTAAATTCAACACAACTGTACCTGCATATATATATAAAATTTTAGACCTTACCATGTTGACCCTAAATATTGGGACACCTTAACTCCTTACCATACTTGCCCTAAAATTTGAAATAGTCCATTCTACTACCTGTTAATGTGTGTCTAAAGTAGTGCTGGATGAGTGGCAAACAGTGTAGACCCATCATATTTCACATTCTACAGCATCTGATCTGGGTCCACACTGTTTGCTCAGGCCTGTCTGTCCAAATATTTAGGGCTAATATGGTAAATTTACTCCTTCATTATAAAGTAAAACCTGTGTATGAGAGCCACCTTGGAGACCGACTTTAAATAGTGGTGATGTGGAAAAAGTTGTCTGTCTTATAAAGGTACATGTCATGTAATTTTGCTGGCAAAATTACATGACATGTATCTTTATAAGACAACCACCTTTCCACATCAACCACTAAGGTCAATTTCAAATGTGGCTGTCATACACAGGTTTTACTGTACACTGTGAAAATTGTACTTCTGATCAGCTGTTTGATTCAACCACTATAATCTATAAAATTATACATGTAAATTACGGTAATCAAAGCTATAGATGAGATACTCTTTTTTCAACTAAAAGGAATTGTTTCTCTAACCTTTATTATGTTGTGGGTACTCATCAGAAGTGCCTTGATGAGGCCTTTCTGATGAGCACCCAAACATATTTTTTTGTGGTGAAACAAGAAAAAATATTTACCTGGATAGTTCTTTTATCTGAAACAATGTTTATATATAAGACAAAATTATATATATCTAAGTACTAATACCTCTACAAATAAATAAAATTAAAAATTACATACAAAACCAATACTGTATTAAATGGGCTGAGTCAAGCAAAAAAGTGTCTTTGGTCTTATAATACTTTTCTTATTTCTCCATGAAAACATATGTTATGGGTACTCATTTAGTGCCCCAACTGGGGCACTTTAAATGAGTACCCATAACATGTTTTCATGGAGAAATAAGAAAAATATAAGTACTTTCAGTTGAAAAAATGCCTTATCTGGAGCGATGAATGATTACATGACCAATCTGGGCATGCATGCAATCTTATAAGGATTTTCACTGTGCACCTAATAGTCATTGGATGCTGTAGAATGCATCAATGGATAGTAAAGGTCATGATGTGATTGAGCAGATTTGCAGACCGATCTGAATCTGCACACTTCCTATAAGCTCAAAGACAATTTTTCACTTGACACAGCCAAAATGATGTCCACTGTAGGAAAAAAGGAACATTTCTCACAATTATGATGTACATGAACAAAGCAAAAAGGCCTGCCTATTTCCCAAATTAATCTAAATGCATCATAAAACAAGACCTGACACAGGGAAGGATAGCCAACCTGGTTCATTCTTATTCATCACATGAGAAATTTCTATGTCAGTGACCATGATCTCAAGATCACTATGGTGGGGTGAGCTGAACAAAACTTTGGACCAGTATCTTATAACATCCAAGACTTGTATCAGCTATTAAATCCATCCTGGCATTCAGAAGATATATATATAGAGAGAGAGATCAGTGAAAATTTGTATACAAAACATGATGAAAATTTCTAAGTTCAGGATCATGGCCCCAAGACCATTGACGCGGTAGGGCTTGCACTGAACAATACTTTGAAAAGGTATCTAAGCTCAGCCCACCAGAACCTCTTTATAAAATGGTTCATTATAGGACACTTTCGAATATAAGACAGTTTAAAGGTGGCCCCTTAAAGTTGTTTTAACACAAATGTATATAGAAAAATGATATTTATGGTCATTTTTCTACATAATCTGTACATTTCTGTTTGGATACAGCACGCTTACTTAGCTAACTGGGCTTTTGCTTTGGATCCCAGCAATAGTGTTATAATCAGCTTGTAGCGTATCAACTAAATCTCGCTATGCACTGAGCAAATATGTTTATGTAAAAACTTTGATTAAAAAAATCTTTAACATTATAAAAAATTTCCAAATCTGTGTTAAAAATTTTCATAAAAAAACAAACCTTTTAACATTTATCACTATCTTGGCTAATTCAGCATATGAAAAAATGATATTTTTCTTATTTTTCCCAGAAAACAGGCTTTAACATTACATGCAAATTGTCTCCATTGGAGACAATTTGCATGAAATGTCAAACCTGTTTTCTGGGAAAAATAAGAAAAATATTTCAATATGTCATCTGCTGAAAATTTTACCTAGCGAGCATTATGAAAAATTTCTGTCTATGATTTTGACTTCACGATCCCTATATAAGGGAGAGGCTTATACAAAACCAAAACTTGGAACAGTATCTACTATCAGTCTATGTAGCAAATGAATCCAGCCAATCATTCAGGAAAAATTGCTTTTCTGCGGTGACAACCCAGTTGCAATTTTTGCACCCAAAAAAGTGTTTATATTTTTTCTTATTTTTCCACGATAATATAGGTTGTGGGTACTGATTTGAAGAGCCCCACTGACACACTTCTTATGAGTACCAATAACATGTTTTCAGGGAGGAATGAAAAAAAAAATGATGATCAGGGCCCAATTGTTCAAAGCGTCGTTAGCTTAACGAGCTCGTTAAGGGTCATTTCGTTAACTGTTTTAGTGGATTCAATATACAATATTCCGATATTTTTTGCTGAAAAAATGTGAGTAGCATTTGCACTGCAAAAGCTACTCACATTTTTTCAGCCAAAAATTTCAGCATATTTGCGTATCACTCGATGTAAATTTTAACGAATCATTAACTAACGACGTCGTTAGCTTTGAACAACTGGGCCCTGGATAACCACTCTTCCCCAGAGCTATGCAACAATATCTCTACCTAAATTTCAAAAGAAAGAGGATTCGGGATAAGTTTGGGCAAGGAAGACTTGGGTCAACCTGCACAGCCATGTAGTGTGATCAGAGCCTTCACTATTCACGCTTAACGAATACCAGGCCACAGTAGAGTATACTGTATTTACCGTATGTTTTTGGCCAAGCAGGCCTGAGCAAACAGTGTAGACCCTGATGAGATGCCGCAGAATGCGGCATCTCATCAGGGTCTACACTGTTTGCCATTCATCCAGCAATTTTTAGACACAACATCGGGTAGTAAATTGTACTTGTTCAAATTTCAAAACAAGTATGGTAAGGAGTTGAGGTGTCCGAATGCTTAATGTAAATACAATACTGACAAACACACATATTTGTCTTGATCAGACTGCCCAAATGCAAATCATAGTTCTAGATAAGAGGGGGTATCAAGTAAATAATTTTCTTATTTCTCCACAAAAATGTATACTGTGGGTACTCCTATGCAGCACCTCACTGAGGCATTTCAAATGAGTATACACAACATATGTTATTGTTGTGAAATAAAAAAATACCAATACATTTTGGTTTAACCCTTAAAGCGCCAAGAAAACCTGCATCTGAAAATGTCATCTATTTATGTCGTCTGCTGAATATTCTTGCAAACTTTTCAAACATATTTTTGCATACAGGCAAACAGTGTGGACCCTAAAGGAGCAGTCTGATCTGGGTCCATACTGTTTGCAGAAATGACTTTTAAAATCACAAGCAGATGAGAAAGCAGATGACAATTGTTGTGACTGGCAGTTTAAGGGTTAAAAGCACTTTAACTGGAGCTATCTGCATACACACTGATCTTGTCACATTGCAGACATAAACACTGAGGACAGAATATTAGCGACTATCTCTTCCTATCATTAAATGTCAGTAGATTCATCTACCTCTGCAAAATTTCAAGTCAATCCGTTCTGACATAACAAAGTTACAAAGATTTTAGTTTCAAATGAAAACATACTTGTATATAGGGATGGTGTTCTAAGTAACTTCCTTATTTTGCAACTGACCATTGATTGTGTTGGGGTTTAAGGACACGTCAACCCATGTGCGTCATTTTGTGTTGTTTGCAACTGATCAACTTGATATTTCCCCGAGAGGTAGAAGGTTAACTGACATTTCATGATTCGAAGAGAAATTCACAAAAATTCCATCAAGTGCCTGTGAATGGAAGACTGACAGATAATTGATCTATGTGGCAAATATAAGAACAACCATGTGTTGATGTACATGCACCATAAAAATATGAAACAAAATACGATAATACTACAAAACTGAAATGCATATCACAAACAGCGTTACCCTCTAATAAATTAAGTTCAAACAAAAAAGTAGCTCACAGTTTGATTTCTTTATCCTTTACCACTTTCTGGACAAAGTTACTGAATTAGAAAAGTATTGTTCAGCTGATGACAAATTAGTGATACTTTATTTCTTTCCCAGAATATAGAGATTGACATTTCATGCAAATTGTCTCTGACAATTTGCATGAAATGTCAAACCCTATTTTCTGGAAAACAAAAAATATTTAAAATGTCATTTACTGAAATTTCTACCCAGCATGCTAAATTTTAAGATAAGTATACTATACATGGGATATGCCAAAAGACATGGTTTCTGCACCATATGTGAATAGACAAAAGCTGATACTGAATTTTTATTACTTCTCCATGGAAACATATGTTGTGTGTACTCATTAAAAGTGCTTAAGCAGGTGCTTCTAATGGGTATCCACAACATATGTTTTCATGGAGAAATAAGAAAAATATCAATACTTTTGGGTTGGAAAAAACACCTGATCTGGAGCTATGTAATGAGATTTCTTATTGCTTAACTACTGTATTTACCGTATGTATTCGGACAGACAGACCTAAGCAAGCAGTGTAGACCCAGAATGCAGCGTCTCATCAGTCTACATTGTTTGCAACTCATCCAGCAATTTTTAGACACAACATTGGGTGGTAAAATTATACTTGTTCAAACTTTAAAACAACTATTAATTGTGTTGGGGTTTAATGACATGTCAACCCTTGTGGGCCATTTTGTGTCTTCTCCCAGAGAAAGGGAGAAAAGAGATAGAAGAGATAGTAGAGGAGATGAAAGAGAGGGACAAGGAAGAAAGAGGAGCAGGAATGAAAGTGAAGAAACAGAAGAAATAAAAAATCTACCTCTACCCTTACCAGCTACAAGGATAGCAGGCTTTGCCAAACTGTAAGCCAATATCAGTTGAACGCCCAAGTGACACCTCCACACCAGACCACCCCCAAGTATGGTAAGGAGGTGAGGTTTTGTTTGTGTTGAGGTTTTACGGCCCAGTCAACCCAATGGGGTCATGTCGAGCGCGGTCAGTTTACCTAACCACACGTTTACTGGGCAGGCTTAGTCCTCTAAGCGGTTAACCAGTATTGTGCACATTCTTTCGCCAGAAACTGACAACTGCCCTTCTTGAATCAGCGGAAGGGAGAGAATGACTGTAGAAAATATTTCATGATCAATCTCCACGAAAGAATGTTGCCGACCTCGGCGGGGATTGAACCCGCGACCTCCTGGTCTCCAGTCGGACGGCGCATCCAACTGAGCCACCGAGGCCGGCAAGGAGGTGAGGTGTCCGAATGCTTAGGGTAAATACGGTAATATATAATTATAACTCCTAATGATATGATAACTGAAGTGATATATTAGGATAAATCATGCTATTTTTGCCTCAAAACATATGAGACCCTCCAATTCAGAAACAGGCATTATCGTATTTACCCTAAGTAATCAGACACCTCAACTCCTTATCATACTTGTTCTAAACTTTGAACAAGTACAATTTACTACCCTATGTTGTGTATAAAAAATTGCTGGATGAGTGGCAAACAGTATAGACCCTGATGATATGCCGCAATCTGCGGCATCTCCTTTGGGTCTACACTATTTGCTCAGGCTGGTCTGTCCGAATACACATGGTAAATACAGAACAAAATTCTCACAGTTTGATTAGAGTCTCTGTCAGCGGCTCACAGAATGAATTGATTTAAACATTCTGTTAGTGAACAGCATAGACTCTGTTCAGAATGTATTGAAGTTTGTGTTGAGGTTTTACCGCCCAGTCAACCTAATGGGGGTCATGTCGAGCGCGGTACTGTACTGAAGTACAGACTCATCTTGTCTGTGCTATTTACATATTGTTTTCTAGTTGGAGAGGCCCTTAGTGGTACTCAGTGGAATAGCCTTAACCCATTGTAGTCTGGAGACCCTGTAAAAGGGTATTTGGCAAACAGTGCAGACTCAGATCAAGGTCTCCACCATTTGCAAATAGTGCAACCATTTTTCTCTAGGAATATCTAAATCTCATAGCCAGACATACCTAAATTGGACTCTCCCAATATATAGTGTGGGTGAGTTCATTCAGTCTACAATGAGTTAAAAAAAGGAATTCCATTGAGTACCCAAAAGGTATGTTTTGTATTTTGATACACGCACACACACATACACACACAAAAAAAAAACAAAAAACAATCTTCTGACTTCTGCCTTTATCTGGACCAATAAATCTACTGCACAACTTCTGTTTTAACATTCTCTAACTCAACATCTGCTAGTATTTTTTCACCATCAATATCCGTGGAATCATGTGCAAGGTTTTCCACATCACCTTCTACTTCATACTCCTGATTCTTTTCTGTTTTACATATTCTAATACTCAGATCATTATCACCTCCTGTCTGACTAGTATTTGGAGACTTGTCATCAGTTAAACCATTTGAAACAACATTTTCAATTGCTCTTTCAATTATATTTCTATCAACAGCATCAATATTAGCAGATTCAGCATTAAAATCAATATCAAATCCACCATGATCAGTTTTTATATGAACATAGAGTGATTCTTGGTAACGATACTGCCTACCGCATATGGTGCAATCAAAGTTCATGGAATAATTCTCAGCAGTTCTCTTCTGGTTTTGAAACTTCATTCTCTTTCGTCGACCCAAACACTGAGCCTGCATGTGCATGCGGTAGGATCTCTCGTGGACAAACTTGGTGTTACATTTTGGACATTGTTTGCGGACTTTGTTGTGCGACTCCATGTGGAATGTGAGTTTGGAATGAGTGCTGAAACTTTTGGAACACATCATACAGACATAGGGTAAATCACCTGAAAAATATTTGTATAAAAGTTTCTATTTTTAACTTCTAAACAATAAGATCACGTGACCAACGACGACCATTTTTCAATACTTCAGGAAAAAATTTAAGCATAATACCATCTTGAAAAAAGGTGCACATAGCACCGAAACGCGTCGATCTAATAAACAAAAAGTCAAAAGGTACCTTTGTTGGTTGTTTGTTCTGTTGTTTCTACCATATTTTGATTTGTATAAAAGGTTACAAAGATCATTAAGACTAACAAAACTTATAGATATTTTTTTTATTTTTACATATTAACCCTTCTCTTGCTGAACACAACATGCCCTGTCTTAGCAAACAGTGTAGATCCAGATCAATTGGCTTCTTCAGAAGCCAAATGATCTGGATCTGCACTGTTTGTCATTAAGTATGTGATTTTATATCAACAATCCGCATCAAGTAATCTGATTGACTGGAAATTAGAAGTGGCAATGGCATCTCAATTTATTCAGCATCACAAGGATTAAACTAAGTTAATCAGAAAAGCCTTTTCTGATGAACTGATTGATTGTGTTGGGGTTTAACGACACGTCAACCCTTGTGGGTCATTTTGTGTCGTCTCCCAGAGAAAGGAGAGAAAAGAGATAGAAGAGACAGTAGAAGAGATGAAAGAGAGGAACAGGGAAGAAAGAGGGAACATAAATAAAAGTGAAGAAACAGAAGAAATAAAAACATTCCCCCTCTACCCTAACCTGCTACAAGGATAGCAGGCCTTGCCCAACTATAAGCCAATATCAGTTGGACGCCCCAGTGACGTCTGATGAATCTATTTTTTATATGTAGAAATATTTAGTATCTATGGAAAAAAAAGGCTGTTATAGGGAGATGGTTGTTGTTGAGAAAATGACAGTAAAGGTTCTACTGTACACATATTACAGCTATAGTGTTTCCAATCACAAGGATCTTACAGCAAAAAGGATAAGCCTGGACCAAAAAGGCTCTATTTTTCAGTCTTTATACTGTAAAGATCACCCTAATCATGCTGTACGAGCATAATGTACAGATCATACACTATACAGATCACCTTGATTACACTGTATAGATTACCCTGATCCGTGATGTACAAATCAACCTGATTACAATATACAGATCACCCTGATCAAACAGTAGATATCACTTTTATCATACTGTACAGATCATCTTTATCATACTGTATAAATTATTCTGAATATACTGTACAGATCAACCAGGTCACACTGTAAAGATTACCCTGATCACATTGTACAGATAGACATGCTGACCTGCTGTATGTTATTCACCTGTGTTAAGTATGATTTTTCTCTTGGAATTGCTCAGTTACAGATGATCAATGTGCCTTTTGGCATAGTCAAACAGATCTGTCTGTATATCTGTGCAGTCTGATCAGGCCCTCTGTTTGTCAATAATCTCTACACTGTAGAATCTAAGTATCTAAAGATTGGTAAAGAAAGCCCTGATCAGACTACATGACTACATATGCTGACCTGGGAATTTTTGTCCAGATATGGTATAAGTGTGCCTTTTCTGTACTACATATTTTACGTATGACACACCTGTGCCCTCAATAAACTTGATTTACTGTCTAATAATAAATAGATTCTTTTTTATCAGCTACTGACTACAATGACATAACTCATGTTTTTAGGTAGTACTTTTTTTCTTTCCTTTTACAAGCTAAGTCATGCAAAAAAGGACTTTAATACACATATCAAAAGCAAAGGCATAACTCAGCCTGCTCACATGCACAGTCTGTGCTGTGTCTGCACTTTTCACCAGCAGAATATACAGTAATGAGTGTATCCAATCTGACTTCAAGGTAATAGTGATGGCAATAAGTACATGTATGTACAGACTAATAGCCCTTTAATGCTTGGCATGCTGGTTAAATCTTTCAACACATGACATTCTATTTTAAAATATTTTTCTTATTTTTCTCAGAAAATAGGATGATGTTTCATGCAAATTGTCTCCTAATGCTTAGCTATTTTTTTTTTCAGAAAATAGGACTTGATATTTCATGCAAATTGTCTCCTAACGCTTAGCTATTTTTCTAAAAAAATAGGATTTGATATCTCATGCAAATTGTCTCCTAACCTTTAGCTATTTTTCTCAGAATATAGGATTTGATATTTCATGCAAATTGTCCCCTATTGCTTAGCCTGCTGGGTAAAACTTTCAGCAGACTACATTCTATTCTGAAATCTTTTTCTAGGAAAATAGGATTTGATGTTTCATGCAAACTGTCTCCTAAGGAGACAATTTGCATGAAATGTCACATTCTGTTTTCTGGGAAAAAATAAGAAAAGCATCCATTTGTTGTCTGCTGAATTTGCCCAGAGAGTGGAAAAGGTTAATACTGTCACAGCTCTAGATAAGGCATTGTTTCAATTGAAAAATATTAATATTGTTTTTATTTCTCCAAGAAAACAAATGTTGTAAGTATTGGGATGCCTTATCTACTTACCATACTTGTCCTAAAATACCTTATTTACCCTAAGTACTGGGACGCATTATCTTCTACTATACTTGTCCTAAAATATCTTATTTACCCTAAGTACTGGGACGCCTTATCTACTTACTATACTTGTCCTAAAATACCTTATATACCCTAAGTACTGGGACGCCTTATCTACTTACTATACTTGTCCTAAAATACCTTATATACCCTAAGTACTGGGACGCCTCATCTACTTACTATACTTGTCCTAAAATACCTTATATACCCTAAGTACTGGGACGCCTCATCTACTTACTATACTTGTCCTAAAATACCTTATATACCCTAAGTACTGGGACGCCTCATCTACTTACTATACTTGTCCTAAAATACCTTATATACCCTAAGTACTGGGACGCCTCATCTACTTACCATACTTGTCCTAAAATACCTTATTTACCCTAAGTACTGGGACGCCTTATCTACTTACTATACTTGTCTTAAAATATCTTATTTACCCTAAGTACTGGGACAGCCTTATCTACTTACTATACTTGTCCTAAAATATCTTATTTACCCTAAGTACTGGGACGCCTTATCTACTTACTATACTTGTCCTAAAATATCTTATTTACCCTAAGTACTGGGACGCCTTATCTACTTACCATACTTGTCCTAAAATATCTTATTTACCCTAAGTACTGGGACGCCTTATCTACTTACCATACTTGTCCTAAAATATCTTATTTACCCTAAGTACTGGGACGCCTTATCCACTTACCATACTTGTCCTAAAATATCTTATTTACCCTAAGTATTGGGACACCTTAACCACTTACCATACTTGTCCTAAAATATCTTATTTACCCTAAGTACTGGGACGCCTTATCTACTTACCATACTTGTCCTAAAATATCTTATTTACCCTAAGTACTGGGATGCCTTATCTACTTACCATACTTGTCCTAAAATATCTTATTTACCCTAAGTACTGGGACGCCTTACCTACTTACCATACTTGTCCTAAAATATCCTATTTACCCTAAGTACTGGGACGCCTTATCTACTTACTATACTTGTCCTAAAATACCTTATTTACCCCAAGTATTGGGATACCTTATCTACTTACCACACTTATCCTAAAATTGAAAAACAAGAGGCCCACGGACCACGGTTTGCTCACCTGAGTGACATAACCACTGCAGACATGCAGATGTTATGCAACATTTTTCCAATCCTATCATCGCAACTAATGAAATATCATTTGAGCAGTTCTTAGGTTTGAAGAAGAATATATGGGCCTGACAGTCAATGGAGCATGATCATTTGAATAAACTATCAATCACATTTCAACAGAAGGATCAATGTGAAATTTGGTGGAAATTGGCTAAGTGGTTTCTGAAGAAGAATTTTATACATGTAAACAGCACAGTGGCAGGGAAATATAATAAATATAAACCAGATGATGGCCATCTTAGATTTCCAATCAGAACAATTTTAACTACTGTTGATCTACAAGTCACTTTGACACTTTCCATATAAATGTATATGGCCCATACAAATGGGGAAGCAAATTTGACCTTGGAGGTAAAAAGGTCAAATGTCAACACAGAACCATCATTTTAGCAATTTTGGTAGATCTCCTGTGTGCCCCTATAATTTGTGCAAAGATTAGGGCCCAGCTATTGTATGGTTATGGAGAAGATTTTTAAAGGTTTTTACCATATATGGGCATGGCAGCCATTTTGATCAATGGACCATGCCCATTTTAGCAATCTTTCATTCTCCTGCTCAAGGAGGCTCCACATGAAATTTGAGAAAACTGTCCCGGAGGCTTCAGAGGAAAAGCCATTTGAAATTATCAACATTTTTTTTCCATACAAATGTATGGGGCCCATACAAATGCATACAGAAGCAAACTCGACCTCGCCGTAAAAAGGTTAAATGTCAATGTATGACAATTATTTTAGCAACTTTGGTAGACCGCCCATTCCAGATGATATAAGCAAAGATTCAGCCACAAGCCATCCTCGGTTTTAGAGAATAAGATTTTTAAATTTTTTTTCCCATACAAATACATAGGGAAGCAAACTTGACCTTGCCGTAAAAAGGTCAAATGTCAATGTACGACCATTATTTTAGCAACTCTGGTAGACCCCCTGTCCTCGATGAGTTATGCAAAGATTCAGCCCCAAAGCATCCTCCGTTCTAGAGAAGAACATTTTTAAAGGTTTTTACCATATATGGGCATGGCAGCCACCTTGGTCAATGAACCGTGACCATTTTAGCAACCTTTCGTTCCCCCTATCTAAGGAGGCTCCATATGAAATTGGAGCAAAATTGGCCCAGAGGCTCCAGAGGAGAAGTTGTTTGAAATTCTGAACATTTTCCCCATACAAATGCATAAGGAAGCAAAATTGACCTTATTGTAAAAAAGGTCAAATGTCAATGTACGCCCATTATTTTTGCAATTTTGGTAGCCCTCCCATTCCCGATGATATATGCAAAGATTCAGCCATAAGGCATGCTCGGTTTTGGAGAAGATTTTTAAAGTTTTTTCCCATACAAATGCATAGGGAAAAAGGTCAAACGTCAACGTATGACAATTCTTTTAGCAACTTTGGTAGACCTCCCGTCCCCGATGATTCCTGCAAAGGTTCAGCCCCAAAGCATTCTCGGTTCTGGAGAAAAAGATTTTTAAAGATTTTTACCATATATGGGCATGGCGGCCATCTTGGTCAACAGACCGCGAACATTTAAGCAATTTTTCGTACCCCCACCCTAAGGAGACTCCATATGAAATTTGAGCAAAATTGGCTCAATGGCTTCAGAGGAGAAGTCGTTTGAAAATGCTAACGGACGGACGCATGGACGGACGAAAAGTGATCACAATAACTCATCCTGAGCAGAGCTCAGGTGAGCTAAAAATAGTCCAGTCTACTACCTGCTGATGTGTCTAAAACATTGCTGTATGTATGGCAAATAGTGTAGACCCTGATCAGACACCACATTTTGTGGCATCTGATCTGGGTCTACACTTTTTGCAAAGGCCTATGTGTCCCAATACTTAGGCTTATTATGGTAGGTTAAATACTCTACATGTAGACAAGATGTGTTTGGTTTGCAGACAGATCTATTAATCAAGTGGATTTGATTGTGTTGGGGTTTAACGTCACGTCAACCCTTATGGGTCATTTTGTGTCTTCTTCCAGAGAAAGGGAGAAAAGAGATAGAAGTGAAAGTAGAAGAGACGAAAAAGAGGGACAGAGAAGAAAGAGGAACAGGAATGAAAGTGAATAAATAGAAGAAATAAAATATTCCCCCTCTACCCTTACCTGCTACAAGAATAGCAGGCCTTGCCAAACTGCAAGCCAATATCAGTTGGACACCCTGGTGACGTAAGATACATGTCACCTTCACACCACGGAGATGATTCACATGAAATGCTTAGTCTACACTTTATTTACCCTAAACACAGGGACACTTTAACTCCCAACCAAACTTGTCCTAAAATTCCATAAGTCCATTTTACAGATTTGATTTCTTGCATTGATTCATATACCATTTGTGCACATTTATGACACAATGTTCTGATTTTTGAGACCCAAAAAAAAAAGAAAATCAGAAAATGGTGAAATCTGACTATGCTTTGGGGGAATAATTCCATGGACTGACCATGAATGAAGACAAACAATGATTTGTGTTAATGCACATTCTCTATTGTTGAAAAACCCAGTATTAAGGGATAAGTCTTGTTTCTGAAGGTTCTGAGATGAATTTAAGTAGGCCTACCATTCCCTAACCTAACCCCACCCCACCCCACCCCCACCACCACCCCAGCCCCAACCCCATGACAGTGTAAGTATATAAGAACATCAACTAGAATAGAATAATATAGTACATTGAATAAAGTTTTGTATTCATTCAGTTAACTTCCTCCACTGCCATATCTGAAACTCTTTCTTTTGCTTTCAATTATCCTCCTGACATTTACTACTGAAGCTTTTGTTGAAGGTACTTTATTCATAGCTACAGATAAGAGAGAGAATCCACATAATCTATTTCTTATTTCTCTACAAAAACATACGATGTGGGTACTCATTAGAAGCGCCTCACCAAGACGCTTCTAATGAGTACACACAACATATGTTTTTGTAGAGAAATAAGAAAGATATCAGCATTTTTCAGATGCAAAAAGCGCCTTATCTGTTGCTATGTTATTTTTTTATGTGGTATGTCAGTATTTGACAGATCTGATTGGTAAATACCAAACAAACAAAAAAACCTAATGAAGATCATGATTTTAATGGTACCTATAACCACAAAATGCCATAAAACATTTGACAAATTGTCATGATTCGTGAGTATAATAACGTAACTTCATTAATAACTACATTACGAACAAATGTTAATTATGACATCAGGAGGGAAAGGTGAAATACCTTATATGTTCCTAATACAGTTTTCTGCTAAAAGTGCTTGTAAATATTTCAAAAATAAACATTCCAATACTGTTGCATTATTGCGTTTGCAAAAGAAGTTTTCACTAGAACTTGTTTTCCTTAAATAAAGTCTCCACTTTTTTGCTGTCATACTGCATTATACCTTCACCTAAAAGGGACATAACTCAAAAATACATCTCTAAGAGTTATGGTTCTTGCACTCTACACGTCATCCAATATTGATTAATATTTGTATGAAGTCTATTGCTGAATATAATATGCCATTAAAAACCACAATCTCTTTTCTGTTTATACATGGAACTGGGCAAAACTTTGGACCAATATGTATCATCTTACCAAAGATGAATAAAATCAGTGATAAGGTTAGGAAATAATGGAGTCTTAAAAACTTTAAGGAAAACTTTAACATTTAAATTCTAAGTCTTTGATAAGGTAAGGAAATAATGAGGTTTAACAAAATCTTTAACATTTAAATTCTGAGTCTGTGACTTCGACCTCAAGGTCACGGTCATGAGTGCTGATGGTGCTGATAAAAACTTTTGACCAGTGATTACCATAATACCAAATAGAAACTAAATCCATCATTTAGTGTAGAAGTAATGAGATCCTAAAAACTTTGGCATTAAATTTTAACATGAAAATTCTAAGTCTGTGACCTTGACCTTGACCTTGACACGACCTTGGGTGGTGGGGATGGTACTGCGCAAAATTTTAGACCAATATGTCTCATCATACCAAAGATGAATTAAATCTATGGTTAGGTTGGGAAATAATGAGGTCTTAAAAACTTTAACGAAAACTTTAACATTTGTGGACGCTGACGCCAATGCCGACGCCGACACCGGGGGTAGTACAATAGCTCTCCTTAAACTTTTTTCAGGGCAGCTAATAATGAGGTCTTAAAAACTTTAAGGAAAACTTTAACATTTAAATTCTAAGTCTGTGACCTCGACCTCAAGGTCACGGTCATGAGTGCTGATTGTGCTAAAAAAACTTTTGACCAGTATCTATCATGATACCAAATAGGAACTAAAACCATCATGTAGTTTAGAAGTAAAGAGGTCCTAAAAACTTCTAAGTAAAAGTTTAACATGAAAATTCTAAGTCTGTGAGCTTGACCTTGACATGACCTAGGGTGGTGGGGATGGTACTGCGTAAAATTTTGGACAAACATGTATCATCAAACCAAAGATGAATCAAATCAGTGATAAGGTTAGGAAATAATGAGGTCTTAAAAGCTTTAACGAAAACTTTAACATTTAAATTCTAAGTCTGTGACATCAACCTCAAGGTCACGGTCATGAGTGCTGATGGTGCTGATAAAATGTATAGTTTAGAAGTAATGAGATCCTAAAAACTTCGACATAAAATTTTAACATGAAAATTCTAAGTCTGTGACCTTGACCTTGACATGACCTAGGGTGGTTGGGATGGTACTGCGCAAAATTGTGGACCAATATGTATAACCATACCAAAGATGAATACCAAAGATAAAAACTTTAACAAAATCTTTAACATTTAAATTCTGAGTCTGTGACCTCGACCTAAAGATCAAGGTCATGAGTGCTGACTGCTGATAAAAACTTTTGACCAGTGTCTATCATAATACCAAATAGGAACAAATTCCATCATTTAGTGTAGAAGTAATGAGACCCTAAAAACTTTGACATAAAATTTTAACATGAAAATTTTAAGACTGTGACCTTAACCTTGACATGACTTAGAGTGGCGGGGATGGTACTGCACAAAACTTTGGACCAATATGTACCATCAACCAAAGATGAAGCAAATCGGTGATAAGGTTAGGAAATAATGAGGTCTTAAAAACTTTAACAAAAACTTTTGTGGACGCCGACGCCAACGGCGCCGCCGACGACGACGGTGGTGGTAGTACAATAGCTCTCCATGAACATTGTTCAGGCGAGCTAAAAATGGCACAAATTAAAAGATAACTGAAAGAAGTTAAATTCACAAATTGTAGCAAAATTGATAACTCTTTTGAGTTAAAAAAAAAAAAAAAAAACTTGTAGAAGTTATGCTCCTGACTGGTACAAGAGATAACTTTTTTGACTTCCTGTTTGCTTTCCTCGTTATCAAATCCTTTCTGAAAGGGGTCTACTCTAAATGGAAAGAATTTGCTCACTGTGTGTTAGAGTAGACCCCTTTTCAGAAGGGAAGCAAAATCATTTTGACAAATTTGTATCCCCTGTAAGATGATGATTTGGCATTTTACATCCTTTTCAAGACTGTTTAAGTCATATCAAGACAATGGAAGGGTTATAATGAAAGGCTCTGTGCAATAAAGTGCCATACAGCCACAAAGCAATCAAAACTGATTCTAAATGGTACCCAGAGCTTTGTGTCTTTCTGAAGAAAACAAATACAACATTAATATTTTCCCATTGAACCAAATGGAAATGTCACCATGATTACATGCAAAATAGCGTGTTTGATGACGTAGCATGTAAACCATTACTTCTCACGACTTCCGCTGCAAAAAGAGTTCTCTTGAAAACATTGCAACAATTTTGATTTTCTTTTCTGTATCATGTTCGCCTTAATGAATTAATACTTTGCAATCTGCCCTCCAATACCGTACATTATTCACAATAATTCACAGTAGAGAAAAATTATTTCTTAAATATCATCTTCTGATAATCCTAGTACCATAACCACTATCTAACTCACCTGTGTGTAATTTTGAATGTTCCCTCAGATTTCTCTCGTCTTTCAGTTCTTTATTACAGATCTTACACACCAGCCTACCGCCACTTCCGACATCGTGTATTCTCCTCATGTGAGCCCTCAGTAATATTGCCGTAGAAAACCTGCAAACATATAATAGCTGCATTAATACATGTATTTAGCATGCATGTATAGGTATTGACCTTTACCACTCTCTGGGCAAATTCCGCAGATGACAAGTTGATGACATTTTTCCTAGGAGACATTTGGCATGAAATGTCAAAAGCCTATTTTCTGGAAAAGATAAGAAAAAAAAAATTTCAAAATGTCGTCTGCTGAAATTTTTGCCCAGAGTGCTAAGCATTAACCCTTAAAGCGCCAAGCAAAATTTGTAGCAGACAACATTCTAAATTTTTTTTATTTTTCAGGGAAAACAAGTTTTGGCAGATGATTCACATGACATACAGTACAACCTCAGAGGCTCAAACAGGGATAGCTCGTTAACTATGGATAATTCAAACTCATTTTCCAGTCCCTAGAAAATTCTTCAAGAAAAGGAATATTTAGGGATATTTTAAGGAAATTTTCTTATTTTATCATGAAAATGTATGTTGTGTGCAGTCATTAGAATCGCCTCATCAAGGCAATTCTAATGAGTACACTCAACATACCATTATTGTATAGAGGATCAAAAAGACTTCCCTAAATTATGACCATTTACTTTCCGATTTGGTGTCACAATTAACCCTCAGCGGCTCGAACTACCCTTGTCTCGAATAAATTTTCATGGTCCCAAAGATGTTCGAGCCATTGAGGTTTTACTGTATCAAGACTTGTTTTCTTCTGAAAATAAAAAAAACAAGATGACACAGATGCCCCCGTCCAGGGCCATCCTCATCCGCACACAGGCATTTTTCAAAAAATTAAGTTGAAACAATGTGACCCGTGAGGGACACAAGGTATGTGTCATTAATTACATATTATCATAATGAAAAATAATATATATGGTTTAGGGTTGGGGATCTGAATAGTTTCTGAGATATTTGGCTTTTGATGAAATGAAAGGGGCAGGGCAGGGTGGGGCATGATCCCAGGGGTCGCAAGGTATGTGACACTGAATGCATCTCATCATAAGCATAGCTCTAGTTAAGGTGCTTTTTTCAATCCAAAAGTATTGATATTTTTCTTGTATCTTGTTTCAGATCCCCACCCTAAACCATACAGTTATTGTATTTTTCATTACAATAATATGTATTCAATGACACATACCTTGTGTCCCTCTGAGGTCATTTTGTTTCAACTTAATTTTTTGCAAAATGCCTGCGTGTGGATGAGGATGGCCCTGGGCGGGGGCATCCGTGTCATCTTGTTTTTTTTTATTTTCAGAAGAAAACAAGTCTTGATACAGTAAAACCTCAATGGCTCGAACATCTTTGGGACCATGAAAATTTATTCTAGACAAGGGTAGTTCGAGCCGCTGAGGGTTAATTGTGACACCAAATCGGAAAGTAAATGGTCATAATTTCAAGTATGGATAAATTTCTTAGTTCTACCCACAGGTAGGACATACATGTATTCGGGTTCAACAGGACCAGGGTTACTGAGTATCTTCTGGATACTACTCTTATCTGGACCAGTGGACCTATTGCTAAACAGAAGGCAAAGGTACTTTTTCAACCGAACAGTACTGATATTTTTCTCATTTCTCCATGAAAACATACGTTGTAGTACTCATTAGAAGCACCTTGGCAAGGCACTTCTAGTGTCTATCCACAACATGTGTTTTCATGGAGAAATATCAAAAAATATTATCTAATCATAGCTCTTGAGGCACTTTTTTCAACCCAAAAGTATCTATATTTTTCTTATTTCTCGATAAAAACATATGTTGTGGTACTCATTAGAAGTGCCTCAGTGAGGCACTTCTAATGAGTACCCACAACATATGTTTTCATCGAGAAATAAGAAAAATATTTACCTGATACCCACTAATCTAGACTTATGTCTAATAAAAACCTTTTACATGTATTTTGAGCTCTGATACCTTATCTGAACTTGAGGTAGGAAGTGCTTTTCCTAACATATATAACTACCATATTTTTACCTAAGTATTGGGACACCTTAACCAGGGATTTTCCCAGGCTGAATTTGGGGATGGTAATCCGCCACTTTCCCAATCAAAAAATAGGTGAATTTTCCCAATTTTCAGCTAAAAAAAAAATCCCTAAAATAGATGAGAAATCAAATTTTACACTTGCAGAAACGTGCGTTTAAAACTGCCATGCAGGAAACCTTCCTTTCAAAAGAAAAACAACATGTTCTTTCATTGATAATTTTGGCTTCGCTGTGCATGCTGCCCGCAGAACTTTTGCTTTGTGTGCCTCGTTCTAATGCTGCTCATAGGTGCGTGGTGTGCATGTGCTGTCTTTGGAGTCTACGCAGATGACAAAATTTTTTCAAGAAATAAAAGCACATGGGTCCTATTTTTAGATACGTTGCCCATTTCATTGAGTGTTCAGTTGCAAAACTGGAAACCAGTTGCCTTTCGAACATATTTCATCCAATCAGAAAAACCGACAGTGACTTCCCGATTGAATTCTGATTCCTACTTTCTTTTTCACTTTGTCTAACCAAAAATGTTGCACAATGGCCAATATTACTTAAAAACCATTCCAAATCGCCACTGCTAGGGTGCGGTAAGCTTGAAAATTTTGGGTTCAGGAAACAGGTGGTTGATTGTCAACCCTCGCCTCCAAAGATTAGCAAACCTTCTTGTGACAAGCAGCCAGAATCAGCCACAAGATCCGAACAAATTGGAATGGGGCAAAAGCAGGATGTCAACAACAACCACATGCAGTTGGCTTCATTATGCACCCAGTCTGCTCAAGTAACCCCCGAGAGATGACAAACAACTATCTACTAAGGGCAATAATTCATAGGCATTTATGTTCCTTTCTAACCAAACTAAAGAGACTAATGTCAGTAATGTGCAGGCATCTTCTGAGAATTTGGTTCAAAATGTACAACATGTAACTATTCAATCTGCAAGTCCTCAGATTTCTACATGTGCCATTCAAACAGAGCAATCACCACTGTTACCCACAATATATGTTTTTTATGGTGAACTGAAAAAAATATCCTTCAATTATCACCAGTTACCTTCTTGATCTGGTCTAATGCTATGAGTGTGACTCTAGTCTATCAGTTTTATTTATCTGATCTCATAATGACATTTCAAACTAACACCTGTCTAGTACACAGATCTCTCTTATTACAGAATTCTATTTGTTTGTTTGTGTTGAAGTTTTACGGCCCAGTCAACCCAATGGGGTCATGTCGAGTGTGGCCAGTTTACCTAACCACACGTTTACTGGGCAGGCTTAGTCCTCTTAGTGTTAACCAGTATTGTGCACATTCTTTTGCACAGAATTCTATTTTTCAGATTGTCTAAACTACTCATGAAATATTTAAATCCATGAAATATTTCACATGTTTTAAAGTTCTTTGATCAAATTTGCATTTAAACATTATTAATTATGCATATCATGCTATTTTTTCCCAATTTTGCCAATCTGCGTGCTATTTTTCCCGAATTCAATGGCCTCTGGCCCCGATTTCAAATTGGTAGGAAAAGCCCTGCTTAACTCACTGGGACATACTTGCCCTAAAATTTGAAACAGCTATTTTACTATCTGATGAAGTGATCTGGGTCTACACTGTTTGCTCAAGCATGTTTGTCCCAATATTTATGGTTATTACAGCATTCAGCTTATCCCCAAAATTTAAATTCTTTGTGATAATCTGAAATTCTTCAAAAATAAAGAATTTTGTTCATCAATTTCTAGGCAAGTAATGTTACTTATCCATCATGATATTTCACTTGTCCTGAATAAATGGATCTGGGTCTACACTGTTTGCTCAAGCATGTCTGTCCCAATATTTATGGTTATTACAGCTTTCAGCTTATCCCCAAAATTTAAATTCTTTGTGATAATCTGAAACTCTTCAAAAATAAAGAATTTTGTACATCAATTTCTAGGCAAGTAATGTTACTTATCCATCATGATATTTCACTTGTCCTGAATAAATGGAATTTGTTCAACTCAGATATTTTTGCTATTAAATCTGAGATGCCCTAAAAATTTATATAACTCTTTCAAATAAATCTTACAGTGTTCAGTTGAATTATTTCCCTTACCACTGTGACCAACAAAAGATTGAATTTAGGAAGTACATGAGGAGGAAGCAACTAATGGAAGTGCCTCTGTTTTTATTTTTCCTCAAAAACATATGTTGTGAGTACTTATCAGAAGGGCCTCGCTGAGGCGCTTCTCATGGGTACCCATAACATAATGTTTTCGAGGAGAAATGAGAAAAAAATATTTGTCCACATACTCCTCTTACATGTACATGTATCTGGAGCTATGTATATACCAAGATGCAGATAAGGCATGAGTTAAGATGATTGTTATTCCTTTAATTAACCCATTTTAGAATGAATAAACTCCCCCACACTATATACTGCAATAGTCAACTCAAATTTCAAGTTTAGGTGTATGTCAGGCTATGTGATTTAGATATTCCCAGGGAAAAATGGCTAAACTACATGTATTTGCAACGTCTGACCTGGGTCTGCACTGTTTGCTAATTACCCTTTTGGGGGTCTCCAGACTAAAATGGTTTAAACAGTGAGACATTTCCAAAGACACAAGACAAGTTTAGACTAAACCACCAAACTTGCTGTATAATCAGAATTATCACAATGATCACCATTTTATCTGTTCAGACTTATCTGGATGTTTGCCATTTAGAATATTAAAGGTTAACTGAATAATTAGGTACCAGTGTACCGATAATAATGCTTATCATTGAGCTCCTGTGAAAGAAAAAAAAAAAATTCCAACAGCTACACTTCAACCTCTTTATAACATGGTTCGTTATAACAAGGTTTTGGATATAACAAGGTTCAAAGATGGATCCCAAAAATGTATGGATTATATTTCAATATAGTCTATACATTTTTGTTTGGATATAACACAGTTGTTTAACTAACATGGTTTATGCTATGGACCCCAACAATAGTGTTATAAAGAGGTTGTGGTGTATATACAATCAAAATAACTCTAGCTTCTAGTGGTCTGTTTGTGATTCTAGTATTTTTTTCTATACTGAACCAAAAAAGAAACTTTCATGAGACTTCAATGGGACTGTTTCCACATATGTGTATATTAACAGTTTTTATTCGTATTTGTTATTGCACAATAATTTAAAATCAATTCATTTACAGTCAGAAAATTATCAATTTCATTGGATTTTTCAATTTCATTTGAGGTAGGTGTCGATTCAATTTTTTTGGCTTTAGTAACGAGTATGCTCACCGCGAGCAGTGCTAACAGCTTGGCAGCGACGACGCATTGAGTGGATGAGATTATTAATTTGAGCCTGGGGTATATTATTCCACTCTTCTAGCAAAGCGTCACGGAGCTCATTGACGTTACCAGGCGGATTTTGACATTGCCGTACACGTGTGTCAAGATTATCCCAAAGGTGCTTGATGGGATCTAGATCCGGGCTTTTTGAGGGCCAGTCGTCTATGAAATCAATATTGTTGTTTCGCAAGAACTGGATATTGTCATGGGCGACATGAGGTCTGGCGTTGTCTTGCTGAAACACAGAAATAACGCCGTGATTTTGTAAGAGAGGAACAACGTGTGGGGCAAGGACACGGTCTCTATACTTTTGAGCGTTCAAATTGCCATCAATGACCACTAATTGGGTACGATACCCATAACTTATTCCAGCCCAGACCATCACAGAACCCCCACCGCCAAAACGATCCCGCTGAAGAACGCAACAGTCAGCGTAACGTTCATTCCTACATCGGTAGACCCTGATCCGACCATCACTATTGGACAATGCAAACCTGGATTCATCTGAAAAAAGAATCGTCTGCCAGTCTTGCCTTGTCCAGTTGATGTGTCTATCAGCCCATTGAAGCCTGTCACAGCGATGACGATCCGTTAATACTGTTACGACGTAGGGACTGTTTGCAAACAGTGGAGACCCTGATCAGATGCCACATTCTGTGGCATCTGATCTGGGTCTGCACTGTTTGCTAACTGCCCTTTTGGGGATTCCAAACTAAAATGGGTTAAGCACAAATGAGCAGTACTCTATTTTTAGTGTTATGCATACAAGCTCAATGATCCCCACAAAAAAACACTGATGACTCCCGAGTTAAAATTTGTCTAAAATGGAACACCTCAGAAGAACGTAATTCCAGACAGAGGGTGTATTCAAAGAATTTTTGCTTCATAACATGCCTTTCTGGTACCCACTGGAATTGCCTCATTGAGGCAATTCTAGTGAATACCCAATCATTCAAATGCAAAAATAACAAAAAAAAATATTCTTAATAATCCCCTTATTTGGTGCCATGACTATTCATATGTCATAACTTGTACTTACTTTGCAGGACACTGTGAACATTTGACACTCTTCTGCTTGTGTAGGGCAACCACATGTCGCATTAGGTGTAGTTTTGTTGTCAAGAATAACCCACAACTGTTACACCTGTAAACATTCAGACTTCTTGGGTTAGTCTTGTTTGCAAAAAGTTTTTTCACATCTGGTTTTTGATCTGCTTCATCTTCTGTTGCTCTCTGATTCTTATCTGTATACTTTTTTACTAGATCATTATCAAGAATACACTCTGGACGATAAACACAGTAGTTGGTGTAAAGATTAGTTGTATTAATTTTCAGTACAAAATCGTTAATTAACCTTTCGATTGCTTTGCTTTTTACAAATTTTATTGTATCTATTTCTTTATTTTCCCGCATACTGTTTTCTTCATCAGACACTTCTGCTATCAGACTAGTTTCATTACTGTTTTCAATTTCACTGTCTTCCAAATTTTTCTCAGACTTCTGAATAAATGTTATTATGTGTCTTTTCTTATGTAAAGACAATGAGCCATTAGTTCTGAATAGTTTATTGCATGCTGTACAAATAAGATCTTTTTTAATATGCGTAGTCATATGACTTTCCAAGGTAATTGTTGTCAGGAATGTTCGAGTACAAAGTGCACAGTTGTACACAGGAATTTCATTTGTATGAAACCTTTTCACATGGTTCTTAAGTCCTTTAGTTGAGAAAAAATATTTATCACATTCTTTACAAGCATAAGTTCTTGCATCTTCATTCATTTTATCATGAGAATTGTAATTATGTAACTTAAGTCTTTTGGAATCTGGAAAGTCTTTCTGGCATATCTCACAGCTATAAACTTCTTTCTGGTGAGTTAGCATATGTTCCTTGTAGTCCTCTCTCTTTACACAAAGCATGCCACATAAACTGCACTTCTTGTTGTACTGGTTAAAGTGAATCTTTCTCAAATGTCTTTTGACACTTGATCTTTCGGAGAAGTATTTTCCACACAGACGACAATCATAGGGTTTCTCACCACTATGCAGGCGCATGTGACTAGCAAGATGTCCTGTCTGCGTAAAGCGTTTACCACAAAGTTCACATGCATAGGGCTTCTCACCTGTATGAAGACGTAAATGCTTAGCACGGGAACTTGCATCTTTAATGTACTTTCCACAAACTGGGCAGTCATAGCGTTTGGCTTGAGTTGACCGGTAGTGGTTTTGCATGTGAGATTGGTATAATATCAGATCTAGGAATTTTTCATTACATATGTCACAAGTCATTGGATGAAATCGTCTACGATGTGCCCTATAACTCTTGTAGGATGCAAAATACTTTCTACAATCAAAACAATAGTGTTTATTGACCTGTGGCTTGTTAATGCCATCACTGGTAGAACTTAAATCTAATGTTTCAGTGACAGTATTTTTACCATCCGCTTCTGCTTCGGTGCTGCTATTTAGCTCTTTGTTATCAGATATCATTTGATTTAATGGCAACAACATTGATGATGAATCATTAAGCAATCGTTTCCTCAATTCCTCATCTAAAAGAGCAACATCCTTTTCAAAATGTTCACTGAAATAACCATTTTCATTTGTTTTGCTTTGAAACTGTCTTTCTGACCTTGAATGAATATTTTGATCACTGCTATCTATATCCATGTCAACTGTATTATCAGAGTGATCTGATGTTAAACTTGCTTTATCATCATTTGAATCTGGCTGTTCTTCTTTGATACAAAATTGAGGAGAGTTGACATTGTCAGTTCCAGCCTGACCGGATTCTTTTTTAAATACTAATTTTAATGGCAGCTGACCTATCAAACTGTCAGTTTTACTTCTTTTTTCAAGTGGCCCTACCTGTTCATCTATTTTTCTTTTGCTCTTTTCTTGATCAAATACATCCCCACTGCTTAATTTCTTATATCTCTTGTTAGTATCTATGGAATTGTTCAAATCGACAGACGTATCCTCAAGATCTACTGTTTTACTTATTTTTGAACTTTCCAAAATTGTTTCTGAATTTTTAGCCACTTTATCTGACTGATCATGCACTGACTCAAAAAGTCTTTGATAAACAGCAGAAGACAACACAGAATTATAGCAATCTCTTACTTTTACATTTGGGTTTTTCTTTATATCAATGACAGAATAATGCATGGAAGTCTCATATCCACCAAGAGTTGAATCTCCTAGGCAATCTTCCATATGATCTTCTATCTGGTTTGAATTTGGACTCAAGCCATGAATTTTCACCAAATGCCTCCTGGCACTACTACGATCAGCAAAGTACAGCAAGCACACCTTACATTTAGCTCCTCTTAGTGTATGTGTTTTAACATGGCTTTCAATAAGTCTTATTTGTGGAAAGACTTCAGAACATAATTCACATTCAAATGCCACATTACCATCATGTCGACGGATATGTTTGGACCTAGCGCTAGCATCTCCCAGTTCTTTACCACATATTGGACAATCATAATGCTTAAATACAAAATTCATTCTAGATGTAAATGAGTCCAATGATCCTTCAGTTAAATTATTATCTGTAGAAAAGTTCCTGATAACTTCAGGTTCTTGTATGAACTTACTAGTGGAATCCTTAATACTCGCAAATATTTCAGAGGAATCTTTAATCCTTTCTTCATCTCTATCATTGTTTACTTTTTCATCATTGCCAGCTTCAGTGTTTTTCCAATCTCCTTGGGCATCATTTTCTTTTCCCATTACATCTACTTCCGTTTTTATTTTCTGAATATCATGTAAACCATCAGCATATGCTTGTGCCCCTTCAAGTGTAAAGCCATGAACAGATCTGAGATGGGAGCGATATCGTGACCTTTCTGTTACAGTCTTGCCACAGATATTACAAATTAGATACTGCTGGTTATGAACTGACATATGCACATGTAATGACTCTGAATTAGGAAACATACGCTTACAGACAGTACATTTAAAATCATCCCCATGACGTTTTATATGCCTTCTCAATGAAGTACTGCCACCTAAAAGCTTTCCACAAATATGGCAATCATAAACCTTTGGCTCTGGTAAAAATCCAAAATCAGAGTTTGTAGTTTGCTTACTGACATTACTGTTCAGGCTTTTATTCATTTCATCTGCTTCAAAGTTCAGGTGTTCCTTTGCATCAGGGTGATCTGATGATTTGTCTACTTCATCTGGCTGAGATTTAATGTCAATACTGTTTGATGAACATAATTCTTTAGGTTTATCTATTGTGTTTTCTTCATTGTCAGAAGGTTTTATAGTTTCCTGAGATGTGTCATCTGTGGAAGGATTTGGTAATGTAGGGTAATCATCAGGACCAAGTTCCTTACAATTTTCTTGTACATATTCACGTGCTGTATCCAAGGTGAAGTCATGAAAACGCCTTAGATGTCGTCTATATGTAGATTTTTCTGTAAACATGACTTTACAAAAATCACATTTGATTTTCTTTTCAAACTGATGTGCAACCATGTGTTCTTGTAAGGCAGCTGTCTCTGGAAAACTTTTCTTGCACAAAACACACTTAAAAGCATTATCATCCTTGTGTCGTGTTATATGTTTTCGAAGTGCACTGGGACTACTGAGAATTTTACCACAGATATGGCAGTCTCTTGACACAGGAACATGTAATATTTTATTGATTACTGGATGCTCTAAAGGTCTGTCTCTTGTAGCTGACATCTGTAGCTGTACAAGGTCTCTGTTTAATTCTTTTGTGAGTTTAACCATTTGTTCTTTCCTTTTGATGATATATGCCAAATTTAACTTTTTTTGTTCTTTCCGTATTCTTGCAGATATTATTTCAACTATGTTTGATGGTGGTTCACCTGGACTTTCATCATTTTCTTCATCTTCTTCAAAACAATTCTCACTATCAAAACTATCACTCATATACTCATTTATGCTCTCATCCTTTACAGATGCCAAATCTTCTTCTCCAACAGTATGTATTTCTTGTCTTACAAGCTCTTTATTTTCCTCAGTACATTTCACTGTATACTTATTTTCTGTCTCTGAATTTTCAGCACTTTTATCTATAGCAGTTTCAGAAACTGTTTCACTTTCTTCATTGGTTTTGTGAATAACCTCCCCACTTTCAGAAGATGCAGCAGTTTCAGTATAAGGTTCTGAATTAAGATTATTATTAATTTGTAAAATATCATTAATTTCTTGATCTTCAGATAAATTGTCATGGTCACTATCTGCTTCAGACTTCACTATATCCACACTATCTGCTTCAGACTTCACTATATCCACATCAGTTATTAGATTGGTATGAACATCCTCTTGCATGGCAGCTGGATTTAATACTCTGTTTTCAATTAGACGAACATCATTTGTATTATGTACCTTCCGTAAATGTCTGGTCATACTGGATTTTTCAGAGTAAGCATTACCACAGAGACTACAAGCAAATGGTTTCCGGCCATCATGAGTTCTCATATGAGCATCAAGATGTGTACGCTGTTGGAATAATTTATGACAAACATTACATCGGTAAGAACCAATCCCATAATGATGCTTTAAGTGCTTGTTTAGTGTTTTTTTACTCTGAAGCATTTTATGACACACAAGACATTCAAACTTTTCAGAGGATGGTGCTGTTCGACCACAACCAAACTGTACATGACTTTCATAATTAGCTCTTACACCAAACCTGCTCCCACAGTTCTCACAGACAAAGGCATGTTTCGATAGCCTATGGTTACTGAGTGAACTGTGCTTTGTATACACCATTCCACAGTCAGTACATGCATAGTGTTTAGTTTCAGAACTATCTGAAGCTTTCTGAGGTAGTAAATCATAACTTTTAGCACCATGACTTTCATTCTCTAATGCTGACCTCAGCATGGTATACTTTTCAGAATCTACATTAGAATCCGACTGACTAGTACCTTCTTCAAACTGTTTTAGATCAGATTCCATCAAGGAATGACCAAACTGAACAGCCATAACATCAAGATCACTATCAATCACTTCCATTTTGTCCACTTTAATCACTATTTTATTTTATAAAATTTAGTTCAGCAGACTTTTTGAAACAGCTAAATATCAGAGAGAAGCCATCACAGTGAACACCACAGTATTGAAGGCAATGATTTATAAAGCCTCTGTGGTTTTGATGTTAGTCTTCAAGTAGAGGCTTAGCCTTTTACTAGTCTCCTGTTTCCCAGTTTAACTACATTTTTCTTGTTAAATTATTGTTATCAATACAAGGTTTTGTCCTCTCCAAATAGTCTGGTCTTGCTGATGTTCCCATTTTCTTATTGCAGCAGTCACAAAACACCATCACCATGTCTATAAAAAAAAAAAAAAAAGAAGAGAATGAACATGAATGTTAATAACATAATAAAATATAGTATTTTACCATATTTTACCGTATTCAGACACCTTACCTCCTCACAGTACATGTCCTAAAATTTTAACAAGTTCATTTGACAACCTGAGCCCAGTTGTTCAAAGCATTGTCAGCTTAACAAGCTCGTTAGTGGTCAAAATCTAGTAAGTACAATACCCATTTCATAGGTATTTTTGCTGAAAAAATGTGAGTAGCTTTTGCAAATGCAAAAGCTACTCACATTTTTTCAACAAAAATATTAGCATATATGCCATATTTAATGATCAAAGTTTTAACAAAAACATTAACTGACGACATTGTTAGTTTTGAATAACAGGGCCCTGGTGATGCGTCAAGGAATTGCTGGATGTTTGGCAAATGTAGACCCTGATCAGATGCCACATTCTGCAGCATCCAATCTGGGTCTACACTGTTTGCTCAAGCCCATCTCTCCAAATACTTAGGATATGGTAAGCATATTGATACAGCTAAACTTTATTTGGCTGCTCAGATATAAAATAGTAAACAAGACCAGACCCCAGACAGAATGTTTCTCCTTAATCTTGTCTACCTTGGCTTCAAGGTCACTGAGGAGGTGGGAAAGCTGCACAAATCTTTGGACTAGTATCTCACATCAAATCCTAGAATCTACTATAGATACATGTAGGTGCCATATATAGTTTGTCTGTCATTACTGACAATGACCAATCTTAATCACATGCGAGAAATGCTACTGTTTGTGAGTTCTAAGTTGGCTGATTAGACCAATTCTAGCTCTAAACTGTCTGTTGCAGATGGGACAACAGAGGTCAGAGGTGCCATACCGCACATATCTATATAGATCTTCAAAACTTTAATCTAAAACTTAAATAATTTGTGTGGTAAAAAAAAAAAAAAAAAAAAAAAAAAAACAAGAAAAAAAAAAACAAGAAAAAAAAACAACAAGTTCACATGTCTTGACCAGAGTCAGTGTGTGAGCGTGGTAAATGGTAAGAACTTATTTGCTAGAAAACAGGATATGTCACTTCATGCAAATTGTCTCCTAGACAATTTGCATGAAATGTCAAATTCTATTTTCTAGGAAAACTATGAAAAATACTTGAAAATATCTGCTGAATTTTTTACCCAGCATGCAAAGTGTTAACATTTCATAAGATTTGTTCCTAAAGGACACAACTGGCATGAAATTATACACACTATTTTTGAAGAATGAAAACAGTATCAATTTGAAATCTGCTGACTTTGCCTGAAAACTTGAACATTATGAAATACATTGTATTTTAAAATTGTGCACTTGACTGCAAGGTCACCTCAGGGTTGACCCAATATCAGTTCCTGTATAAAGTACATGTACATCCATCCAGGCATTCAGGAGTTATCTCTTTAACCTCTACCATGCTCTGGCCTAATTCAGCAGACGATAAATTGATATTTTTTCTTATTTTTCCCAGAAAACAGGATTAGACATTTCATGCAACTTGTCTCAATTGGAGACAATCAAAAATATTTAGACCTGTTGTAGTACAGAATCAAAGTTGTTTTGCCCCAACTGTTCCCCCCCCCCCCACCCCCTGTGTATGGGCCTGAGTTGGGTGATGAGGCAAATATATAAGGAACATCAATATATATTTCATGCACAATAGCCCGCTTTCAGCACCATTTGTTCTACAACAATATTTGAGAAACATCTCAGAAACCTGGCCACGAGGTTATAAAACTTTTTTCATGCTCAACTCAGCTGAGCATGAAATTTTCTCTGCTAATATTTTCATATTTATTAGCAGAGAAATTTTCATGCTCAGCTATATTTAGCAAGAAAGAATTTGCAATTGTTAGTAATCTGTGATTTATTAGCATGAAAAATTTCATGCTCAGCTGAGTTGAGCATGAAAAAAGTTTTATAACCTGGGGGCCTGATATTGCCCTGTCATGTGAGCCTTAGGATAATATACTCAACAAAATAATTTAAGGGTTAGTGCAATTTCCTGTATGCAACCTTTGACCGAGTCTATGACCAAACCACAGAAGATATTGAAGCACTGTTGATTGTTTTTTAAAGTGGAACCCAAAAAGGAGTGTTTCCAACAACAAATTTTAAAATGAAAATTTTCATTTTAAAATTTGTAAAAAAAAAATGCTACTTTTTACCCCAAAATGGAAAACTGACACTTGAACATGATAAGTCATGTCTTGACTTGTTTGTTTGTGTTGAGGTTTTACGGCCCAGTCAACCCAATGGGGTCATGTCGAGCGCTGTCAGTTTTCCTAACCACACGTTTACTGGGCAGGCTTAGTCCTCTAAGCGGTTAACCAGTATTGTGCACATTCTTTCGCCAGAAACTGACAACTGTCCTTCTTGAATCAGCGGAAGGGAGAGAATGACCGTAGAAAATATTTCATGATCAATCTCGACTTCAAACTGTGAATAAATCATAGAGAAAGCTTTGATTTCAATCAAGAAACTCACATTTTCCTAAGGTACCCTCTATAGATTATTCACTGTCTATGGGGAATCAATCATCAAAGCAATTTTAGCCGCTTAAATGGTTGACCTCTTTTTCTGGCCATACCTGTGTGTCTTTTACCCCTAAGAAAGTGGAATTTGCAAGATTGTGTTTGGGGTAAATCATCTTTTTGACTAAAAATAGAAAAATTCAGATATCCTGAAGAAACACATTTTTGAGGTAAAAAGTCTTTTTTCAGAAATTCTCATTTTTCTCAGAATCTCCTAGGCTGACAATGTCTGCACCATTGACAGTTTGGTAGCACAACATAAAATGCTAACATGTTGAGCTTACTGAAATGGACTTGCAAATATCAGTATTGCCAACAGAATAATTTTAACAACTGACGGGTCACATTTTAATGTTAATGAAAGGGAAACTGAAACTGGTTACCCTTTAATTATTTTGTTGAGTATATATCCTTAGTTAACAATTAGCTTCAACATGAGCTCTGTTTGATCAGTGTCTCTGACATGCAATCGGTGGGCAGGGGAAGATCTAAGGTTTCTTCTTTGTTGAATGCACATGCTGGTCTGGACCTTTTCTGTTTGCACGTAAGCATACTTAATAGAAACTTATTAAATAAATAACAGGACAGCTCACATGAGCAGTCAGGAGCATAACTTCTAAAATTTAAAATTTTGAGAAGATTTATAACTTTGTTAAGTTAAAATTCACCTATAAAGTAACCTCCCTTCCAAAGTGTAAGAGTTAACTTTCCTGAAGGTTTTAACTTATTTATGGTAGGTTATTTCTGAGATATGTAAATATTTTGAAAATAACCTAAGTAAGTTAAAAAGTGCCAGCATATTTTTTCATTAACTTCAAAGGCCCTGCGTACACATTTCTAGACGATGCATACACAATTTTATTGCTTGATCATAAAGTTATGCAACAGATCTTTCATACAAAATTAACCACTTGCCCATGAAAATTGCTGTAAGTCTACAATCAGAAGGTAATAAAAGGTGGCACAAATTAAAAATTAACTGAAACAAGTTAAATTCACAAATTGTAGCAAAACTGATAACTCTTTTGAGTTAAAAAAAATAACTTGTAGAAGTTATGCTCCTGCCTGCTGAGGTTGCCCATACTCCCACATGAAAATTCTAAATCTGTGACTGATTTTGGTGTCAAGTAGGCTGGTAGGGATGGTACTGCATTTAAATTTTGGACCACTATCTATCATCAAGCAATCATGAACAAAATCCATCAAAGGGCTTGGAAATAGTCAAAGAGGTCCTAAAAACTTTAACGTAAAACTTTAACATGAAACTTCTAGGTCAGTGGCCTTGACCTTCAGGTCAAGTAGGGCCGCATTAAATTTTGGACCAATATCTATCATCATACCAATCATGAACAAAATACATCAAATGATTTGAAAATAAGGAGGTCCTTTGTGGACCCCGTCGCTGCCAATGCTGGCGGTAGAACAACAGCTCTTCCTGAGTGTTGTTCAGGCCAGCTAAAGTGGTAAAAAAAAAGTTTTACATAAATAAATATCAAATATCATTTATAAAAATAATGTACATGTATGTAAACTTTTGCCTGCCAATATTTAAATTCAGCAGATTCAGTACTAAATTATGTTTGGACATATTTACTAGGTGTGATAGTTCCCTTTCACAAGGTGTTATCTTATTAATGACACCTACTGACTCAATCCCCCTTCACAGTGGTCAGAGAAATTTGCTGTCTCTTAGCCGTCATAAAGCACAAAAAAAAAGAGCGCTTATGCCATATGCTGGCAATGAAAGCCCAGAGTAGCCTGTTCATTCACATACTCTGATCAGGACCTTCACTGACCAAGTTCAGAATCATTGTATACTGCAGAATATATACGTGAGCAAGAAAGCCCTCATTCTTCCTTTTCACATATGGTGTAAGGACTAACTGGTATGAATAATAAAGAAACTGTATAGCTACAAAATGTTCAAACATTTTATTTGATTTACATGACCAAATATTATGACTAAAGTCCTCCATAATCAAAATTATAACAAATATTTTTGCACAGTGTTGAAACCAACAGGCTAACACACATATATAATTCTTTATTTCCTGACTCAATAATGATATGTTTTATTTCCCCTCAAAAGTATGCAATTACATGGTATGTTTTATACCAACCCTAATATAGGATGGCTATAATTTAAGTGATGAAGATAGGGACTTCCAAGGGTTTTGGGGACATGGAAATGTACCTAATTATGGGGGTACTGAGTGTTTATTTGGCAGATTCTGATTCTTTTAAAGGGGGCTTACAATTTACAAAGTGCCCATTTGTTCCCCAGTAACTGATAACTGCCCTTCTAGAAAATGATGTTTGTGTCAATACTTAAACTGTGTCTTAAGGCGAAACGTCTTGTTACCATTGTACAGGATAGCTCACCTTAACACGTACTTGCCCATCAAATTCCTCAGATCATGATCTTGACATCACAGTCACTTGAGTGGATGTCATTCTTGCACTGAAAAAAAGGCAACAATCGCTTACAGATCTGTAAAATGTTCAATAAACTCTTTCCAGACATTCAAATAATATACCGGTAAAGGCATTTCCTAGGATATTTTATGGTCAGAAATTAATTTTAATTGTGTGAGTTGGAGTTTATAGCCCAGTCAACAGTTTAAAAGCCCAAGTCGTGCAGGTGAATTAACACACTGAGTACTCACACTTTTTTCAGGGCAGTCTTAGTCCTCTCAGTGGTTAACAGGTATTCTGTGCACATACTTTCACAAGTAACTTACAACTGTCCTTCTTGAATCTGCAGATGGGAAGAATGGCCATAGAAATTATTTCATGATCAATGCCTATGGAAGTTATGTGGCTATTAGCAGGGCCTGACAAATTCAAGTTTCAACCATTTGCCCGGCAGTCCACTCCACAGGATCTTGAAAATAGCTTGGAATTACAATATTCCTTATATATTCTATACATTTTTCTGGGCAAGTGAAATAAAAAATCACTTGCCCAGCCAAGATTTGGACTTGTCCCAGGCAGTTGGGCAATGGATTTGTAAGGCCCTGCTATTAGACTTGTCCCAGTGTTAATCACTCTTTGTTGCTTTGTGGTTTATTCTACGAGGCGATTTGTCTTACCTTGTGTTATTTTGTTCTTGTGTTTTTCAGTCCTTTTAGCATTGCGATTACCTCGCTTGGGGAAGAGGGAGCTAATCTTAGTGCTTTTCCTACATTTGTTGCTTGTTTGGTTTTGTCTGTTTCCTCTTCCTCTTGGTGTCTGGGAAGGGCTGCGGTTTGTGATTGTGGCACTCCCTGGACTTTTCTCTTACCATTTTTTTTTTTTTTTTGTGACCCTGGATCGCTATGGACAGCACTATTGAGTTCAGCAATCAGAAATTAAGCAACTCAGCAATGACAGATAGATTGACAGTCTAACCAGTTGAGTAGTACTTGACCCAAAGCAGATTGCACTAGTTTGTATGTTCGGACTTTGCTGTGGACATGTGGCATAGTGTATATTTTCTTGCATCCATGACTGAAATGCAATTCCTAACATTATTACGCCATCAGCAGCCACTATACATGTAGCTCCAGATATGAAAAGTAACCAGAAAAAAATATATATTTCTCCATGAAACATGTTGGGGTACATGTATGCATTAAAAAAGCCTCATTGTGGCAATTCTGCATACCTACATTTGCTTTCCTGGAGAAATAAGAAAACTACCGTATTCAACAGCACTCTGCGCTTAGGTTCTTCAAAATTACTTGTGTAACGGAATAGTATATATATCACTTCTACAGCCTCGCTGTGGAAGCCAGCTTTTATGGCGACACTGGTAGAATGACTGGCTTTTTTTACAAAGTTAAGCAACGGAGATCGGGGTTAGTACCTGGATGGGTGACCACAGTGCTTGACTTCGTAGAAGACCCGATTTCATGCTACATTGGTGGCAGCGGTGGGATGGCAGACAGTGTCCTCAGTGTGTTGCATATAGGCTCCGCCCTCGGATTTGCCTAGTGCGGCGTGTGACTTCGGGACAAAGTGAAGTCAAGAGAAGAGGGGGAGAAAGTAACAGAACAGTATATATATCACTTCTACAGCTTCGCTGTGGAAGCCGGCTTTTAAGGCGACACTGGTAGAGTGATTGGCTTTTTTACAAAGTTAAGCAACGGAGAAGGCGGTTAGTACCTGGATGGCTGACCGCAGTGCTTGACTTCGTAGAAGACCCCGTTTCACGCTACACTTGGAACACTCAGTTGTGGTAAAATATGTATCTACCTATTAAGGGTACATTTAAAAAAATCAGAAAGGATTATTTGATGATGATTATGCCATTTTTTGTCTAATTTTCTTTATAACAGCATATGTTGTGGGTATTAATTTGAATTGCATCGACAAGTCCATGCAATTCGAAAGAGTACCCACAACATATGCCTTTACAAAGTAGACAAAAAGTACAATGGCTGTAATTCTGAAGACTACGGATTTGCTTGACTGTGCGCTTATAGGGGTATGTGCTGTAATAAGGTTAAATTTTCTTTCTTTTCTTTCTCCGTATACTGCCTCACGCCCTCGAAGGCATTCTAGGCAGGTGGGCTCTGTCGTGCTGAAAGAAGAAGGAAAATATAGACAAAAGAATAAAGAGGGGATAGTGAGAGGATAAAAGGTGATAGGGTGAAAATAGTAATTGAGGTAGAAGGCTTAAAAACAAAAATTAAAAACATCACTTTTGGGACCTAGGGGCGGGAGTGGTGCAGTTTACCAACTTCTTCCTTGAATGCATCAAGGATTGGCAAACATACGACCGATTCAGGGAGGGCATTCCACTGAACTATGGCTAGTGGAAAGAATGAGTATTTACAGAAGTTTCTGTGGGTGTGAATCTGACGGAAAGTCATTGAGTGGCAATTTTTAGAAGTCCAAGTTTTGGGTTGGATATAATCTCGGATGGGAAATGCCACAAGCCCATAGAAAATCCGGTAAAACAGGCATACGCGGGCGTCTGACCTTCTTTGTTCGAGGGTCCGCCATCCTAAGTTTTCTATCATGGATGTGACACTGGACCTATAGTCATAGTTACTGGTGGTCCATTGTGCGGCTCGACGCTGAACTTTTTCTATTTGAGAAATCTTATCCTTTGTATGAGGGTCCCATATGGGAGAGGCATATTCTAACTTGGGACGTACTAGTGTGTTGTAAGCAGTCTCTCTCATTTCAGTATATCTATACATTTTGGATGAAAAATAAGCAGCTTTCCTGGAGCTATCAAATGCAGAAGCCACGTGATTTTATCTTGCTATTAACCCTGTATATAGAATGTTCCTTCATGAATGTTCATAAGATCACATAGCACGGGTCTGCTGAGACTCCACCTGGCATTATAATTGGGAGATGAAGGTATTTAGATGGATTTAGAAATATATATACTGAGCTGTACATTTGGTAAATTACTGTACCAAAATAAATGAACATGTATATAAAACAACAACACAAATGGTGGAATAGTATCTTCATGGAATACTCAAATCAGTAATAGTATTTTAGTAGTCGTTTTCGTAACCTGCACTTCCTGGTGTCAAGGACGAAACAGCTGGTTACGAATCGTGTAACCCAACTGTCCTGAACCGACAAATAACATCGATACACACCAAAATTACTGTAATTCAAGAGTCCAGAAAAAATATTAAAACGTATCTCAATAAAAAATGATCGACCTGTACCTACTGAGTTTCTCAAAATAGTATATTTTCACTCTGAAACGTTGCATAAATTATGGAGTCCTTGATCTTTTGTTTGCATCCGCATCGAGGTTGACGGGTTCGAATCTCAGTTCAAATGCAGTTGTCGCCCTTGTAGGTTTTCCTACCTCCATTTCGGCGCTAGATGTAAATAAACAATTGAGCGAGTTTTGAAAAATGAAGTTGCAGTATTTGATATTTTTGGTGAATTCGGGTAGGCGTCATATTATTTATGTGTAGCGAATATTCTCTAAGAGAAGGCCGATCTCATAATTCTTTTGAAGTCAAACGTTGAAATATGCGATAGCTTGCAAATGCGCAGTCTCTTGCTGTCAACATATGCCTGACCCACTTTAACATGACACAGTCCATATGATGTGAAATATGCCCACCAGAACCGCAAGTCTGGAGTCAAGAGGCCTTATTATAGACCAGCCCAACTGACATTCTCCCTGGATGATATGACAACTGATTCTTGACCCAAGTGTGTTCTTCTAGAGCAGGTCTGTTAGTGACTAACAGGTCTATCTATCGAATTACAGTCAAAACGGCCCCAAGTCAAAACGGCCCCAAGTCAGAACGGCCACCATTTGGTCAAAACGGCCCCATAAATTGGTCAAAACGGCCCCACATCCCAAAAATGAAGGTCAAAACGGCCCCAAGTCAAAACGGTCCCATTTTTTTTTTTTTTTTTTTTTTTTTTTTGTAAATGCATAGACAAACAGACGTACAACTTAGTATTTAGGAGTAGGAAATACTTGTAATGGCAAAATTATGTATATACTTGTAAACAACAATGAAACAGGTGAGTATTATGTTATGTAAGCAAAGAAATGTGATAAAATAAATGATACTGAAAACAGAGTTTGTGTTTTGTTTTCTTTTGTTATAAACAAAAAGTTAATTGCAGATAAATACCATTTGATTATTATTATATACTCATATCATATTATATCATAATCGGATTTTTGATTAACATGCAAAGGCAACATCCACATCAGTGGGCCCCCCCTTCCAGATAGCTGGCTTGCTGCACGCATGGCAGATCTCACACCAGATCTCCAGGTACGTCTATCATGAGGGTTGATATCCGAGAGCTTCCACTCTCTGCAATCCCTCCCTGTCAGCTGCTTCCACATGTCCATACCATCGTTTTCTCCTTCAGAATGCGGTCCTGATCCTCAATGCCAAGTCGCACAAGTAGTTCATTGGATCTGGTGGTGACAATTTCTTGGGCCTGACATTGCAGATCTGTCTGATCATTGCCCTGTCATTTCGCTGCAGACGCTGGAGGTTTGGCTTTGTCAATGTCTAGGTCTCACTGGCATGGAGCATAGCGCTTTGCACACAAGAGCTGTACACAAGGCCACATGTTTTCAAAGAGAGGTGGTGTGAAGAGAGAACTGGTAGCAGATCCTTGAACTTCTTCCAGGCGGTTTTCACACGTGTTATGGTTGAAAGTTCACAGCCACCTGCTGCTGAGAGCATGTCTCCTAGGTAGCAAAAAGAAGCTACCACCTCAAGCTTGTCAGGTCCGACCTGGACCTCCTGTGGTCTGCCATCCAAGGGGCATGCAATTCCCTGGCACCGTGTACATCTGTAGTCAGGGTCTTTTTTTCAAGCGCTTGAGCCCACTGCATTTCTTGTGCACCCAGTGCTTGCAGCCATTGCAGAAGATGCTGTTGCTGCCCACTCCAGTGCAACATACGGCCCAAGGAAACTCGCCTGAACTCTGTGGGGCATACACAGACAAAAAGGGGTAACCACACTTCGGCCGTCTATGAGCTTCACTAAAATGATTCTGCCGGAGACTCTCTGAACCTCAAAAACTTTCTCTATCCACTCTTCTGCGACAAACACTCCTACACCAGCAGTGCCATTGTCATTTCCTGACCAGTAGAGCTTGTACCTGGTGTCCTTGCCCTAGCTTGATTGTGCGACAGTTGCCACCACGGTATCTGATTTCCTGAATGCAGCAGACCCAATTTCCTGCGGGATAGTGTTTCCACTACCTCGCAAACTCTTCTTCTCAGGGTGTTCACATTGAGTGTTCCCACCCTGAATTTCCTCAGGTGCTTGCTTGATTCGCCACAATGGCCCGACCCTGCCTCCCACACCTGACAGGAGGCCAAGCTGGAGACGTTACCAACAGAACGTTGCTGTCTGTTGGCACCGCCTAACTGTGTACCTTTTCTTCTGCTTGCCATGTATGATTTTGGAACAACTGTTTTTTACGGGACCCCTAGCTGACATCCCAACTCAGTTCTTTTACGGCATCTGAGCATGCACGCCCTTCCCACACTCGGGCAGTGTGCTTTGCCGTTGTCCTTATAAAGAAAGGATCGTCCGCCAAATCACAATAGCTAGAACACCAAGCCATCGGTCTGTAAATGATTGCTGCCTAGCTGGCAGCCTCGTAACCCTGAAGGTGGGGAGGCAACTGTGATAGAGGGCAGCCTCACATTCCCACACTCATATTGAGTGTCACAGATGGATACAGTTTTATGCCATACCCAGGACTGTACTAGTCTATAACAATAATCACAGAAGTGTGAAACGGGACCAAATTGAAGATATTTTCAAACTTCCTTGTTATTACCAAGCTTTCTTTGCTTTTTAACGCGAAATAACCAATATCTATATTTTTAATTAGTGACATTTGCTTAGCCATCATATCTCATAATCAAGTCTGGATACTGGAATACTCGCATACTGCAACCCTATAGTGTTAAACAAAAACGGAATCTTGTTATTTATATTACTTATGTTATTTATGTTACTGCAATTTGAATAGTGAATAATAAAATGTGAATTGTGCATTTTTTATTTGCCTTAACAGCTATTATGAATCAATCCGCGTCATAAAGGATCAGCGTCCAAAAATGACCCCGTTTTCGACTATTTTCCCTACAAAAAAAGTTAATATAGACAAGATTTATTCAGTTGAAATTGATTAGCGCTGAAAAATGCATTTACATACATTACTTTTTACTTAAATCCTAAGTCGAATTTGAGGCCATTTTGGGGGCCGTTTTTTGGGGCCGTTTTGACCAATTTGCAACTGCAGTTGGGGCCGTTTTGACCAATTTGGGGTCGTTTTGACTTGGGGACGTTTTGACTTGGGGCCGTTTTGACCTGATACCTATCTATCTAACAGGAATGCTTGACTATACCTCTACTGTCTGGGTCATATCAGCAAGGAAACATCAAGACCCTTGAGTAAGTACAACATGGAGCTGCCAGATAATGAGATGTGTACAACGATTATACCACACATACACCTGGTTGTGTCACAGCAATGGTGAAAGACATTGGCTGGGAAAGTCTCCAAGATCGATGGTACATTGCCAGATTGAGTCTTCTGTACAAGATGCAGCATGGATTAATGGACGGGACACCTCCTACCTACAACAAAGTCAGTCGGACAAGACATGAAAACGCGCCTATTCAAGTATACTGAAAAGTTTACCACCAAAAAAAATGAAAAATTTCATATAAAAATTCTAATATTTTTCATATTTCTGCTCAAAACATAGATTGTGGGTACTCGTGAGAACTGCCTCAGCGAGGCGGTTCTAACGAGTACCCACAATCTATGTTTTCGAGCAGAAATAAGAATAATAATGTATACCCCTGTAAACCCCAGTTTTACTATATGAAAGTGGGGTTTAAGGGGGTCAACATTATATAAGCATGTTTTTGTGATGGGCAGCAGAGGATTCTTGCAGGAGAGAATTAACAGCGAGGTCTACTATAACTCGTTCTTCCCTTGCACAATTCGGGCAAGGAACAGTCTGGCAGGAGACATCACTGCCACTACTTCCTTGGAATTCGGGCAAGGAACAGTCTGGCAGGAGACATCACTGCCACTACTTCCTTGGAAGAGGTCCAGGCGAGTCTAACCAGTAGACTGGCCCTTGCCTAATCCGTGTCATCCAAGATCAAGACCAGATTGTACATACAGTTATTTGGCTAGTTCGGAGTTTTAGCTAGTTCCGAATAAGTAAAAAAATTGTCATCAAATACACAGCAGTGGTCAAATTTAAAAAGGAAAAATTGGTATGGATCTGTCGTTCATTTATTCTTTTTCATATATCAGAAAATAAATATGGAAAATATAACCTTATTGATCGATATGATCCGATATTCCCTAGCAACACTATGCATAACATAAGTTTTGTAAATGTATAAATAACATTTGCCTAGATATCCTTAAGTAGACAGTCAATTAAAACATTTTTTTGTTCAACTATTGGGTGGAACATTCTTTTCAACATCTGCTTAAATGCTCCCTGCAAGGATTTTAAACAAAGTGCATGTTTTCAACCATTAATTGACCACTAAGTTCTGGGTAATGTGTTTACACACTGTGTTTAAAGGTGTGTAGATATTGATGTAGTGTATGTAAAAGAATCTAACACATGTGACAGGCAATTGAAGCAAAAATATGAGCCTCGTCATGAGATAACCTGCTTTATGATATATGCGAACAACAAGGACACATAGTTTGTGCATCTGTGCTGTCTGATCAGCACCGTTGTTCGCTGTCTAGACAGTATACAACCTATCAAAACTTTCAAGACTAGCTAATCCAGTGTTGTGGCTGAGTTAGCCAATCTATGGCTGAGTAGGCTTGAGTTACTTGGTTGAAAACCTCGAAGACAGGTATTCTGGTGTTGTCGCTTATATATTATCTTATGGAGAGACTTCGTAGGGGCATCACATGGCACTAAACACCAGCTGCAATTGGATAAATTAACACATAGTTTTACTGCAAGCTTATAATATTTTCGGGTTTCAGAAGGGGGTAAAATAGGACCTTTTGCGCATATTCCTTTCAACTTCTTAAACCTCACTGAAATATTTTTATATTGGAAAGATTATTAAATCCAGAAATAGGAGCTAAATCTTGCAGTAAGAAGGGTGTACAACCCGAAAAATTTTTATGCCATGAATGCGATTCTGACTTAAAGGGCCAGTTTTAAGGTCTTTGTGAACCTGTCCCTTTGTGACGAATGTGGAGAAGTAAGAAAAATAAAGTACTTTTTGATTGAAAAAGGTCTTCATCTGGACATACCATTATGTAATTATTTCAGATACGTTCAGTTGGAGTGAGACTATTGCTAGTATAATACAGCGGCACAGACAGAAACAGTGTTACTGGACAGCTGTTTCATCAGACAACCACCAGGTTAATAAGGTAATATTGTATGGAGGTCTTCTATAGGAAATTTTGATACCAGTCCACAGATACCTTATATATTTGCATCCAAAAAGTACCAATATTTATCCCCACACTGTTTAAACAAAGCGATGGCGATTTTGAGAATGCCTCCGTCCATCCATCCTCACGCTATTTCTTCCTAAACCACTGGGCAGAATTTAACCAAACATGCTACATGACCTCCTATATGACTTGTTCCAATTGATTTTGTTGTTATGTATCATGTATATAAAAATTTATGCCCAGTAAAATAAACAACACAAATATCCTACTATGTAAGCATGTTTTCATTCAAAGCTACACTGTGCTGAACATTCACTGAAAATATATTAAAGAAGCATAAAGCACGATTGCTTATCTCCATGTGCGCAACACCGTGTTGTGAAAGGAAAAGGATCTTTTGGAAAAGATGGTTGTGGAGAATCAGTTTAGTGGCGGCTGACATTTTGGTTTGATCTCCAATATCCAATATCGGACAATGTAATTCAACCTCTTATTTAGTCTCCCATATAATCAGACTGAAATTGTAGTCCTTTAAGTGAATACGGAACAAAAATAATTTTTCTTCCATTGCAACATGTGCAAGGGTGGTCAAATTTTACTGTTTGTGGTGACAGACAGGCATGTAAAAGTACAGTTCTTGGAGAGATTACAAATCACTGGTTAAATACATCACCATTTCAGTGAAGGCTTAACCCTTGTCCTGCTGAACCCGGATATACTCTGCCTTTGCAAACAGTGTAGATCCAGATCAGTTGGCTGAAGAAGCCAACTGATCTGGATCTATACTGTTTGCCATTAAGTATGTGAATTTACATCAACAATTTGGATCAAGTAGTCTGATTGGCAGAAAATAAGATGTGGGTGTGGCTTCTTAATTTATTCAGCAGGACAAGGGTTAATATGCCTTCTGTGGCATCTGATCTGTTTGCCCAGGCCTGTCAGCCCGAACACATAGAGTAAATGCGGAAATTTTATCAAATCAAACCCTTTCAGAAATCATCCTGAATCTGCCCTTGATTCATAAAAAATGCTGTTCCTCATCCCATTTCCCATGGGTCCGACGTGTAAAATTGAAACTTGTAACTTCCGACTTGTAAAGGGCATATGCAATTAGCTCCTCTTAGACAGTAAACCTACAGAGTGAGGGTCTTACCCCACATTTACCATAGTACAAATAAATATTAGTACTGGGCCATTCGCATTTCCAGTATAGATTGCAAAAATATAAGTGAAGATACCCTGAAGATACAACAGTCACAAAGTAACATTTCTCTTGCCTCGCATGAAAAAACTGCATGCTCGTAATAGTAATGTCATTTAAAATTGTGGTGGGAAACCGTTTCGGGAGAAAAACAAACTTATGTTTGTTAAATTATAGAGCCTTTTCTAGTCAGAAATGCATACGAAACTGGCACAAATTAAAAATGTAAAGAACCTAAGTATTGGGACAGATAGGTCGATGCAAACAGTGTAGACCCAGATGAGACACCGCAGACAACAAGGGAATGAAACTAATTTGGATGAAGTTTGGAAAATACTTTGAGGACAATAAGACCTGTGCCACCAATGAAGACTCAGACCAGTCTGCACATTCATGCAGTTTTCGCTATTTGCATGCGCTTCTATGGCCTCTGAGCTTTTCAAGATCGTCCGAGTATATGCATTTACTCGGAGTAACTGGGGTGATATGAGGGAGTCCATGAAACGCCGAGATTCAACAAATCAATCAAACAAGTTATTCACTGAATCGATATAAGTTTTATACAAAAGCCTTATGCAGTTTTTTTTTGTTTTGTTTTTTTTTGTTTAAAGTCATGATTATTCGTGTTTTTCACCGGTATTCTGGTGGTATTCCAGCTCTTAATTAATTAAAGCCAGTATTTGTATCTTCAGTAGGTGTCTTTCACAAGTATTTCTGCATTTTTCATGGATATTCTGGTATTTTGGTAGTATTCTGGTATTTCGGTAAGTCATGTGACTTTCATGCTATCTCTTAAAGCATCCAGAGGAAAACTAAACTTGCTACATGACTTCCCCACGTAGTAAGGGTGTGCGAGAGCAACATTATTTTTCACTTCTCTCTGTTTGATGGTGAAAGCGTGGGAATTTGTGATGGCATGCCATCGACTGTTGGATCTAGTTTTTCTTATTTCTGCCACAGAGGCATTTCTAATGAGTACCCACAACATGTTTTCATGCAGATATAAGAAAACTACATGTATTTGCTTGATATCCCATCTTAGGCCAAATAAAAAATTATGTGTGTTTAGGGTAACATGTTAGAACAAAATAGGTAGGGTAGGTAGGGATCCTTTTTTTTTTTTTTTTTTTTTTTTTTTACATTTTTTTTATGAAAAATAATGCCATAATTACAAAATTATTTGGACTTCATACATAATTCACAAATATTTACTGTTTGATTATCCTTAGCTATTTCTAAAAGTACTGATAGAATGCAAACGATGTAGACGCTGATCAAACTCCTTTAGGAGCAGTTTGATCTGATTCTACATTGTTTGCTCAGCCTTCTTTTTCTGAATGTTTAGCATAAATATTGTATCCCAATGCCACCTGTTTTTTTATTATTGTTTTTTTTTTTTTTTTTTTTTTTGAGAAAACATGAAAAAAATTGCTAGGTTTCACAAGGAAAGTTAGGTAGGGTAGGGTTACCCTAAACACACATGTTTTTTTATTTGGCCTTGTCCTGAACTGTGTATTTGGGTAGACATGCATGAGCAAACAATAAACCCTGATCAAACTGCTCACAATGAAGATCTGCAGCTTCACTGTTTGTTATTCAGCTAACATTTTTATTTTAGACACATTGGCAGTTCAGAGTTTAGGATTTTATTTAAGTACCATACATTATAGCATGTTTGATAAAGAGCTGTGATGACCAGGCGGTGACTTTAAAATTTCTATCTTGAAATGTGGCAAATACATGTACATTGATATTTTTGCTGAAAAAATGTGAGTAGCTTTTGCAAGCTACTCACATTTTTGCAGCAAAAATATCAATGTATTTGAAAATACTTTAGCCACAATCTGACAATAGTTAATGAGTTTGTCATTAACCAGCCCATTAAGTAAATGGTGCTTTGAACAGCTGAGCCCATATGTTTTAGGGTAAATACAGGAGATTGCTACATTTAATAGAATATATTTTCATTGCTCTAGATAAAGTGTTACTTTTGTGTTTGGGGGACAAAAAAACACTTTATCTAGAGCAATGAAAATATATTCTGTTAAATGTAGCAATCTCCTATATTTACCCTAAAACATATGGGCTCAGCTTCGAAGAAAAGCGAGGGGACATAGTATTCGGCTTTACATGGTGTGTGGTGCATGGTTCCAAGTTTGTAGTAGGTACCTTGTGAGTGCAACTCCTCCTACAGTTTTGGACTGATCCTTTTGAAACTTTACAGGTGTTTTAATCATGGTCTGAAGATGTGCATGTGCTTTTTACAGAATCCTTAAAATTTTTTTTATCACTTTTTTTACATTTTTAACTTAGACTTTTTTTTGCATGGTTCCAAGTTTGTAGTGGGGACCTTGTGAGCGCAGCTCCTCCTACAGTTTTATTACCGATCCTTCTGAATCTTCACATTTATCTTAATCATGGTCTGAAGATATGCATGTGCTTTTTACAGAATCTTGAACTAATGTTTTTCAAATTTTTCACATTTTTAACTTAGAATTTTTGTCATGCTTCAATACTGTGAAAGTATATACCGGTATGTAGTAGGTACCTTGTGAGCACAACTTTTCCTACAGTTTTGGACAGATCCTTTTAAAACTTTACAGGTGTTTTAATCATGGTCTGAAGATATGCATGTGCTTTTTACAGAATCCTTAAGTTATTTTTTTTTTTTCACTTTTTTCACATTTTTACCTTATTTTTTTGCATGGTTCCGAGTTTGTAGTGGGGACCTTGTGAACGCAACTCCTCCTACAGTTTTATACCAATCCTTCTGAAACTTCACAGATATCTTAATCATGGTCTGAAGATATGCATGTATTTTTTACAGAATTTTGATATAATTTTTTTTCAAATTTTTCACATTTTTTACTTAAACTTTTTTTCATGCTTCAGTACTATGAAAATGTATATGTAGTAGGTACCTTGTGAGTGCAACCCCTCCTACAGTTTTATACCATTCGCACTGAAACTATACAGATGTTTTAACCATAGTCTGAAGATATGCATACAGAATCTTGAAGTTACTTTTTGTTTTTACTTTTTTTCACATTTTTAACTTTTAACATAGACTTTTTTCATGCTTCAGTAAGTATGAAAGTGTATATAGTAGTAGGTACCTTGTGAGCACAACTCCTCCCAAAGCTTTAAGCAAATGCATCTGAAACTTTACAGGTATTTTGCTTGTGATCTGAGGATACACGTGTGCACTTGGAATCTTGAAATTATGTTGTTGTTTTTTTGTTTTTGTTTTTTATTTTTCCACTTTTTTTAGCTTCAATTTTTTCCTGCTTCAGTACTTAGGTAAGTGATACTGGACCAATGAGCCTCTGGTTAACTTACTCATTTTTAACAGCTCAATAAAAATAAGGCTGGGGACATAAATTCCCTATGGAATTCACTTGTTGATGTTTTTTTTTTCATCCAGAAAGTATTGCTGTTTTTCTTATTTCTCCACAAAAAAACGTATGTTGTAGCCTTGTAGGTAATTATTAGAAATGCCTGTCAAACTACATGTATCTCCTTAGGAGACTGTTTGCATGAAATCTAGAATTTTATTTATTTTTTTTTTTTTTTTTTTTTTTTTGAAAAGTGGGTTTGACATTCATGCAATTTGCAAGACAATTAATTTTGTAAGACATGTTGAGCCTTATTTTCTGGAAAAATAAGAAAAATATGGCTAATTTATCATCTTCTGAATTTTCTCAGAAAATGCTAAAGATTTCAATGGTAAGGAGTTAATGTGTCCAAATAATTAGAATAAAATATAATATGGTAAAAACTGAATTTCTGAGTTGACCACAGTGATGCCAAGATTGGCCTGTATCTCTCAGACTCAGATGTTTGTGCTAAATTAACCCATTGAAGACTGGAGACCCCTAGACAGGTAACTTGCAAACAGTGCAGACCCAGATCAGATGCTACAGAATGTGGTGTCTGATCAGGGTCTCCACTGTTTGCAAATAGTTCAACCATTTTTCTTTGGGAATATCTACATCATATAGCCTGACATACCTAAAATTGAAAATGGACTCTTCCAATATATAGTGTGGGAGAGTTTATTCAGTCTTTAATGGGCTAAAGATAATCAAGTTGGTATGTTGACATAGATAATTGGACTATCCAGATAAATATTTTTCTTATTTCTTCACCAAAATATATGTTGTGGATACTCATTAGAAGTGTCTTGGTGAGACACTTCTAACGAAAACCCAAAACATATATTTTTGTAAAGAAATCAAAATATTGGCACATTTTGGTTTTAACAAAAAAAAAAAAAAAAAAAAAACTTTATCTAGGCACAGGTATGACTGGAAATAATTATGTCATGCAAGATTAGGCCATGTGTCATAGCATATTTATAAGATTGATTTTTAAGTAAATGAATCTTTTTTTTTTTCGTCAAGGAAAGTAATTTTAGCTGGCATAGTACTGACATTGGTGATGGACTTTCTGTGGACAGATTAAACCAGTTTTATTTTGATGGCACCAAGGAATCAGGGTAAGTGCTGGTACTACCGTATTCGATCTAATTACCGCACTGTGTGCTTAGGTTTTTCAAAATTACTGGAAAAACGTGTAGTAAAACATCCACTTAATAAGAGCACACTTTAAAGAAAGATCAGCAGAGGACTTCATGAGAAGCGCATTTAATAATGCTTATGCGATATTATTTTCTGATTCTCTTTATAAAAGCATATGCTGTGGGTACTCGTTTGAATTGCCTCAACAAGTTGAGGCAATTCAAACAAGTACCAACAACATATGTATAAAAAAGTAGAGACAAGTACATTGGCTGTAATCTAAAGGCTACTAAATTGCTTGACTGTGCGCTTATAGGAGCATGTGCAGTAATTAGGTTGATTACGGTATATTAGAGCATCTGGTGTTTTCTGGGAATTGTCCAGTGTAAGGAGCCCAACGCTCTAGATAAGAGAGGTATCCGGATAAATGTTGATTTTATTTCTCACAAAAAACATACATTGTGGGTATTTCATTGGAAGTGCTGGTACTCATTTGAAGTCAGGCACTTCCAATTAGTATCCACAGAACACATTTTTGTTCAGAAGTAAAAAAAAAAAAAAAATACAAATGTTTTTAGTGTGTTGTGGGGTTGGGACTGGGAGGCTGAAACAAAATGCCTTCTCTGTGAATGGGCCTTCTAAGTTGAAATGCAACTTATGACATGTGACCATGACAGACTTAGCTCAGCAAGCCTATCTGTGCCATCTAATCAAGGTCTACACTGTTCACTCATGGTATCGGGGGCCTAGCATTCAGCTATTGAATGGTAAGCCTTGGTTAGACTGCACAGATACACATGTAAATCTGGTTCTATACAGTCAAGTTTTCATACTCATTTTTTAGCTATGTTTGTCAGATGGTAAGGTGGTGGTAAGCCTTCTGTACTGGCAGTAGGTGGGCAATGGGGCATGTGCTATGTTTGTTAACTCTTAAAGTGCTAAGCCTTCAGAGATAATATTACATGACATTTCATATGAATTGTCTGCTAGCAAGGTGGTTCAAAAGAAATGTCAAGATCATTCTCAGAAAAATACAGGCAGAAATACATGACTATTGTATTGAAAATGAAATCTGCATTAGCACTTTAATGGTTAATATTAAAAAGTGAACAGCCAATGCCCAGCACAGTCTGGTTTGAGCATGTGCAATAAGATTTTGTGTTGATGTGGCTCACGTGGTACAACCTACTTGGATTTATGTGGTACATCCTATCTATTTAAACTAAGTACATGTATTCTGACAGACAAACAGACATGCAAACAGTGAAGACCCAGATCAGATGCTGCAGAATGCAGCATCTGATCAGGGTCTGCATTGTTTGTCACTCATCCAGCAGTGTTTTAGTTAAATCATCCGGGAGCAAAATGGACTTGCTCAATATATAGGAAAAGAATGATAAGAAATTAAGGTGTCCGAATACTTATCATATTTACAGTACAGTCAAACTTTGTTGACTTGAATATCTTTGGAACCATGGAACTTTGTTGAGACTTGAGTAGTTTGAGCAACTGAGGGTTAATAACACCAGGTCAGGAAGGAAACCGGGATAATTTTAATAGAGAAATAATTTTTTTTGAGCTTCTATACAAAAATGGCATGTTGATTGTACTCATTTGAATTGCCTCAATGGGGTGAATTTAATGAGTAGAGACAATTCTAATGAGTACACACAACATACAATTTCATGATAAAATAAGAAATTTCCCCAAAAATCCCTAAATATTTGTTTGCTTGAGCTATTGGAAGAATTTCATACGAACTCAAAAACTTGTTTGAATCAGCCATGGTAAACGAGCCGTTGCCAGCCTCGGTGGCTCAGTTGGATGCGCTGTCAGACTTGAGACCAGGAGGTCGCGGGTTCAACCCCTGCTGAGGTTGGCAACATTCTTTCGTGGAGATTGATCATGAAATATCTTCTACGGTCATTCTCTCCCTTCCGCTGGTTCAAGAAGGGCAGTTGTCAGTTTCTGGCGAAAGAATGTGCACAATACTGGTTAACCGCTTAGAGGACTAAGCCTGCCCAGTAAACATGTGGTTAGGTAAACTGACTGCGCTCGACATGACCCCATTGGGTTGACTGGGCCGTAAAACCTCAACACAAACAAACAAACGAGCCGTTAGTGTTCGAGCTATTGAGGTTCAACTGTATGTGTTCGTATGTTGTACCATATTTACCCTAAGTATTTGGACAACCCAATTCCTTACCATACTATAGTGTTGAATGGCCATGAAATACAGAACACTGACTCTATACTACGGTTTAATACATGAGGAAAAAACTAACAACAAGACTGCATTCACAACCAGCATGCACACCTGAGTGATTCTTCTTCCATAGATATATTTGTGAATACCTAAATAGTAGGCGGGGCTTCGGGGTCAGCTTCTAGCAGACTCTCAAACGTCTCACACAACTATGCATGCAACGCTCTCTACACTATATCCCTCCTTTTCTTTAAAAATGAATTTTTTGGTGATATAATGATTAAATGACGTTACATTAAATGCTTAGATAATACATTTAGAAAATTACTAAGAAACTGTATAACGTTTTAATGTTCGAAACTTTAGTTGTATCCCATGCAGAAGCATTAAGTCCAATAAGTCTCTTTTCTACTAGCGAATCACTTTCTCACACAAACCATGCAGAAGCTGAACGTCTGTGAATTCTCAAGTACTTTGTTTCAGTTAATTATTTCTTATCACTGTCATGTGCCTCAAGTTAAGATAAGCTTAACATGAAAAACACGCAGAATACACATAACTTTCAGAATTAAATCCTAATTGACAGATTAAATTATTCCATGCGATGAATGAATGAAAACAATATCCTGCTGTGTAGTTTGTTGATCTTTGTTTATCTCTAATTTGCGGTCATTCGCGGTCAGCACTTGAAGAATTTATCAATGAGTAATTCCAGAGTACACTTTCATGCACAGAGTGCATTTCCATAAATTATCCTGAATTTTTTACAATTTTTTGTATACTGCTCACAATAAGAAGCGTCATTTGAATACAAATTTAGTGCCACTCTCCTTTCTTTTAAGGAAAGGAAAAAATACTGGGCAAAATAGGGGTAAAATAAAAAGAAAGTAAAGCAGCTTTATGGCACATAAACACAAATATTGTGATCATGAGCTGAAAAGCTAAAACTTAGTTAAACGGCACAATTTGCATACAAAATCACTTTGAAGCCATCAAACACACAATAGGGTATTATTATGACCCTTTAACACATTTATCACTATCTAGACACAGAATTAACACACATAATCCTTAAATCTCAGAGGTTTCTTTCTCTCGCGCTGTGGGATTCTTTTAGGCTGACAAGTATCCAAAGTTACTTTGTCAGAAGTATTGCGTCGAGTCTGTGAAGGTATCCTACCCGGAATCGGTTTGAAATGTGACGCATCTCTAGTAAGTGTTCTATCGCCATGTCGTACTGTAACCATCGAACCTTTTTTCTCGAGAATGACTCCAGGGTTTGGGTTGAATGGCGGTGTCAGTTTATTCTTTTTGGGCTGCTTTACAAGAACAGCGTCGCCTGTTTTGACTGTTGACCGCTTTGCACCTGTTTTCCTGTCAGAGTACTGTTTACGTTTCTGTTTTACTTTAGTGTCCCTTTTTCTGATCGATTTATCACTACGTTTCACAGAAAATTGGGGTAACAAAGTTTTCATTGATCGATTGAACATGATGTCAGCAGGTGCAAGTCCAGATGAAGGGTGTGGGCATGCACGATAGTTCCGCAGAAATTTTGTGATTTCTTGCTTATAGTCCAGTCCTTCTATGACTGCAGATTTGATCGCTTTCTGTAAAGGTGACATAAATCTTTCAACATGGCTGTTTGCACGTGGGTGCAGTGGTGTCACTCGGCGATGTTTGAAACCCATTTGTATGGCGAACTGACGGAAATCATCTCCATTAAAGGGAGGTCCGGAATCGGTACTGCAGACTGATGGAATGCCAAACATAGAAAATATGCGGTCTAGGCGTGGTATGACACTTTTTGCAGAAATGGAAGTCAAAGCTTCTACTACAGGGAATCTGCTACAGTCATCAATAACTACCATGAAATAGTTTGACGTTCCTATGCTACCTAGAAAGTCTATTGAGACTTCGTCCCACGGTCTATCAGGTAAAACACTGGGTTTGATAGGTTCTGGGGTGTTATGCGGTGAAACTGCTAGACATGGTATACAGTTTTTACACTTTTCTTCGACAATAGAGTCAATAAAAGGAAACCATACCTTTTCTCGTAAGAGAGTCTTTGTTTTCACAATACCCAAGTGTCCAGAGTGAGCTAAATCCACGACATGTCTTTGTAAACTTTGTGGTATTATTAATCGAGTTCCTCGCAACAAAATATCATGCCCATCTACGTCCAACACCGTGAGTTCATGGCTCAGTTTTGAATATATGTCGTATGATCTGTTAATAGCGCACAATTTTTTATTACATTTGTTTGTTGCTACAGATAAGATAACATTTCGCATGGTTTTATCGTCTTTCGTTGCTAATGTGACATCACTCAGGTTTAACGCTTTTGGAACGGAATGTGAAGCAATGAAACGAACGTAATCCTCTGTAGAATTATGATTTGTATAAGCTTTGAAAGGATGTCGGCTCATGTAGTCAGAGATCATGAGGTCACCTTTTCTGTAAACAACTTTAAAGTCATATGTTGCTAAACGTAAGCGCCAACGTTCTAATCTCAGTGACTGCTGCTTTGCCTTAGGTTTGGTCTGAGTACCGAAAATGGCGGCTAGAGGCCTGTGATCAGTCACTAACGTAAAAGACTTTCCAAATAAGAATAAGTGGAAGTGTTCAACTCCGTATACGATCGAAAGACATTCACGTTCTGTCTGTGAATACCGTTGTTCTACTGGGCTAAGAGCACAACTAGCATAAGCAACTATTTTATTTTCCTGACACAGAATGGCTGCTAATCCCACTGGGCTGGCATCTACCCATAACTCTGTATCCTTTGACGGATCGAAATATGCCATAACAGTGTCACTTGTCAATTTATCTTTCAATGTCTGAAACACATTTTCTTGTTCGTCCGCCCATATCCATCTTTCATTTTGCCTAGTAAGCCTTTGCAAAGGTTTTGTAATAGTTGAGTACTGAGGAATAAAACGAGATACATATCCTGTCATACCTAGAAAACTCTTAACTTCAGAAGGAGTGGTTGGCTTTTTCGCATTTTTAATGGATTCAACCATACTTTGATCCGCAGAAATTCCATTTTCAGAAAAAATATATCCAAAAAATTTCACCTGTTTATTGCTGAACAAACATTTTTGTCTATTTAAAGTCAAGTTTTTCTCCTTTAGGCGTTCAAATACAGCGTGTAAGTTCCTATCATGTTCTTGTTGATTTTTCCCATATATAATAATGTCGTCGCTAATATTGACACATCCGTCAAGCCCTTCTAATGCCTGTCTAATTTCATTGTTGAACAATTCTGGTGAGGCAGATATACCGTGGAAAATGTGTGGAAAATACGGTAATGTTCCTACTTTCGCGACTTATGGGAATTTGATGAAACCCATGATTCATATCCAGTTTTGAGAATACCGTCGCGCCATTTAATTTGGAAGTTATGTCATCTATTGTTGGTGTAATTTGTCTTTCTCTTTTTATTGCCTCATTTGCTTTTCGCATATCTACACATATTCTGATTTCTCCGTTTTTCTTGGGGGCAACGACAATTGAACTCACCCAATCTGTTGGTCCATCAACTTTCTCGATAATGTCCAATTTCTCAAGTCTCTCAAGTTCTTTCTCTACTTTTTCACGCATGTGAAATGGTATCCTTCGATGATGTTGAGACACTGCCAGAACATTTTCGTCGATATGAAGTTTTATTTCTCTGTCTTTCAATTTTCCTATGCCTTCAAATAACCCTGAATATTGTTTCAATAAACTTTCTACATTGCGGCTGGACTGTTCATACTTTGATGTTGTCACTGAATTAATTTCTGGTATTAATTCCAATTGAACTGAAGTGTCATACGATAAAAGTGAGTCATTATTTCCACCTATGATGTAAAACATAGCCGTAGTTATTTTCTTAGGCGTCTCCACGGTCGCGGTAAACTTTCCCTTGATAGACAATTTCTGTTTTTGTCCATAAGCATACGCCTTAGTGTCTGTCCTAGAGATTCTTGGCGGTGTTTTCATTCTATTTAAAAATGATTCATTCAGCAGATTGATTGAACTACCTGTATCCACTAATAGTTTGCATTTCTGTCCATTAATAATAATTTCTGTTTTTGGAGGTGCCCTTTTCACTTGGTTGACTGTAATTCCAAAAGAAATGTCTGTTTCAGAATTTTCCAATTGTTCAGTTTCAAACTCCGAGTCCGTGCATGTGTCTGTGTGTAGATCTACTTGCTTCACTCGACTTTGTCGGCTTTGATGTATGTCCTTCTTTTTCTTTTTAAAACAGACGGACACAAAATGGTTTCTTTTCTTACAATACGAACAGAACTTTCCTTTCGCAGGACAGAGTCCATGTTGGTGCGGAAAATCACCACCACAATTGCGACATTTTACACCTTTGTTCTGAGACACACATGAACGATTTTGATGCTGTTTATTAGGCTGAACTGGATATCTTTTACTTTTTTGTGTTTTTAATTTGTTTGTCTGTTCCAATTCAATGTCATTCGGCTTTTCACTCTCCATTTGTATAGCCTGTGTATTAGCCAATTCCATTGTTCTAGCTGTTAATAGCAATTTTTGTAAATCAAGATTTTCTTGAAGAGCTTTGCGTCTTAATTTAGCTAACTTGCATCCTTGAATAATTTGTGATTTTAGTTCTCTTTCTTTATCTGTAAATCCACAGTATTCCGCTTTCTGTCTTAGGCGTGTTGCATAATCATCAACTGTTTCAGAGTCCACTTGTTTCATTTGTCGGAACTGGAATATTTCAAATTCCTGATTAACCTGTGGCTTGAAGTAATTTGTTAAGGCAGTCTTTTGGTCTCATCGTAGCCACTTTCGTCTCCTGTGTTTTGCAAAGTTTGATATATGTCAAACACCTCATCTCCTGAGTAATGTAGCAAGAGGGCCTTACGCCGCTTTTTACTGTCAATGTTCATTCCGACGAACAGATTTTCCAGTTTCTGTAGATATTTCTCCCATTTATGTCCAAGGGAAGTACTGTCCCCATTGACATCAAATTTAGGAAAGACTGGTAACGATGATGCCATTTTTAACAGAACACTATCACGGTGATAATGTATGCTTATTCCAGAATTAATTCCATTTGTTTATGAAACTAATATGTTTAACAGCTCGTTATCCAGATATGTTTTAATCCAGTTTATCCTCGTCGCCAGATATAGTGTTGAATGGCCATAAAATACAGAACACTGAATCTATACTACGGTTTAATACATGAGGAGAAAACTAACAACAAGACTGCATTCACAACCAGCATGCACACCTGAGTGATTCTTCTTCCATAGATATATTTGTGAATACCTAAATAGTAGGCGGGGCTTTGGGGTCAGCTTCTAGCAGACTCTCAAACATCTCACACAACTATGCATGCAACGCTCTCTACACTATACATACTTATTCTAAAAATTTTTAACACATACAATTTACTACTCGAAGTTGTGTCTAAAAATTGCAGGATGAGTGGCAAACAGTGTAGACCCTGATGAGATGCAGCATTCTGTAGAGTCTCATCTAGGTCTACACTGTTTGATCAAGGCTGTCTGTCCGAATACATACAGTAAATACGGTGCATAAGGACATCTAGAATTTATACAGCAGGTAGCAAATATCTTGGCCAGCCTCTATGCACAGGTTGTCCACATATTTTGATCTGTAGCAATCTGGGCCCAGTTGTTCAAAGCTAACGATGTCGTTAGTTAACAATTCGTTAAAATTTACATCGAGTGATATGCAAATATGCTGAAATTTTTTGCTGAAAAAAGCTGAATGCAAAAGCTACTCACATTTTTTCAGCAAAAAATATCAGAATATTGTGTATTGAATCTGTTTAAACAGTTAACGAAATGACCCTTAACGAGCTCGTTAAGCTAACGATGCTTTGAATAATGGGCCCTGATCAGGCAACTTTAGCAGACATATTGGTGATATTTTACTTTTCCAGGAAATAGGGTTTGACATTTTATGTGAATTGTAGGCAGTTCACACACAATTTTAAGCGCTATGTTGTAGGAAAACTAAGAAAACTATTTCAGAATTTTATCTGCTGAATTTTTACCTAGCATGCAAAGTATTAGTGACCTATGAATGCCCTGACCAGACAGTGCATTCAGTTTGGGTTTGACATGTGCAGTTCACTTAAGAGAGGTTTAGTTATGACACTGCTCAGATACGAGGGATGTTCGAAATGAATTGCTTATTTCTATCTGGAGACTTCAAATTTCAAGTTAGCCCAAAAGTACTCATGTCATGCCCTCGAAGTACTCCCCGTGGCTAGAAATGCAAAGTTTCAGCCGATGCATCCACTTCTTGAAGGCGTCACGATACGCTGATTTGGGCACAGTAATAAGGTACTGATGAATGGCAGATCCAAGTGTCTGTCGGGTCTGGTATTTCCGCCCAGCAAGGAATGCTTTCAATTTTGGAAACAAAAAGAAATCACATGGGGCAAGGTCTGGGGAATACGGGCTGTGAGGCAAAACAGTTACTTTTTCTTTCTTCAAAAATGCCGTAACTATTGCGGAGGTATGAGCTGGGGCACTGTCATGTAGAAGACGGATATGTTTAAAACCAGTGGCAGGGCATCGTTTCTGATAATACTTTTTCAGTTTCTTCAGTACTACGTCTTTGTAGTACTTTCCGGTGATGCTTTTGCCCTTTTTCACTGGCACTTTTATTGCGACTCCTTCACCAGAGAAGAAGATTGCATACAAAACCTTCTTTGTACTCAAAGAACGTTTGGCAATTATTGGGCGTTTGCTGTGTTTAGTGGCCCAGATCTTATTGCTAACCTTTCTGACGGGCTCAAAATAATGGACCCAGGTTTCATCACCTGTAACGACATTGGCAAACTGCTTTTTGTCATATTTTGGAAACATTTGAAGCAGCTTTTTGGCCACTTTAACCCGTTGCCTCTTTTGCTCGTCAGTCAACAGATGTGGCACCCATCTAGCAGAAATCTTTCTGACTTTCAAATGCTTCTTCAAAATAAGGTGAACCGTTGAAAGTGATATGCCTGCCTTTCGTGCAATATCACGAACTGTAAATCTGGCATCTCCTTCAATGATTTCCTTTATTTTGGAAACGATTTCTTTACGAGATGCAGATTTTGGCCTGCCTGATTTCGGTGCATTTTTGATGGACTCTACACCAGACTCAAATTTCTTTTTTCACCACCGAACTGTGTCATAAGACACACAAGAAGGTCCAAAAGCAGTAGAAATTTCAGTCATCAGCTTCTTCAAAGAACAACCAAGTTTTGAGCGAGCTTTGATGTAAGCCCGTATTTCATCTTTTTTGTCGACGCTTCTACCAACCATTTTTACTGCAGTGGTCAATGACTGCGTGTATACAAATGGCAAATTTTATGTCTTACACTTAGTCTAACATGTACATGTATACACCATTGTGTAGATATTGAATAGCCCTATACAGGTATGTATTGGTTTTTATCGTGCCCCACGTGGATATCGAGCTAGAGGACAATAAGCAATTCATTTCGAACATCCCTCGTATACCTCCAAATAAGAGAATTACCAATATTTTTTTTTCTTATTTCCCCATGAAAAAATATGTTCAGGGATTCTCATTAGAAGGGCCTTGGTAGTTGTATCACTGCTCAGACAGCTCCAAATCAGAAAAGTATCCATAAAACCATTTTCTTATTTCACTACAAAAAAAACATATGTTGTAGGTACTCATTAGAAAGGCCTCCATGAGGCACTTATCATGAGTACCCACAACATATGAGCCAGCACATGACAAAACCTACTTGTGCAACCAGCAAAGACTCAGATCAGCCTGCACATTTGCACAGTCTGATCAGACTTTACTGGTTGCATGTGTCTTTTACAGTCTCATGGCTATCCAAAGAGGATAAACCAGAAACCTTGCCATGCTTGGTAGATGTATAGGCTGATCTGAGTATTTGCTGGTCACACAGGTTTTATTGTAGGTTTTGTCATGCTCTGGCCCATATGTTTCATTGAGAAATAAGAAAAGTATCCATACTGGTGGAAAAAGTGACTAACCTGAAGCTATGTTCTCTATATAATTTTTCTTGATTTCAGTGTTCAAGAAGCAAATCCTCTTAGACAAGCAGCTGACCATTTACATGATGCTGCAGATCATTTGCCAGCATATGGTAGGTTGAACATCTTTTAGGGCTGTGTATACCACATTTTACTATTTTTCTCTAAAGATAATGTTGACAATGCTCATAAAAGAAAATTATTGCTTAATTGCCTTCTACAGTACATAAATGGTTAACGTTTGAATGTACCAGTCCAAACTGCAGCACATGACATTCTGATTTTTTTTTCATTTCAGAGAAAATAAGGCAGATGATTCACATTAAATGTCTAGCCTTATTTTCTCAGAAAAGTATAAAATAACAGAACCATGTCTGCTACAATTTTTGCTTGACACTTTTGAAAAATGGTTAAAAAAATTGATTGTTATGGATGGTAGATTTCATGTTGCATGTTTTTTGTTTTTTGTGTTTTTTTTTGGTGTGTGTGTGTGTGTGTGTGTGTGTGTGTGTGTGTGTGTGTGTGTGTGTGTGTGTGTGTGTGTGTGTGTGTGTGTGTGTGTGTGTGTGTGTGTGTGTGTGTTCTATTTCATATTTGCATGCATTAAAGTGATGAAAAATTAGTGATAATGATAAATTTTCAAGTCAAAATTTACATTTGTTAAAAATTGTAAAGGCATCCATATAGCCTTAAATATCATGTGACTCAGCTCCAGATCTGGCCCCTTTTTTTTTTCAGCCAAAAAGTGTTACTTTTCTTATTTTTCCACAAAAACATATGTTGTTGTGGGTACTCATTAGAAGCTTCTGACAAGGCCCTTCTAATGAGTACCCATAATGTATGTTTTCCTGGAAAAATAAGAAAAATATTTTCTTGATACCCCTTCTTAGCAGGGGCTATGTGACTGTAAGAAGTCCTGACTAGAGGCCAGTGATGTTATTTGCCTGTTTTCCAACTTATCATGCATACTGAAACTCACTAAGTCAAACTTTAGTTGGGATCATTTTGTAGTAGCTGCATCAAAGTAAAAAAAAATGGGATTCTAGGTCTCAAATTTTTTTGCTTGAGTACGTAAATTTCTTATTTATTTGCAAGTCATAAACAGCCAAATTTAAAAAGATAGTGTTATGTTTGAATGTTGTTTGTTGGCACACTTGAGTTAAACATACCACACAGGTTACTAGATTGTGGTATTTCAGCTTGATTTTCCTAAATTTCTAGATATATTGCTAGCAGTAATTAAGCAAATTCCAAAATTCATTTGTATCTACAGAAACCATTTACCTTAAAAGGAACTGATATATTTTATGGAGGGGGGATGGGGGCGGGGGCATCTCTGTCAGAGCTGTGTTTGTGCCTTTCTGAAAAATGGTTCTACTCTGAAAGGAAAGAATTTGCTCCCAGAGGGAGCAAATTCTCTCCTTACAGAGTAGACCACTTTCAAAAGGGGCGTGGCATGCAATAAAGCAAACAGGAAGTCACAAAAGTTGTCTGTCTTGGCAGGAATGGTGAAAAATCTACCAAGTGTATCCAGTTCCCTTACTGGATCTGGTATTTGCCTAACCTGGGATACCATACAGTCTGATGCAGGGAACCATAATGGTCATTTTGAGTTTGATGTTCGTCATTTTCATATCAATTATCTACAGATTTGTTCTTGTTCTAGGCTGCTTGCTGGAAGTATATCTGTGGCCACCAAAAGATACAGAATCAAGGTATCAGAACTCTAGATAAGAAGCATTTTCCCCAACAAAAAGTTATTTTTCTTATTTCTCCATGAAAAACATATGTTATGAGGCACTTCTAATGAGTACCCACAACCTGTGTTTTCATGTTTCTTCACAAAAACATGAGGCTCTTCAAATGAGTACCCACAACCTACATGTATGTTTTCATGGAGAAATAAGAAAAAAACTTTTTATTTTGATACCCCTCCTACCTGGAGCTCTGAGGTGTATATATTTCATTTGAATGATTCGCATGAAATGTCAAGCTTTGTTTTGGGGGAAAATAAAATATTTTAGAATGTTGTCTGCTAGAATTTTTGAATGATCAGAGTCTGTGGTATTTGCTGATAGTTTGTGGACCTTGGAAAATTTAGTAAATAAAGTCTTTACTTACTTACTTTCTTAGTGTGCAAACTGTGGACCTTGTTCTCCTTATGTCATAGGTCTAGAAAAAGCTTTTTTTTTAACCAACAATTATTGATATTTCTTTTAGTTTTTTTAACTTAAACACGGTACTCATTTAACACTTAGCATATTGGGTAAAATGTTTGGAATATTTTTCTCAGCAAATGGGATTTGACATTTTGAAAAAAGAGAAAAACAAGAAAAGTATCAGTTTGTCATCGGCTGAATTTGTCCTTACCATGGTTTGTGTAAAAGCACATCTGACAGTAAGGCACTTCTAATTACAGGGGATTACAGGGATTTGTGTACATGTAGTACTGATAGAATGCTTTTGTGAAGAAATAAAAAAATATTTTTCATCTGGCATCATATGTATAGTTTTTAGCTCGCCTGTACGAAGTACAAGGAGAGCTATTGTAGTCACCCCGGTCGTCCACGTTTGCGTTTGCGTTCCCGTTCCCGTCACACTGTGTTAAAGTTTTCAAATGCTTATATCTCAACAGTCACTCCTCACAGAGGCATCAAATTTGGAACTTAGGTACCTTGGAGGGTCTTCTGAGATTCCAAGAGAATAAACCCCTGGGTTCATGCCCCTGGGTGGGGCTAGGGGTCAGAATCTAGGACACCTTTGTAATACTGTGTTAAAGTTTTTCAAATTCTTATATCTTGACTTTCACTCCTCATAGAGCATTCATATTTAGAATTTGGGTACCTGGAGGAGTCTTCTGAGATTCCAAAAGAACATACCCCTGGGTTCATACCTCAGGGTGGGCCTTGGAGTGGGGCTAGGGGTCAAAATCTAGGACACATTTGTAAAATCTTATATGCCTACAGGTTATAGACACAACTGGTTATACATCAGCTGACTATGTGACATCGGTTTAAGTGTAAGAGAGTGAAGGTCATGGTGACCTACATTTTACGGTCCAGGTCACCTAGATTTCACGGTCCAGTGATTTTGCCTTATATCTTGAATACTATTTGTTGGATAAATGTCACACCTGGGATATTACTTCCATGTGACCCAATGAATGACCACTTACTATATCTAGGTCATTGTGACCTATATTTCATGGTTCAGTGATTTTGCCTTATATCTTGAATACTATTTGTTGGATAAATGTCACACCTGGGATATTAGTTCCTTGTGACCCGATTATTGACGTCAAAATATATCTCTGTTGGTGTGTCCTATATTTCATGGTTCAGTGATTTTGCCTTATATCTTGAATACTATTTGTTGGATAAATGTCACACCTGGGATATTACTTCCATGTGACCCATTGAATGACCACTTACTATATCTAGGTCATTGTGACCTATATTTCATGCTTCAGTGATTTTGCCTTTTATTTTTATTACTATTTCATGGAGAATTGTCATACCTGGATTATTATATCTATGTGACAAAATGATTTACATACAAATACATCTAGGTCAGTGTGACCTATATTATATGGCTTAATGATAAAAATGTTACAATATAAAATGTACCCAGCAGGCGAGCTACGCTGTCCTACGACAGCTCTTGTTTTATATGCGTGAGTATGCTGATCTAGGTCCAGGCTGTCATATATGCATGAATGAGTTTTCAGTTTTATACTTAATTCAGTATTGGACAGTTTTATTATCTGCCTATTTAATAATACAAATAACAGGAAAAGTATGATTTTCAGTATTGAGATTTTTCTCAACTTTTACACGTATATATATCATGAAACATTTCCTTTTTGAAAAGGCTCAGATGGATTGGGCCACAGTGTGAGTAATGTTCCCATATCACATGTACACAAGGAAGGCCCAGATCAGCCAGCTCATTTGTGCAGTCTTATCAGGGCCTTGTTTTCCCATTGAACAGAGAAGGCTCTGATCAAACGGGGTCTTTATGTTCACATTACACTTCAACCTCTTTATAACACAGTTCGTTATAACATGGTTTTGGATATAACACGGTTCAAAGATGGATCCCAAAAATGCATAGATTATATTGAAAAATGACCATAAATGATCATTTTTCAATATAATCTATACATTTTTGTTTAGATATAACACGGTTGTTTAACTAACACGATTTATGCTATGGACCCCGATAATGGTGTTATAAAGAGGTTGTGGTGTATTTTACCTAAGGGTCCTTTTTGTCAATTTGTGTCTCAGATTTGTTTTTCATTTCAGTGACTATACATTGCTATTAGGCTCTCTCCGAAGATTGAAAGACTGGCATAATGCTGACATTAGGATATTTGATCGAGACCTCTCACCAGCCACAGAATTCCTTCAAAAATTTCTTTCAGCATCTGTTTGTTTTGAAGAATACAAATTTCAGTGCCATACCAGTGGTGATATGCTGTGGAGAGGGAAAGTATCTGTAAATGATAAAATAGTAAGTCTAAGAGTATTGCTTAACAGATGTTTCTCTTGTTGCTTTATCTTATTTTTTACTAAATTAGACTTTATTACAATAAAAAAGACATACTAAAATTATTGAAAAGACATAAAAAGACATATTGAAGATATATTTAAATTGAATTCAGGCAAGCTACACTGTCCTGCCATAGCTCTTATTACCATTGCCTTTTGACCCCATCATTTGGGGTAAAAAATCTACATGATGATATATAACAGCACATTGGAAGGTATACAGCCAATTTAATTGAAATTAGTTCAGCAGTATAGGGGCAGATAGAGTAATTGCTGAATGGTGGCAATAACAATATCCCCACTTTTCTCAGATTCAGACTCAAAACAGGAAAAGCATAGGATAAAAAAATAATTCATATAACTTTTAGAGTGATCGGCCCTGAAAGTAATTTTAGACTGAGCTGTCCTATTTCTGTAATATGGTAAATGTCCTAAAATTTCAAACACAGTTATTCTAGACTTTTTTTTTTGCTGGAAATGTTTTTTTTATGCAGTTGATTCTTAAATATTTAGTTGAATGGCAAATAGTGTAGACCCAGATCAGACTGCTCCTAAAGGAGCATATGCATATGGCATTTTGTCAGAAACTTTGGTGTACACAATTTTTGAACATTTACTGTAGTTGAGTTTTCTTTTAAGGATAATAAAGGGATCACAGTTCCAGGAGTGACCTTGATGAAACTAACCCCTGATACAGCCAACTTGGTGTTTCCGCTAAGATGTCGGCAGCAGTCAACAGATGTTGAGGTATGGATGCTTCTTCTAACCAAAGAGTATTGATATATCCCTAGTTACCCATGAACACCTGTTTTGTGTCACAAATTGGCCCTTATTCTGCTGAGCACGGATATACCCTGCATTTGCAAACAGTGAAGATCCAGAACAGTTGGCTTTTATGTATATATATATGCACACACTACAATGTCTTTATAACACTGTTGCTGGGAACTAAAATAAAAACCATTTTGTCTAAATAACTGCATTGTAAAAAAATGTTAGTCATTTTTCTATATAATCTGTACATTTTTGTTGGGATACAATATTAAATGTGTTATATCTCAAACCATGCTATAATGAACTGTGTTATAAAGAGTTCATCATTATTTTCTGAGAAGAATAAAACAAACATATTTCTGGCAGTATGACATCTGCTATTGTTATGGCTGGCATTTGAGTTAATGCAGTTTATTTTATGATTCAGGATGAAGCTACTGGTCTATTGGGAAGGATGCTGGAAGTTCTGGATGAAGTGTCTCTGTCTAGTATACCATCTATAATGAAAACAAGTCACAGTTATAAGTTGTATCCTATCTCTTACTTGGCTGCAGTGATGTCATATTCAGTCAAGCCACAACCATTTTACAAACTGCCATGTGTGAACTGCAAGAACCTAGACTAGCCTGCATCTTGCTGCAGTCTATTCAGGATCTACGCTGATCATGCATATGATCATACATGTAGTTCTTGATAAGATTGTTTTTGCCAAAAACTATCGAGTTCTTTTTCTGGCTCATTTAGATTCCGAAATACTTAGCCCTTCTCTTGCTGAACACAACATGCCCTGTCTTAGCAAACAGATCCAGATCAAAAGCCAACTGATCTGGATCTGCACTGTTTGTCATTAAATATGTGAATTTTTATCAAAAACCTGAATCAAGTAATCTGATTGGCTGGAAATTAGAAGTGGGTGTGGTAGCTTAATTTATTCAGCAAGGCAAGGGTTAGATACTAATCAATCAGATCATTTTGAAAGATCTTGAATACAGTCAGCCCTCTTTATACTGACATTCAATAAATAAGGTTTTGTACCCTGGACTCCGTGCTCTGTGAATTGCGACCAACCATGACATTGGCATATACAGACATAAAGATAACTGCTTAAAACCAGAAAATCCAAAGTTTCATGTTCGTATCTCTTCTGGTTCAAAAGTTACAGCAGAAAATCTTGTTGCGTTGACAGTTTGGGCTAGTATATAATAATGGTACATGTTTGGATCTTATATAGCGGCAGATTCTTTTTAATGGCAAAATCATGAGGGACAAATGTTATAACAAGGGGCCTCTGTATATTGTATTGGAAATGAGAAACAAAATCTCTTGAATATGTGCGAACAGCTAAGACCAAGATCAGCCAGAACTGCAACACAATTTGGTAAAGTAATTTGTGAGATATTGATATATTCTACAGTAATTATATCCAATGATTCTGTGGACAATGAAGACTCTGATCTGTCTTCATGGATGCATAGGCAGAACTCTATGATCTGGGCCCAGTTGTTCAAAACTAACGATGTCGTTAGTTAACGATTCGTTAAAATTTACATCGAGTGATACGCAAATGTGCTGAAATTTTTTGCTGAAAAAATGTGAGTAGCTTTTGCAGAAAGCTACTCACATTTTTTCAGCAGAAAATATCAGAATATTGTGTATTGAATCCGCTAAAACAGTTAACGAAATGACCCTTAACGAGCTCGTTAAGCTAACGACACTTTGAACAACTGGGCCCTGAGCTTTCACTGGCCATGTACACACTGAAGGTTCATTTTCACAGGACACAGCTCATTCATAAATATCTCATGATCACCATTTTCATCACAGAGCTTCAGCAAAGAGGAGTATTCAGAAGTCGTGCGAGTGCTCATTAGAAGGGCCTACTAAGGTGTTCTAATGATACATTGTTTTTATGGAGAAATAAGAAAACATTCTTATGTTTTGATTGAAAAAAATATTTCTTGCACACCAGATAAGGATATCCTGGATTTAACCCTGGGATAGAAATTCTTATCCTACCCAGATTATCCTACCAAGGGTAAGACCCAATGTTGAGAATTCCCACGTATTTGATATGCACTGGTTGTAATGGATGTACGTCACATATGCCATCATTAAGGTTTATGTCACTGAACGTAATGACGTCATTAAACGGCACAGTAATGACATCACAATATGGCAGACATCAGCAATCTCAGTGACTGCATTATTATAAAAACAAGGTAAGAAAAAAGTCCAGGGAGTGCCACAATCACAAACCGCAGCCCTTCCCAGACACCAAGAGGAAGAGGAAACCGACAAATCCAAACAAGCACAAATTCGAGCAAACGTACGAAAAGCACTAAGATTAGCTCTCTCTTCCCCATGCGAGGTAATCGCAATGCTAAAAGGACTGAAAAAACACAAGAACAAATAACACAAGGTAAGACATAAAACAAATCACCTCGTAGAATAAACCACAAAGCAACAAAGAGTAAGACTAACACTGGGATCAAGGCCTTAGAACGGTCAGTAGAATAAACCACTGGGGGTTTAAAGCACTTTTACAGCTAGCCAACTTCACCCTGGGTCCCGATGCTACTCTTAATACAGAAATACATAAAAGCTTCTCACATTTTTTCAGCAAAAATATTAGCATATATGCCATATTTATTGATCTAAGTTTTAACCCAGTCCTGCTGAATAGATGCCATGCCCATTTCCAATTTTCAGCCAATCAGATTACTTGATTCAGGTTGTTGATATAAATTCAAATACTGAATGGCAAACAGTGCAGATCCAGATCAGTTGGCTTCTGAAGAAGCCAACTGATCTAGATCTACACTGTTTGCAAAGGCAGGGTTTATCTGGGTTCAGCAGGACAAGGGTTAACAATACATTAACTAACAACATTGTTAGTTTTGATCAACTGGGCCCTGGCGATGTGTCTAAAAATGTAGGTGGAATAACAAATGATGCACACCCTGATTATACCCCCTGCAAACTGTGTTGGTTGGGGTGGGTATACTGTTTTCACGTCGTCCATTACATTTTGGTTTCTGAGCTGGGGGTATCTAATAAGCAGTGCTTTTTGACATTTCTTGTTAATCACTGCTGTCTTTGCCCTGACATGCTTGTCCAAATATTTAGAATGTTAGATATTTACCATTTGAGTTGCATCATGGGAAAAGAGCTGTCATAGCATATGTGAACAGCAAAGGTTCAGGTGAGAATTAGATTTGGCTTTGCTAAGGAGGGGGCAGTGCACTGAAAGATTGATTCATTGGAAAGTCTAATGAGCCTGTTATTGTGATGCTACTTATTTTCTTTAATTCATCTGTCATCTTTTTTTAATTGAGCCAGTGCACAACAAAATCTACAATAAGACGTGTGTGACCAGCAGAAACTCAGATCAGTCTGTACATCCACCCAATATGGCAAGAGTTCTGCTTTATCCCGCTTTCCATAGTCCAGAGGCTGTAGAAGGCACATGCTGTCAGCAAAGACTGATCAGCCTGCGCAGATGCACAGGCTGATATGAGTCTTTGCTGGTCACACAAGTTATTGTAGGTTTTGTCTCTTCACTGGTTCAATTAAGTTTATACCTTAACCAGTGTTCAGATCCCTATACCAGAAGCATCCTTTTGCCCAGGTCTTGATGAACTATATAGAACAGAGTTTAGCGGTAGGTACATGTATGTGCATTGCCAGCATGGTAATTCATCTCCACTCTGTAACTTGAATACTGTAATAACCCTTTATATTTGAACAGACAGGCCTGAGCAAACAGTGTAGACCAAGATCAGATGCCAAATAATGCTAATCAGGGTCTACACTGTTTGCCACTCATCCAGCACTTTTAGACACACCAACAGGCAGTAGAACAGACATTAAAATTTTAGGACAAGTATGGTAAGGAGTTAAGGTGTCCCAATACTTAGGATAAATATGTTAGTTTGGTACCTACACTTTGATGAGCTTTGGGCTTTGATGAGAAAATGGCCCCTATTGCTTTTATATTTTATATTTTGACTCTGGTATGATGTATGGCTCCTGATTAATATTAATATACTGAAAGGAAAAAGAAACGCAGGGTAAATTTTATTCCTAAATTTCATTCAAGTTTGAAAAAGTTTGTTAAATATTTTACTATGATTACAAAATGATACATGTATGGAACAAAAGTTCCAAATTTCATTGGTTTGTGATCAACAAGTCTCGAGTTATTGAAGTTCATTGGTAGCTACCCCCCAAATCTTGAAATGAAAATCAAACTGAAAATCAATATCGAACAATACGGAAAGCCAAAATTTCGTGCAAAACAAGCATGTTTAAACCTTCAGCACAAGCTCTACTCACACCATTTGGTACACTTCAACGATACACAACGCTCTTCGATTCTTTTACCAAATTTTCTTTTCATTTTTACGCTACTTTGAACTTTTTTTCAATCATGGTACGATTGACTGATGTTCAGAGGGGTAGGGCAATTGCGTTGCTGATGCAGGGTCAGAGGCAACAGCAAGTTGCCAATCATTTTGGGGTTAACGTCTCAATAATTGAAAGTCTTGTTAGACGTTTAAGGGAGACAGGGCATTTAGCAGACCGACCGCGGTCTGGGCGTCCACGCGTGATGTCGCGACGTCAAGACAGGACAATCCGTCTGGCACATTTGCGGAATCGTCATCTCACTGCTACCGAAACTGCCCTTAATACAGTAGGTACGCATAATCGACAAATTTCTCCGAAGACTGTTGGAAGTCGATTGCGTGAGATTGGTCTTCGAGCTCGTCGTCCATACGTTGGTCTGCCTCTGACCCAGGCACGTAGGTTGCGTCGTATGGCGTGGTTGACGGCGCATGCGCCCAGGCTATTTCCGATGAGGCAGTGGAGACGAGTTCTTTTTACGAACGAGTCTAGGTTCACTCTCTGTCGCGCAGATGGTCGACGTCGTGTGTACCGACGTCGAGGAGAATGCTTTGCCGACGCCTGTGTTGTCGAACGGGATTGGTTTGGGGGTGGCTCCATTATGGTCTGGGGAGGCATTCCTCACGGGATTAAATCACAGTTGATTATTGTTGCGGGCAATATGACCACAGTAAGGTATAGGGATGAGATCTTGCGTCCTGTTGCAGTCCCGCTTGTGCAACAACGTAATCTGATTCTGCAGCAGGACAATGCCCGACCACATGTTGCCCGAGTTTGTCAGGATATCCTGGCAAACAATAACATCGCACCACTAGCATGGCTATCGTACAGTCCAGATTTGACCCCAATAGAGCACATGTGGGATGAGCTGGACAGAAGGGTTAGGAAGCGCCGAAATCCCCCCGCAACTCTCGCACAACTAAGGAATGCGTTGATCGATGAATGGAATAACATCCCGATGCGAACTGTCAATGCTTTGGTTGTCTCTATCCAAAGGAGAATTAGGGCAGCAACGGCAGCAAGAGGGGGGCACACCCGATATTGATTTTCAGTTTGATTTGATTTCAAGATTAGGGGGGTAGCTACCAATGAACTTCAATAACTCGAGACTTGTTGATCACAAACCAATGAAATTTGGAACTTTTGTTCCATACATGTACTGTTTTGTAATCATAGTAAAATATTTAACAAACTTTTTCAAACTTGATGAAATTTAGGAATAAAATTTACCCTGCATTTCTTTTTCCTTTCAGTATAATTAGGGACCATGTAATAACTTAAGACTTCCCTTCCCCCTATTTAAACAAAATTAATGCTCAGGGGTCAAGCTGGCCCAGAAATTTAGGGAGAAGTGACTTCTCCCTCCAGACAAAACAGGGAGAAGTTTTACAGGATGAGGGAGAAGTCAAGACTCGGTTAACCTATCTGCTTACTGAAAGCATGACACTTAAAAACCCTCGACTCGCTTTACTGTATTGTCTTGGGAATTAACAAAAAAAGGAAACAATTTTTACTGTAGACCTGTTCATTCTTACTTCTAAACCAATTAAAATATCCACAGAAACACAGACATAAGTAGGGCAAATGCATCATATCTGAACCCATATCTTTTGGAAATTGATTTTCTCAGTAGATCAAAACATCAAGCTCTGTGGCTTGCTAAGCTATAAACACAATGATAAAAAGAAATTTGTTAACTAAAATGTCTGTCAACTTTAAAACTTAGTTTTTAGTATTTTAAATGCTGTTTCTGACCAATTTTCAGCATGTAAATGGTTCATTTATGAAAAAACGGACACCCACGAAAACTAATGACATTGACCAAAAACGATCTTTTGGTCACTTAGTAGGCTAACAGTTTTCCTCCAAAATTTGCAAACCGCATCAGAACTTTATTTTGCGGCCTTTCTGATACATCTAACATTTTTTTCAGAAGAATTTTACCTTTTTATGTTTGCTCATTTTTTACTGGATTTCTCCTAATAAAAAGTTCGTTTTGCACAAGTACTAGCTTTTTCAAAAGTTGCTAAAATCGAGGGCGAAGTTTTTGTCGCCCTCAGGGCTTCCCAGAGTGACTTAGAGCCCTCAAGGGCGACTATTTCGCCCAAGTCGCCCTCTAGCTTGACCCCTGAATGCTATTGATGATATCATCATCATAATCGGATTTTTGATTAACGTGCAGGTACAGGGGCAACATCCACATCAGTGGGCCCCCTTCCAGATAGCTGGCTTGCTGCACGCATGGCAGATCTCACACCAGATCTCCAGGTACGTCTATCATGAGGGTTGATAGCAGAGAGCTTCCACTCTCTGCAATCCCCCTCTGTCAGCTGCTTCCATGTCATTTTGGGCCTCCCAGGCCCACGCTTTCCATCAACCTGTATGTCAAAGGCTGTCTTGATTGCACCACTGGAGCGTTCCACATGTCCATACCATCGAAGTCTTCTCTCCTTCAGAATGAGGTCCAGATCCTCAATGCCAAGCCGCACAAGTAGATCATTGGACCTGGTGGTGACAATGTCTTGTGGCCTGACATTGCAGATCTGTCTGATCATTGCCCTGTCGTTTCGCTGCAGACGCTGGAGGTTCAGCTTTGTCAATGGCCAAGTCTCGCTGGCATGGAGCATTGCGCTCCGCACACAAGAGCTGTACACATGGCCACGTGTTTTGAAAGAGAGGTGGCGTGAAGAGAGGACTGGTAGCAGATCCTTGAACTTCTTCCAGGCGGTTTTCACACGTGTTGTGGTTGAAAGTTCACAGCCACCTGCTGCTGAGAGCATGTCTCCTAGGTAGCAAAAGGAAGCTACCACCTCAAGCTTGTCAGGTCCAACCTGGACTTCCTTCTGTGGTCTGCCATCCAAGGGGCGTGCAGTTCCCTGGCACCGTGTACATCTATAGTCAGGGTCCTTTTTCAAGCGCTTGAGCCCACTGCATTTCTTGTGCACCCAGTGCTTGCAGCCATTGCAGAAGATGCTGTTGCTGCCCACTCCAGTGCGACAGACAGCGCATGGAAACTCGCCTGAACTCTGCAGGAGGTCCAGTCCGGTACCGCAGATCATGATCTTTGTCTTTCCTGCATTTACTCTCAGTCCTTTCTTCTCCATTGTTTCTTTCCAAGTCAAGAGCCTCCGGACACATTCCTCAAGTGATTCAGCGATGATAACAAGGTCATCGGCATAGAGGTCCTCCCAGGGGACCCCAGAGCGGAACTCTCGTGATAAGGCTTCAAGCACAATGATGAAGAGCAGTGGGCTGAGTACTGATCCTTGGTGAACACCAACCTTCACTTCAAACTCTTCACTGTACCCCTCACCAACACGGACACGGCTCCGTGCATTTGCATACATCCCCTGCACCAGTCGCACAATCCACTCCTCCACACCAAGTTTTCTCAGCGCCCACCAGATGACCTTCCGAGGCATTCGATCAAACACCTTCTCCAGGTCTATGAAAGCCATGTAGAGTCTCTTATTGGCAGCTAGATACTTCTCATGCAGCTGCCTGACAACAAAGATTGCATCTGTAGTGCCTCTGCCTGGGACGAAGCCAAACTGGGAATCGTCAATTGACACCAACTGTCTGATGAGGCCGTCCACAATCCTCCAGGATTTTCAAAACACAGGATCAGTTTTAAACAATTTTTGATTGCCAGACATGAGTTATGGCCTCCTGGTATATGGTAAAAATGGTTTCCATGCTATAACTTGTGTGTCTTTCACTGAATTCAAACAAAATTCATTCTTATTGGCCACTAAACACAGATTCAGTTTGAAAATAGATTTTATGTCTCAATTCTGATGTTATTATGGTCCTTGATAAATTTAAAAAAAAAAAAGAAAAAAAAATGTCTCTAGGTAAGTAATCTGACTTCCTTTCACCTGGTTCAAGTCTGATTACAACAAGCATTGGCTTTCACAAAAAGCTTTGTCAGTCTTTTTGTGAAAGCTAGTATTGGTTATAATAAGATTGAGCAGGGCTTGGAAAATAGTATTGAACCAGTAGGTGACCTTTTATAAAGCCTTTTGTAGCAATGACAAACGCTAAGATTGTCTATGCCCATTGCCCATGGGCATAGACAATAATAAAAAAAAATCATATAGTAGCTTAATGGCCACTATTAAAACACCAGTTCAGTTTGAAAACAGATATTACTATATTTACCTTAAGTATTCAGACACCTTATCACCTTATACCATACTTGTCCTGAACTTTGAACAAGCCTGTTTCACTTCCTGTTGATGTGTGTAAAGTACAGCTAGAGGGGTGACAGTGTAGACCCTGATCAGATGCCACATTCTGTGGCATCTGATCTAGGCCTACAGTGTTTGCTCAGGCCTGTCCAATTACTTAGGCTTAATTTTAGTCTCAATTCTGATATGTTATTATTGCCCTTCAGTTTGAAAACAGGTTTTACCATATACAGTCGACTCTCGTTATCATGACTTTGCTTGTCTCGGATAACCGCTTATCTCGATGTGAAAGTCTGGTCCCTGTTTTAAAATAGAAATCTAACAATAGGTAACAAAATATTGTGAAAAAGAGGAGAAATTCTTCTTCAGGAGCAATTTCTCCTCGTTTCCACAATATTTTCAATGTATCTCTAACTTCAGGAGTCAAATTGCATATTTACTTGTGAAATATGGTTGTTTGATTTATTTTTTCCTCAATTCTGCAAATCTGATGTGTCAAGGTACAGATATCTCGAAGTATTTCTCGAAGTATTTCAGAGAGTCCCTTGGACTTCAAGATAACGTGAGTTGACTGTATACACTATGTATTCAGACACCTTATCTCCTTACGATACTTGTCCTAAACTTTGAACAAGGCTTACACTGTTCAGGCCTGTCTGTCCAAATACCTAGGGTTGATTCTTTTGACAATTTTAGAATACTAACTTGAGACACTTTTTATCTTCTTCTTTTTTTTTTTTCAGGTTGGCCTCCTGGCAAGGCTAGCAGTGTATCCCCAGAGCAAGAAGATACCTGTTTGTAAAGATACCAACTTGTCTACTAACACATGGAAGGAGAATATTATGGCAGATATACAGTTTGTTCAAGGTAAACCAAGAGACTCCAGATAAAATCAGTATTTATAAGATTTTTTTTTTTTTTTTTTTAGTCCAAATTTATACGTTTTCGATCTTATTATAAGCTCTTCTTTTTTTTTTCTTTTTTTTTATCCAAACTTATATGTTTTGATCTTATTATAATCTTCCTAATGATATTTATTATAGTCTTCCTACTGATATTTATGTTTAGTATTTGGACAAACAGGTCTGAGCAAACAGTGTAGACACAGATGAGATGACACAGAATGTGGTGTCTGATCAGTGTCTACACTTTTTCCACTCATCTAGCAATCTGTGGACATTTGCAAAATTTAGGATGTTAAGGGTTTTAGCTGATGTGATAATGGGTTCAGGGAAATTGTCATTTTCATACTGTTTATTGTCAGAGAGTTCCTATATTGTTGGCTTAGAAGAAAAAGTATTCTACTGTGTGGGATAATGCTCAGACCTCTCATTTGGAGAAACTGGCAATAAAAATATATAACAAGCACAGGACTTGATAAGGAGGAGTATTTGATGATAATTCTGTGATACTGTTTCCAATTTATCCATCAGAATATATGTTGTGGGTACTCATTAAAAGCACATCAGTGAGGCACTTCTAATGAGTACCCACAACATATAATTTTATGTAGAATCATCCCAGAATTATCACCAAATAATCCTCCTTAACAAGTCTTTGGAATAAGTATGTGTGAAATGCCAATTATCAGTGTTCTAGTTTGTTTGTTTCTATGCCTTTTATGCCCATAAAATATCATATTAAACAAAATTTTGTATTAATAAAACTTATATTATTTCAGAGCCAGAAGAAGATTATCAAGATAATTATGAGTTCCTCTATTTTATAATTACCTCCCCTGACAAGGACTCTCCAGTGGAAAGTTTTACTGCACATGCTCATCTCCTGCAGTCACCATATGAACTGAGTGGAGAAATTGTTGACACTATATTTGAACAGATGTTAGTAAAGACTCAGAATATTGACTTGGATATTAATTTTGATAAACTTCCTGTTATTAGCACAGAGAGTTTAAGAAGGATACACAATGACCTGGTGAATCTACAGACTTCTTGTCTACAGAAGTGGATAGGTGAGTGATTTGTAAGTGAAAAATGCTTTCAGGATAAAATAGGTACGGGCTTGAAAGAACAAATTGGGATGTGCAAATAGGAAAGTCCCAGCCAGCCTGCACTTCCACACATACTTGTCATACCACAGTCATACTTGTCCATATATTTTTACTATTTACATAGTATTAAAAAACACTTAGCATGCTTGGTTTCATTAGATGTCATTTTGAAATATTTTTTCCTCACAAAAAGGTTGCCATTTTTTGCAATTTTTTTCCTTGGGAGACAATTTGCTTGCAATGTTGCACACCATTTTCTGAAAAAAAAAAAAAAAAGCATCACTCAATTTGTTATTTGCTGAATTTGTCCAGAAATTGCTAATGGTTAAATAAGACAATTATATGGAAGGTGGGGATCCTGATCTGACTGTGACATCAGAGCCCAGTTGTTCAAAGCGTCGTTAGCTTAACGAGCTCGTTAAGGGTCATTTCGTTAACTGTTTTAGCAGATTCAATATACAATATTCTGATATTTTTTGCTGAAAAAATGTGAGTAGCTTTTGCACTGCAAAAGCTACTCACATTTTTTCAGCAAAAACTTTCAGCATATTTGCGTATCACTCGATATAAATTTTAACGAATCGTTAACTAACGATATCGTTAGTTTTGAACAACTGGGCCCAGAATTTTAAAATCTCCACTGCTTGCAAACAGTATGTATAAAATTTTCAGGCTCCCACATGCCGGAGAAAAGTCTTACATGGAAAACCAGTGAAATGGCAGGAAATTTTGAATTCCCAAATCTTTGAAAACCCTGTAAAAGATTTTGTAGGCTCTGAGTTGTGAACACTGAAGGCTGATCTGGCCCTGTCATAGGTCAAGATAAAAGAATAATCAGAAGATAATTTTTGCTAATTTTCACCAAAATTTAACTTCAATGTACTCACCAGAATGGCCTCCATGAGACAGTTTTAACCCTTACAGTGCTAAGCAAATTTGTAGCAGGCATTTTAAAATTGATATGCACAGATCAGACCACACTTAGCTACTCTGGTCCCTAGGTTACAAAACATTTTTCATGCATTTATCATGAAATTTTCTCTGCTAATATATATGATGACATTGTTGGCATTTTCATATTTTATTAGCAGAGAAATTTTCATGCTCAGCTTTGTTTGGCAAGAAAGAATTTGCAGTCGTTAGTAATTTGAGATTTATTAGCAGGACAAATATGCTCAGCTGAGTGAGCATGAAAAAAGTTTTATAACCTCAGGGCCAGGTCAGTATATATAACTTACTCTATTTACCCTAAATATTGGGACACCTCAACAGTTTTTTTTAAAATGTGAACAAGTCTTTTTTACTATCTGTTGATGTGCCTAAACACTGCTGGATGACTGGCAAATATTGGATATCCAGATCAAATACCACATTCTTTGGCATCTGATCTGGGTCTACACTGTTTGTTCAGGTCTGTCTGTCCCATTACTAAGGATTACTATGGTAATTTTTGAAATTTGCAGCATTTAGATATTGTAGAACAGCCACTCATCCATGCTTGATTAGCATCTAAATATTGTAGATTATTATATAACCTAAAAATAGTTTTTTTTTCATTGGCTGTCCAGTGAATATTTCTGATGTTCACTGGCTTGGGTTTTTTCCCATTGAATATGTGTACCTAAAACATCACATGAAATATGAAATTCTTTATCAGTCTATTCATTGGTTATGTAATAAAATAATTGTTGACTATTGAATATGATGTGATATCCGCTGGACAATACCAATATTGACCTCGGCTGTCGCCTAGGTCAGTATTGGTATTCTTCAATGAAAATCACATCAAATTCAATGACTCATAGTCAATGATTATACAATAGCCTCTCATCCAAGCTTGATCAGCGCATGTCCATTGACAGATGTTTCATATAACATGTAAAATTCTGCCAATCATATTTTCAGATGATAGAAAAGAGAGTAATCTATCAACTACAGTAAGTGTATCTGAACTGAATTCTTACCTAGTAGAAATAAGAGGGAAATTTCTAGAACAGGTTTCTGCAGTTCTACCAAGATATGAGGGAGCCAAGGAAATGGCAGAAATAGACCTTCACTCAAGCATTCCAGCAGGTATCATAGATCTAGATAAGAGGGGGTAGCAACATAACATTTATCTTATTTCTCAGCAGAAACATATATTGTTGGCACTCATTAGAAGTGCCTCAGTGAGGCATTTCTAATGAGTACCACAACATATGTATTTGTTGAAAAATAAGAAAACACCAGTACTTTTTGAGTGCCTTAATTGGAGCTCTGAATATATCATATAGGGTTTACACCTTGGAAAAAAGGGTCCTAGACAAATGAAGATGATAAAAACACACAATTACTCAGTAAATTGATCAGATGACCTGTATCATGTAAAGTGAATGTACCCAGATCATCAGATCACATCAGCTGCTTGTGTCAGGTCTGATCTAGAGATAGGAAATATCCACAAGTAATGTAATGTTGTGTTTATTTTATATATATATTTTCTATATTCCAAGAGAATGAGCCTTAATGCTTCATGTGTGTGAATCATATTCTTTTTTATGTGCACAGCACTTCCAACTTCATGATGTTAAGATAAACAAACCACAAGGGTATGATTTGGATCTGGAAGAATTGAGACAGTCATCTGATCCATCTTTTCAGATCAGACTGTAAGAGACTTTCAAAGCAGTATCATTAATAGGTATATAATAAATACCCAGGCCCCAAGGTTATAAAACTTTCATGCTCAACTCATCTGTGCATGAAATTTGTCCTGCTAATAAATCTCAAATTACTAGCAATTGCAAATTCTTTCTTGCTATTAATAGCTGAGCATGATGTTTTCTCTGCTAATAAATATGAAAATGCCAACTATTGGATGGAAATGAATTAATAGAGATGTCCAGGAATAGCCACAATCTTAGAACATAGCCTGTGACACCTAGAGAAAGAGTAAATAAATTATTAACAACAGCACACACATTAAAAACCAACAGAAATGCAAAGCAACCAGATCCGTCTTCCCCAGCGAGGTGATCAATGCCAGACAAGACCCACCAAACACAGCAACAAACCAGTGAGCAGCTACTAGGCCATACAAAGAATGAAGCACATCGACACCACCTCTTTAGAATGGTCATTAGTAAATTACTAATGACCATTCTAAAACCAACCTCACTGGTGCCAAACCCTCAACCCAGGCCCAAACTCTGCCCACAACACACACAAAGCATTCAAAACACAGACACAAACTTGGTGAGGCACTTCTAATGAGTACCTAGTTTTTATCAAGAAATTTGAAAAATTGTCCCAAAATTGAAAACCAAATTCTCCTCCTTAACAAGTCCTTTGATGATCTACTTATCACATGCAGAGAAAGCTGAAAGTTAACCCTTTCACCCCTAAGTTACTGAAGTTGAATCTTCCGTCTATGAAATTGAATGTGTCCGTTGTGATAATTTATCTCATTAAGGCATGTGTAGACAAAAATTGAAAACAAAATGGCAAATAGAGTAGTGACAAAATAGAAAAAGGCAGACAGAGTAGATCATGATGAGATGGCTCATGTCTCATTAGGATCTACACTGTTTGCAAAACTTTTTATACTCCTGCACACAATAGTGGTGAGGTATTATGGTATCACATTGGTCGTCCTTGTGACTGTCTGTCTGTCCATCTGTCAAATGCCTGTCATATGCCATATTTATTTTCATTTCTGGACGATAACTTGTATAAATGTCAATGGATTTTCACCAAACTTGGTATGTACATTGATATTGTGGAGATCTGGTTTGTGATTGCTAATGGGCATATTTTGTCAGTTTTTGACAGTTATCTGCCCACAACAGGATAATGGTAGGTAATTATAGTTTCACCATTTTATTTTCTAGTCTGTGGAGTTGAAAGGGTTAATAGTGGTTTTCACTTGTCAAACTTGACATACAAATAACTGTATTAAAACATATACTTGTTGCAGAAGCTGGTTTAAATACTATGGAGTGGCCAGAGCGACAGATACAACAGTATAATGAGTCACAGAAAAGGTCATTGTCAAGAATAAGATCAACAGAGAGCATGCCAATGTCATCCCCTCTACAACCTTGTGATAGTAAGTTGTTCCTCTGAATTGACTTTGGATACAAAACAAACTTTATCTATAACAGTGATGACACAGACCAACATGCACATCCATAGCAACAGATAAGGCGCTTTTTTCATCCGAAAAATGATCATTCTTATTTCTCAATGAAAACATATGTTGTGGGTACTCATTAGAAGCGCCTCAATGAGGTGCATCTAATGATTACCCACAACATATGTATTCGTCCAGGTATAAGAAAAATATTATGTGACTACTCCCTCTTATCTGTAGCTATGACATAAAGGTCAAGGTCTCCTAGTCTAATCACTTGCTAAGTTTATGTAAACCCTTTGGGTTTCATGCAAACTTTGCATGTAACCCAATGTGTTCATGAGTAGGTGAACTGCAAAAACAAACAAAATTTTTATCTGTTATACTTATGTTTTATTGTATGAAAAAAATCCAAATACTGAATGATAATGAGATGCCCCTTTAACTTTAGTGGCAAGTATGTCATTTGGTGGAAACATCCATTGCATTCATTGACTGACAACTCATAGCTCTAGTTAAGGCACTTTCTTCAATCCAAAAGTATTGATATTTTTCTTATTTCTCCATGAAAACATATGTTGTGGTACTCATTAGAAGTGCCTCGCCAAGGCACTTCTAATGAGTACCCCTAACCTATGTTTTCGTGGAGAAATAAGAAAAATATGGACCTGATACCCACTCTTATCTAGGTCTATGGACATTCAGTGAAAAGGGCGTGGGTGGGATGTAAAAGCCTAAGGAGCAATTTCTCCTCTTTTCCACAATATTTTCAATATATCTCTAACTTCTGGAGTCAAATTACATATTCATTTGTGATTTATTTTTTCCTCAATTCTTCAGATCTGATATGTCGAGGTACAAATATCTTGAAGTATAGGAGAGAGTCTCTTGGACTTCGAGATAATAAGAGTTGACTATATGTGTAAACAGTGAAGGCCCAGATCCACCTGTACATCCATATGGTCATAGAGTGTTTACTTTTGACTTACAGATGAAACAATATTCAATGGATATGGAAGCAGAGAAAAAAACATGCTGTGATCAGACACAGCCTATCTGGTCCAGCCTTTTATGCAGTACAACTCTGCTGATAATCTGAAAAAAGATCCTTTCCCAGACAGGGATCAAACACATATATGTAGTTCTCATTTGCCAGTCAGAAAATATCCATAGGTCGTCAGAAAATATCCATAGGTCCAGATAAAGGATGTATTTGGAAATGGTTTGCTAGTCTTGCATCAAAACCTATCTTATGGGGCATTGAGTACCCCAAGATATTTGTAATATGTATTTTTATACCCCCCGCAACTGTTTGTGGGAGGTATACTGTTTTCACGTCTATCTGGGCAAATCAGTGGGTATGTATGTGGCTGCAGGTTATGGACAGATTAAAAGTATTTGAATAGGATTTATTCCATTAGTCACATAAAATTTTCTTTAATATGGCTAACATTTCTCTTATATGGCTATATTCTAGCTACATAAGTATGCTAAAATAGTGATGGTAGCCACATAAATGTCCATTTGTTAGAATGTCCTTCCACTCTTCTGTTTGTTACATTTTGGTTCTAGTGGGAGGTATCTAAAAAGCACTGCTTATTGACCATTTCTTGTTATATTTCATTCTTAACTCACCTGAACAATGTTCAGAAAGAGCTATTGTACCTCCAGGGTCTGCATTGATGTTGGCGGCAGTGGTGGCTTCCAGGAAGGTTAATAGTTTGCATTAAAGATTTTGTTTATGTGTGGTATGATGATAGATATTGGTCCCAAATTTTATGCAGTGCCTTGCCCCCCCCCTTTCCCCCCCCCTCTCCTCCTCCCTCCCTCCCCCCCCCCCCCCCCCCCCCATTTGCATGATCTCAAGGTCAAGGTCACAGACATAGAATTTTTATGTTAAAGTTTTGCGTTAAAGTTTTTAGGTGCACATTATTTCCATACATTGGGTAGATTTTGTTCATAGTATGATGATAGATATTAGTATTAAATTTTATGCAGTTCCAACCCCACCCCCCCCCCTATATGACCTTGATGTCAAGGTCACAGACTTATGATTTTTATGTTAAAGTTTTGTGTTGTTTTGTCTTAAAGTTTTTAGGACAACATTGTTTCCAAAATCTTTGATGGATTTTGTTCATGTGTGGTATGATGATAGATATTGGTCTGAAGTTTTACCCAGTGCCACCCAACTGTATGACCTCAAGGTTAAGGTCATGGACTTAGAATTTTGATGTAAAAGTTAACATTTTTAGAACCTTGTTATTTCCAAACCTTTAGTGCAAAATGTTAAATAATGCCCATAGCAACATCACTTTCAACTGCAAAGGAATTATTGACATAAAGCACATTTCTAGCAAACTATAGTGCATCTTAATCATAAATACCAGGATTATGCTGATTTACCCCACCCACGTTGAAAGAGGTTATGAATGGCTTAAAAGGCCTTGATACATTGGTACATTTTCTGCCATTTTTTACGAGCAGGACAACTTTTTGCTTTCCAGAATACCAAGCCCTCTTCTGAGAAGGGGTCTACACTGGAGTAAACCCTTATTCAGAAGGGAGGCAAATTTGACAGAGTTGCCTCTTGTTTCTTTTAACTAAACTGGAGCTAAAAGTAACATATTACATTGTTACCTTTGTATAGATCTTGGTGAAGTCTTATTTTATTTTTCTAGCCTCAAAGACTGTTGATATTCAAGACTTCTTAAGATTTTTCAATGCTGATGGTTCTGCTGCAGCTGACAATCTTTCACCTATCAGACGAAGGGTAAGAAATTTAACTTTTAATACGGTAAATTTAATATTAGTGGACTGAATATTTTAAATATTTTCCGTTTTTCTCAGAAAAGAGTGCTTCATGTTTTGTTAAAATTGTTTCCTTTGCATATGATCACCCTTTGCAAACAGTGTAGACCCAGATCAGATGCTGCAGATCAGGGTCTACACTGTTTGCCAAACATACAGCAATGTTTTAGACACAAGAGGTAGTAGAATAGACTATTTCAAATTTTAAGACAAGTATGGTAAGCAGATAAGTTGTCCCAATACTTAGTGTTATTACAGTATACTAAAAAGACAAATCCTGCTTTCTGGGCAAAATCAGACAAAAAAAAGAAAACTTTGCTTTTTATTGTGTGCTTATGTTATCTACTGTGCTTTTGACATCTTTCAGAAAGTTGTTTTTTGCTTGGCGCTTTACACAGAATAAGTAAATTTGCAAACTTTTGTCAGGATTTAATGCAAAACCGTTTGTTGTAACTACCTATGTACAAAAAATTTTATTCTAGTCATTGGTTTTTAAAAAGCCAAATATTTTCACTTTTTCCCATAGTAAAACTGAAGCCAAATCATGCAGAAATCTGTAGGGTAGGTAACTTGGAGCCAGATTTTCAACAAGTTCCACGTGTTCAATTTTTCTGAAATTTTCACAATATTGTTGTGAAACATCAATAATTCAAATTCAGCAAAGAAAAGTAAAAAATGTTTTTTTTAAACAAAAATTAAAAAAAAATCACTTTACTATAGAAATTGCACAGGTCAGACCAACTTTTGGCCGTAAATTTAATTTTATTGTAAATATTTGAGAACAAAATACAGAAACAGAAAAGACGAATGAATAAGATATGGTCAATCAGAACAAAAGATTTTCATTTAAAATAAAACGCCAAGCAAAAAACATCTTTCCAAGAGATGTCGAAAGGACAGTAGTTGTCCCAATACTTAGTGTTATTACAGTATAATAAAAAGACAAGTCCTGCTTTCTGGGCAAAATCAGACAAAAAAAGAAAACATTGCTTTTTATTGTGTGCTTATGTTGTCTAGAGAGTGCTAAAGCTTAACTCTTGTCATGCTGAATAAATTAAGATGCAATGCCCACTTCTGATTTTTAGCCAATTAGATTACATGTACTTAATCCAGGTTGTTGATATAATTTCTCATACTTAATGATAAACAGTGCAGATCCAGAGCAGTTGGTCTGGATCTACAATGTTTGCAAAGACAGGGCATATCCGGGTCAGCAGGTCAAGGATTAAGAAAACAAAGGAGAACAAGTAGAGACTTCTGGTTTCATTGCTGTTTTATGATTTCTTGTGTGAACTGTGATGTGTCACTTATATGAGGTAGAGGACCCTACACAGACCAAATGCATATTTATAGTTTTTGAGCTGCATCAGAATGATTGACTAGTTTAACCCATTGTAGTCTGGAGACCCCTAAACGGGTAATTAGCAAACAGTGTAGGCCCAGATCAGATGCTGCAGAATGCAGTGTCTGATCAGGGTTGTTTGCAAATAGTTCATCCATTTTTCTCTAGGAATTTCTAAATCACATAGCCTGACATACCTTAAATTGAAATTAGAATCTTCCAGTGTACAGTATGGGAGAGTTTGTTCAGTCTACATTGGGTTAAACAACCACCACCCCCCCCCCCCCCCCCCCAAGTGGTTATTTCTTCTGACCATTACAAAGATGTTCCTTTGTTGCATTTTGGTTATTCCAACCATGCCATTATCACTGTTTGTTCCTTTGATGCCTTGGGAAGGCTCTTCTTCATGATTGTGGCCTTTCTTGGCTGAGTTCATTTGTAAATTTACCATACATCTTATTTTTTTTTATATTTTTATAAAGCATTCTAGTAGAGCCCCTACAAGGATAGCTCAGTCTAATGTATGTGAGTCTGGTAGGCTTGGATGGCCAGAGAGTCAAGATATTCACCAACATGATGTCTAGTGAGTATTAACCATGTTTTCTCAAATTTATGGCCCATTCTGACTTAGGATCATGAAGCCTTGAGGTTAAATTCTGCTACACGCAAAATTCAACTCATGACTGTATGGTACTTCATTGCACAGAGCCTTTCATTATCGTCCTTCCAATGTCTCAATATAGGGATCAAACATGGTTTTTCATGCATTAACATTCGCCAGGTCCCATGGGAGGTGTTGAAAACCGAGGCCGAAGGCGGCATTTTCAACACCTCCCAAGGGACCTGGCGAATGTTAATGCACTGAAAAACCATGTTTGATTGCTATTATTGAATAAAAACTGAAAACATTTGCTACATTTTGCGTTATTTTGTGCAGTATTTTGTTTCGCCTTTTCACCGATGTGTCTGGAACACAATTTCCACAGACTATGGTCATTCTAGGGCCAGGCAGTACACATCTCGTAACAGCAGCAAATCTGTGGCCCTGGTACAATCATATTGAAAGTTGCATAGCCGTGCATTAACAGCGTGTGAATTGCCTTGTTAATACACAGCTTTTTGCCGGTTAATGCACGGCTGTTAATAACATGCGACACTGCTTTTTATGCAATAATATGACTTAAATATGTTGAAAGGGATGTAAAACCACCAAATGAGCTGTTGCATGAGAAAACCTACCTTTGGACATGTGCACCCAGCTAAGATTCAGATCAGCCTGCGTCGGTTAGAATCTTCTCTGGGCATGTTTTGGATAACCAGCGATGTAAAACTTTTTCATGCAGACAACAAAGACTCTGATCGGACTGAACAATACGTAGGCTAATTTGAGTCTTTGTTGGATGCACATGTCAGAAGGTATATATTCTCACATTGTGACTCAAATCCTCATCAGTAGGAGTCCAGTAACCAAGCAGGTTCAGTGCTCACCTGCTGGTCTAGCAGTATTTGGACTTCTTCCTGTGTGGAAGCAATTATCCTATTTCAGACTGAATCAACTCCCCACACTATATATTAGAAGACTCAGTTTTAGGTATGCTGGGCTATGTGATTTAGATATTCCTATAGAAAAAGGGCAGAACTATTTGCAAACAGTGGAGACCCTATTGGATGCTACATTCTGTGGTGCCTGATCTGTGTCTGCACTGTTTGCCAATTACCCTTTGAGGGTCTTCAGGCAAAAATGGTTTAATTCAGATAATTTCTGCTAGATTCTGCAGCTGTTAATATTTAATGGCCATTGCTTTATTAAGGGGAGTGGATACACTTTCAAGAGAGGCTTTTAAAATGGTTTTGGATCCCTTCTGAAACGGGGTCTACTCTAAAAGAAAAGTTCTTTTCTTTCAGAGTAGACCTCTTTTCAGAAGGGTATTAGTGCATAGGACTGCAAACAGGAAGTCACAAAAGTTGTCTCCCTTGTAAAAAATGGCAGAAAATCTACCACGTGTATCAAGCTAGCCATTTTTGGGGCTTAAATACTATTGAAGTGTCTTACCCTGGGTACCTTGTGTGCGCAACTCTTCCTATAGTTTTATACTGATCAATTTAAAACTTTGCAGGTCTTTTTGTCATGGTCTGTAGATGTGCATGTGATTTTGGCATTTATCGCCAATTTGATTTTTATCATTTTTTTTCGACTTTTGAACTTAGCAATTTCTGTCTGTCTGTCTGTGGTATCCGTTATGCTTTGTATATGGTCAAGAGTTGTAAGAGCTAGAATCCTGAAATTTTATATATAGCATCAGCATGAAAAATAAGTGGACCCGGATATTTTTGTTTTCCTCTTGAGATTCTCCTTGCGGATTTATTCCCCTTTTTCAACTTGGGCATTTGACGATAGATGGTGGGTACCTTGTGCGTGCAACTCCTACAGTCTTATACCAATCAATTTGAAACTTTGCAGGCTCTTTTGTCATTGTCTGTAGCTATGCCTGTGGATTTGAGATTATCATCAATTTAATTTTTGTTACATTTTTCTGACTTTTGAACTTGGCCTTTTTAGGGGTTTAAATATTATTAAATTGCATTTTCATGGGTACCTTGTGTAACTCCTCCTACAGTTTTATACCGATCAATTTGAAACTTAACAGGCCCTTTTTTCATGGTCTGTAGATGTGCATGTGATTTTGGCTTTGTCGTCAGTATAAGTTTTGTTACTTTTTTTGACTTTTGAACTTAGCCATTTTTGTTGCTTAAGTATTAAGGTCAGTGCATGTTATATAATTGGGAGCATAGTGTTTTACAAACACGTTTTATAGTTTTCATGAGGATTGCTATTTATTTCAGCTATAACACAGACAAAAAGAGTGAGAAGGTGAATAATCATCTGAACAAATTACGAGACCGTTTTGTAAAGGACGATACTACAAGCTCATACACATCTTCGCAAGTCTTATTTCCAAAACCTAACAAGCAGAGACAGTCTGTACCAGACAATGTTGAACTGAGACGGTCACCACGGAAACGGGCACCAAGGTCAATGTTTGATGAGAACCTTCCAGCATCACAGAAACTAGGAAATCATGCAAAGTAGGTATTTGGTAAATATGTAAGATGGACAAAATAGTGTTTGAAAGATATACGGGCTACATCAAGCAAAAAAGAAACTTCAAACATGCAAAATGTGCAGATTCAAATCATCCTGCGCAAGTGCACAGTATTATTAGCAGACATTGAAAGCACAGATGGGACTATGGATAAGCAGGCTGATCTGGGCTGCCACTGTTCACATATGTCCAAAAACACATTTTTGCATGGCGTGGCCCAAATTATTAAGTTTTTCAACAGAGATTATCCCATTAGTGTTTAGTGTCACTCCCAAAATAGGGGACCTTGGCAAACAGTGGCTTCTGATCACAATCTGCATTGATATTTTAAACATTACAGATATATTATTTACATGCTTATGCATAGATATATTATAAAAACATCCCCTCCCATGTTTCCTCAGTGGAGATAGCTGTTCTTGAAAGGTGACCATTGTGTTTCTGCTATAGTATTTGTACTACCATATTTTTCCTAAATGCAGTCGACTCTCGTTAGCTCGAAGTCCAAGGGACTCTCTAAAATACTTCGAGATATCCGTACCTGGATATATCAGATTTGTAGAATTGAGGAAAAATTAAATCGAACAACCACATTTAACAAATGTATATGTATTTGGACTCTTGAAGTTAGAGATATTTTTGTGGAAATGAGGAGAAATTGCTCCTTAGGAGCAATTTCTCCTCTTTTCCACAATATGTTGTTACCTGTTATTAGATTTGTTTAGACAGGGACCAGATTTTCACTTCAAGATAAGCGATTATTCGAGATAAGCGAGGTCGAGACAACGAGAGTCAACTGTATTTGGACAGAAAATGTCTGACCAAACAAGGTACATCCAGGACCTGCACTGTTAGTTATTCTGATCTTTTTAACCCTTAAAATGCCAAGAAAATCTGCATCTGAAAATGTCGTCTGTTTATGTCATCTGCTGAATATTCTTGCAAACTTTTCAAACCTATTTTGCATACTGGCAAACAGTGTGGACCCAGATCAGACTGCTCCTAGAGGAGCAGTCTGATCTGGATCCACACTGTTTGCAAAAATGACTTTTAAAATCACAAGCAGATGACAAAGCAGACGACAATTATGATTGGCAGTTTAAGGGTTAATGCTGAGAATGCTGTGTAAAATTTTCAGCAGACATTTTAAAATATTTTTCTTATTTTTTACAGAAAATAGGATTTGACATTTTATACAAAAACAATTGCATGAAATATATAATCTTTAGCTCGCCTGAACAACGTTTACGGAGAGCTATTGTACTACACCCGGCGTCGGCATTGGCGTCCACACAAATGTTAAAGTTTTCGTTAAAGTTTTGAAGACCTCATTATTTCCTAACCTTGCGACCGATTTGCTTCATCTTTAGTATCATGATACATATTGGTCCAAAATTTTGCGCAGTACCATCCCCACCACCCAAGGTCATATCAAGGTCAAGGTCACAGACTTAGAATATAAATGTTAAAGTTTTTGTTAAAGTTTTTAAGACCTCATTATTTCCTAACCTTGCGACCGATTTGCTTCATCTTTGGTATCATGATACATATTGGTCCAAAATTTTGCGCAGTACCATCCCCACCACCCTAGGTCATATCAAGGTCAAGGTCACAGACTCCGAATTTTTATGTTAAAATTTTATGCCAAAGGTTTTTAGGATCTCATTACTTCTAAACTACATGATGGATTTAGTTCCTATTTGGTATAAAGACAGATACTGCCCCCCCCCCCCCCCCCCCCAACACACACACAAACATCCAGGTCATGTCAAAATCAAGGTCACGGACTTAGAATTTTCCAGAAACAAAATGTGCAATATCAGGCGAGCTATCCTGTCGGCGACTGGTCTTGTTCATGCTTTATGCTTATAATCTTCGTGACTGCTGTAGCAAGCAGGAGCCGCATAGGGATCTCATTCATGTGTTGGCATTGTCGATGTCATTGTTGGTGTCAAAAATGTTTAGTGTGCTGCCTTTAGCTCTGTTTCTCAAAAATCAAGGCTTCAAGCTAATGAAACTTCATACACACATCCACCATGATGCACCATGCTCACTGCCATCTATCCTTACTGACCTTGACCCACTTTTCATGCTTAGCTGAGCAATGTTCAGTCTGTGCGTTTAGCCCTGTTTCTTGAACAACACTAGCAGTCGCGATATACATTAGAACTTCAATGGCTCAAACACTGATGGCTGGTTTACCATGGCTTATTCTAACTCATTTTTGAGTCCCTACGGAGTTTTTCCGATAGCTCAAGAAAACAAATATTGAGTGAAATTTTCTTACTTTATTATGAAATTGTATGTTGTGTGTACTCATTAGAATTGCCTCATCGAGGCAATTCTAATGAGTACACGCAACATACCATTATTTTGTTGAAGATCAAATACATTTCCATAAATTATCACCATTCGCTTCCTGACCCGGCGCCATGATTAAATCTCATTGGCTCGAACTACCCATCTCTGGAACGAATTTCCATGGTCCCAAAGATGTTTGAGCCATTGAAGTTTGACTGTAGCTATTCAGCAAATTACTTGTTTTATTTTTATTCAGAACAAAAGTTGGAAGAGTGTCTGATTCTTCGACACCTCTCACATCCCTCCATCAACATGAAAACAGGCGGCGTTTTTCAACACCTCATGCTCTACCATCACAGAGGCATTCCATCAGCAGTAGTCAGCCTGTTGGTTCCTCCCATCAGCTAGCAGCCAGCCGGAGAAGGTTTGTTGTTTAATCTTTGGTGATAATTAAAATGAAATGGCATTCCTTAGCCTTTTCAGTCTTATACCTGTGCAAACAGTGTAGATCCATATGAGATGGCTCATTACAAGCCATCTCATCAGGACCTACACTGTTTGCCATTCTGTTTTTGATTTTAGACCGAAACCCCTATTTGCATCAGTGGACATGTGCAAATTCAAGGTTGGACGAGTCCACTTCAGAAACTCAGGGATGAAAGGGTTAATTTCTGTAAAAAAAATATGGGTAGTTGACATTTCAGCTCAAAAACATGAATTTACAAACTATGCATAAAACCAAGTAAAAAAGATACCTAAAGCTGGTCATGATGTTGAATTTGACTATAACGCATTGCGTAAGAATTTCAGCAGACAACATTTTGTTACATTTCTTATTTTTCCCAGAAAACAGGTTTTGATATTGCATGCAAATTTTCTCTGTTGGGGACAGTTTGCATGAAACGCCAAAGCCTGTTTTCTGTGAAAAATAAGAAAGATATGTTGTCTGCTGAATTAGCCCAGAAAGTGGTAAAGGTTAAAGAGCAATGGTCACGGTTTTAAATATATTTATACCATATTCAACCTAATTACTGCACATACCCCGTTAAGCGCACATTCAAGCAATTCTGTTGGCTTCAGATTACAGCCAGTGTACTTTTTGTCTACTTCTTTATAAAGGCATATTTTGTGGGTACCCATTTGAATTGCATTGACTTGTCGATGAATTCAAATGAGTACCCACAACATATGCTTTCATAATGAAATTCAGAAGAAAAAAACATACAATAACATCACATAAGCACCATTAGATAAGTCATTTGCTGACCTTGTTTTTAAAGCGTATTTTTAGTAGGTGGATACATATTTTACTACAAATCTTCCCACTAATTTTGAAATACTGAAGTGCACAGTGCAGTAATTAGGTCGAATACAGTATAAGAAAATAGGTTAGACTTGCAGTGCTTCCTGAGTGGCACACTTCTGTCTAAAACTTTGGGTCTGTTATCACTTCATCCCTGCCCCATCCCACTAAAAATCCTGTTATTATGTTGATGCATGCCTGCAGGATAGCCATGTATGCTGATCTATGACCTCACTGTTGCTATGAAAGGTACATCATGCCGAACATGTGACTTATTAAGAAAACCATCACGAAAACACGCCTATATAATTTTGACCCCCTTAAACCCCACTTTTATATAGTAAAACTGGGGTTTACAGGGGTATACATTATTTTTCTTATTTCTGCTCAAAAACATCGATTGTGGGTACTCGTTAGAACTGCCTCGGTGAGGCGGTTCTAACAAGTACCCACAATCAATGTTTTGAGCAGGAATATGAAAACTATCAGATTTTTCTTATCTGAAAATTATCCTTTTTTTGGTTGTAAAATTTCCAATGTATTTGAATAGGCGTGTTTTCGTAATGATCTTAATAAATTATTAAGGCTGTTGAATTATTTTAATCATAAAACTGCAGTTAAAGTTCCAAGTGTGCACAAAAAAAAAAAAAAAAAAAAAAAAAAAATCCTCATGATACTTAGTCAAATTCCAGCTAGCATTCCGTTTAAATCCATATTGGACCATTGTTGGGCTGATAATGGTCTGATATATATATTTAAGCAGAATACCAGCTAGGAATAAGATCGTCTTTTGCGTTGGAACTGAACACCCTAAGCATAGCTCCAGATAAGACTCCTTTTTCAACCGAAAAGTTCTGGATCCAGTTGTTCAAAGCATCGTTAGCTTAACGAGTTCGTTAGTGGTCAAAATGTTAACTGTTCTAGTAAGTACAATATCTAATTCACAGTAGTTATTTTTGCTGAAAAAATGTGAGTAGCTTTTGCAAATGCAAAAGCTACTCAAATTTTTTCAGCAAAAATATTTTGCATATATGCCATACTTAATGATCAAAGTTTTAACGATTAGTAACTAACGACATTGTTAGTTTTGAACAACTGGGCCCTGATATCTTTCTAAAATGGACTTTTTGAAATTTTAGAACATGTATGGTAAGGAGTTAAAGTGTCCTAATATTTAGGGTAAATACAGTACTCTTTAGAATTTCCTGACTATTTTATATAATGTGATTCATACATCTCAGGTTCTGTTAATCTGTAATCTGTATTGACAATTGTACTGTCAACCCTCTTTATAAAAACATTTATTATAACAGTAAAATTCTGTTGGGTCATTTTGATTTCTTCAAATGTGCTCTACTGTTATAAATTTACATTCTTTACCACAACGAATTCAGTTTGACATCAAAATATTGTGGTTAAATTTTTATGAGGAAAGAAATTACTGTTTTAACACTATCTGGTACAGGTCAGAGGTCACTCATAGCCAGGCTGGTACCCCAGTATCTGGACTGGTGGAGAGGCTACGCAGGGAGTCAGACAGTGGATTGTCCAGTTCCTCTTCTCAGAGCCAGATTTTAAAGAAGGAATCCAGATCAGAAAGACACAAAAGAGTAAGCTTAACCTTTGCCACTCTCTGGGCTAATTCAGCAGACAACAAATTCGTAATATTGTTCTTATAATTCTCAGAAAATAAGCTTTGACATTTCATGCAAATTGTCTCCTATGGAGGACAATTTGCATGAAATGTCAAATCCTGTTTTCTGGGAAAAATAAGAAAAATACATGTATTACAAAATGTCCACTGAATTATTTTACACAGCATGTTAAGCCCAGCATAATCATTAAAGTTTAGTATGTTTTTCTTAATAATAATGTAATAATGCCAACAGAAGCTAGCCAGACACACAAATACGTATGAGCCTCAGTGTGAAAAAGTTACAGCAAAAAAAAGTGTCAATAAGCATTGCTTATTATAAACCCCCTTTCCTCACTCCCTCCCCACCCCCCTTCACCATACTGACAGACAATATGAAAACAGTATACCCAAGCATGGGGCTTGGGGTATAAAAATAATTATCCCCAGGCTTTTGCAATGGAGATATCTTGAACACCTCCGTCCATCCATCTGTCTGTCCATCTGTCCATCAAGATATCTCCACCTAAACCACTGGGTGGAATTAACCACTTGCTGCATGACTTCCCCACATGTTAAGGGTGTGAAAGAGCAACATTAGCATGGAGCTTGGGGACTTTGCGATATTATTGTTATATGCAAAGATTAAAGGTTCAGGCTCTCAATTTTCTGCATTTGGATATATTCTACAGTATCCAGTGATCCTGTAATCGGGCAGAGTAAGACCTGATCAGATTGTGTAAATGTGTTTTATGCCTGTAACAATGATAAGGGACGGTTTTTTGTGTTGTGGTTCATAGGTATATGGAGTGAAGTTTTATGTTGCATACAGTACAAAGGTCACTATGACATATATGTTGACCTGTATCACATAAAGGAAGAGATTTATCCTGGGTATATCACCTTCACCTGTACAGTATTGTCTCCACTGGTCAGCTTCAGTGTGTGAGTACATGTAGTGAGGATTGTATCACATATTACAAATAGGTGACTGAGACCTTTATATTGATGCCTGACCTGCATTTTAAATTAAAAAAAATGTTTTCAGTGCTAATCTCCTGAACTGTTAGGCATATGCTGACCAAATTTTATGCAAGAGTACATCTGATGAAATTATTGTGTTGTATACTATTAGTAGTCACTGTGTCCACATTAGTTATATTGGTTAAACTCTGACCCATAGTACAGAAAAAATAGGTCTTGAAAACTGTGCCCATTCAGCCAGCATTTGATATGCCATACATTAAAGGAAATATACTTTGGATAAAGTCCACAGTATATTTCCTTTAATGTATGGCATATGTTGGCTGAATGGGCAGAGTTTTTAAGATCTATATCTTCTGAATGCCTGAATTGCTTTACTAAGTGAGTGAAAAGTGCAGTCCCAGTCTAGATAATAACACTTTTAGACCCAAAACTGATCAGTATTTTTCTTACTTTACAAAAATATTTTTGTGGTATTCATTAGATATGCCTTCATAATGAATATCCACAATACGATTAACCCTTAAAACGCCAAGAAAACCTGCATCTGAAAATGTCATCTGTCCTAGAGGAGCAGTCTGATCTGGGTCAGCACTGTTTGCAAAAATGACTTTTAAAATCACAAGCAGATGACAAAGCAGACGACAATTGTTGTGATTGGCATTTTAAGGGTTAAGTATTTTAGTCATGAAATAAATTTTTATCAATACCCCTCATTAACATAAATCCAGATAAGAGGGGTATCCAGATAAATATTTTTTTCTTATTTCTCCACGAAAATGACAGAAGTTGGTAAGGCTTGTCTACGAAACAGTAGACACTGACTAGTCAGGGTTTCCCTGTTTGTTTATGGATAGACCTTGAATAATGAATGTCTTTTTCCCATTTCAGAAATTGCAAGAAATTGTTGATAAAGTATTAAATGACAATGGAGTCAACAGAGAAGACCCAATATTTCCCTCCTGCTCAACAAGATTATTTAAAGTCACTAAACTTTTTGTTATGGTAAGCTAATTTGTTTGTTTTGCAGATCTGTTAATTTGCATTTTATTTTTTTCTACAAGTTTAAGCAAAATTAGACCACAGTTGTAGTGGATTTAGTAGTACTTCAACTTCATATAAGATAGGTTGTGGGTTCATTTCTCAAACAGGTTGTACAATACTTCCGTAAAAGAACATCCAGATCGTGTTTTCATATTTTTCCATGAGAACATATGTTGTATGTACTTACTGGAATTGCCCTACCAAGGCATTTTCGGTGAGTATGCACAACATAGGTTTTCATGGAAAATGGAAAAATCAGAAACATATTATAAGACACATAACAATATTTTTTTTTGGAGGAAAGCAGCTTATTGTTAAATAAAAAGCAGAAAAAAGTAGCTTGTTGGAAAAAAGCCGCTTATTGTTGAAAAAAAAGCAGCTTATAATATATAGAATGTTGACTTAAACTAATACCAGCCGTCCAGCATAAAGCGTGCATCATATGGTGAGCTCCATTTCAGGACAATGTCATGTTTTTATGGATGTGGTATTTCAGCAACACAGCACTACAAAACTAAGCAATGCACTATTTCTCAGTCTTCCTGTCCCATCACGAAAACACGCCTATATTGTTTTGACCCCCTTAAACCCAACTTTTATACATGTATAGTAAAACTGGGGTTTACGGGGGTATACATTATTTTTCTTATTTTTGCTTAAAAACATAGATTGTGGGTACTCGTTAGAACCGCCTCTCCGAGGCAGTTCTAACGAGTACCCATAATCTATGTTTTGAGCAGAAATATGAAAAAATAGCAGCATTTTTTATCTGAAAATTTTCAGTTTTTGGAAGTGAAATTTTCTATATATTTGAATAGGCAAGTTTTCGTAATGCCAAGCATTCACCTTCAAAATAACATGTGTACAGTGAAGACCAAGTTCTTCTGTCAAACTTTTCAGTCTGTATAGTTTTACTGCTTTTGTAAATTCTACAAAGACCTTTACCCTTAAAGTGCTAAGAAAAATAGAAGTAGATCACGTCTATTTTTCATTATCATTATTTTTCAGAAAATAAAGTTTGACATTTCATGTGAATCATCTGCTAGGCAGATGATTCACATGAAATGTTAAGCTTTATTTTCTGGGAAACAATGTAAAATAATATTCAAAAAGTCGTCTGCTGCCATTGTGATTGGTGCTTTGCTGGGTCTGAAAAGGTTACCTAACAGTATCCAGTGAAGACTGACAATACCACACAAATATGCAGGTAGTACATTTTCTCATATTGTCTAAATGACTGGTAATCAGGGTCGTGATTGTACTGCACTGACCTACAGGATAATTTTGACCTTCACCATGTGTACTGCATTTACGTTAAATATTTACACATACAAGCCTAAGCAAACATTGTAAACCCAGACCAGATGCTGCAGACTAGTATGGTAAGAAGTTAAGGTATGCAAATATCTAGATTAAATACAGTAATGCCTTTGCACACAGTGTAGACCAGATCAGACACTATAAACTTCTGCATTTGTTGCCACTTATGTAGCAGTTATGACATCGTTATAGCTGCTTCATTACAGAACCAAGTTGATATTCCATTGTGATGCAAATGACCCTCATAGGTTGAGGCGTCGTTAAACCTGAACTCATCATTGTCATCATCATCATATAGCAGTTTTTAGGCACATCATCAGGTAGTTTAAAGGAGTTTTTGAATTTGAGCCAGCATACAAAACCTACAAAAAGACCTGGGCCCAGTTGTTCAAAGCGTCGTTAGGTTAACAAGCTCGTTAAGGGTCATTTTGTTAACTGTTTTAGAAGATTCAATACACAATATTCTGATATTTTTTGCTGAAAAAATGTGAGTAGCTTTTGCACTGCAAAAGCTACTCACATTTTTTCAGCAAAAAATTTCAGCTTATTTGCATATCACTTGATGTAAATTTTAACGAATCGTTAACTAACGACATCGTTAGCTTTGAACAACTGGGCCCTGGTAATCAGCAAAGACAGATCACCCTGTACATCCACCCAATATGGCAAGGGTTCTCATTTGTCCATCTGGATAGCCTGAAGGCTGTAGAAGGTACATGTGATCAGCAAGAATGATAAGACTGTGCAGATTTGCAGGCTGATCTGATTCTTTGCTAGTCGCACATTGTAGGTTTTGTTGTGCCCTGGCTCATTTTAGAACAAGTGTGGTATGGAGTTAAGGTGTCCGAAAATTTATGGAAAATCCAGTGTGCATTCACATGGTATGGTTAAGTGATGAATTTTATTTTATCAGGATCTGCCAACTTCGAGAAATTTAAAAGAGGAAATGAAGAAGATTGCTGAAAGTCAAGTCAAACAGGTATATATGGTTTATTAATATGCAGGCCTCCTAGCAAAACCTTTAAAACCTGTGTATTTTGCCAGAAATATGTGCTAAGCCTTTAAAGTCTATATTTTGATTAAACAAATGTTTAAAAGCCTGTATTTTTTTTTTTTTTCATGTTTTCCCAAAAATGCTTCAAGTTTTGTTCTGGCAGGTTTGTTGAAAAACCTTTCAAAAAAAGATCACTGTAAGTTTTGTGAAAAAAAAAAAATAAAAAGATTTTTGGAACTGCTGCCAGTGTATGTCACATATGTCTTTCTGGATCACCATTGCTAGCTACAGGTTTTATAAGTCGGTCACTTTTATGAGAAGTATTACAGTAAATGTCCTAAAATTAAGAATTTTTTATTCCGTACTTTTTCGACTTAAGATTTGTTGTTAATGCATGTGTTGTTGAAAAAAAACCATAATGGAATGATAGTGTAGACCCTGATCAGACCGTCTGATTTTGGTCTGCACTGTTTGCATATACCATTTTGTCAGAATTTCAATGTAAGAAATTCAAGGACATTTACCGTGAGATATAATACATTTAGGAATCTTAAATACAGCACAACCTCTTTATAACATGATTCGTTATAAAATGGTATTATATATAATACAGTTCAAAGATGGAACCCAAAAATGTATAGATTATATAGAAAAATGACCATAAATGGTCATTTTTCTATATAATCTATACATTTTTGTTTGGTTATAGCACGGTTGGATAGCTAACACGGTTTATGATTTAGACCCCAACAATAGTGTTATAAAGAGGTTGTAGTGTAATAGCAAGAAAGCAGTTCAAGCTTGATACAAATGTCTATTAAGCCTTCATTTTTATATTAAAAAAAAAAAAAAAAAAAAAAAAAACGCTGTAAAAACATTCATTCATTTTGAATAAAGAAAAAAACAACTTTATTAAAACCTTTATTTTGAAAACATGCCACTAGGAGGTCTAAGTTTGATTTTTCACCTTCATAAGCTACCATATTTAACATAATATTTGGACAAGTTCATCACTTACCCTCTTTGTCCTAAATTTTAAACAAAGACCATACATTTTATCGCACCTGCTTGTAGCAGGGTGTGATATAGGCTTCCGATTTTCTGTCCGTCCGTCCGTCAAGCCATCCGTCCGTCTGTCAACATTTATGTCGACGTTCGACATTTATGTCGAAGTTAGTATTCTAATCAACTACAAGACTAAACAACCATCACACCTTGCATGAAACATCTCCCTGACCTCCTGACTTTGCAACATAGGCGTCCGCTTTTCCGTATGTCTGTCCATTCGTCCGTCCGTCTGTCAACATTTATGTCGAAGTTCGACATTTATGTCAAAGTTAGTATTTTAATCAACTACAAGACTAAACAACCATCAAACCTTGCATGAAACATCTCCCTGACCTCCCAACTTTGCGACATAGGTGCCCACTTTTCCATTTGTCTGTCTGTTCGTCTTTGTCAAAGTTAGTATTTTAATCAACTTCAAGACTAAACAACCATCAAACCTTGCATGAAACATCTCCCTGACCTCCCAACTTTGCGACATAGGTGCCCACTTTTCCATTTGTCATCATACCTTGCATGACACATCTCCCTGACCTCCTGACTTGGCAGATATGTTGACCCAGTGACCTTGACCTATATTTTGCGCTCCATTGACTTTGACACAATTTACGTTGACATTCCAGATCTTCTCAACTATAAGGCGTACAACTACCAAACGTTGCATAGTGCTTCTCCTAGATGTACAGACTTGGCAGGTACCTTGACCCGGTGACCTTGACCTATATTTTGCGCTCCAGTGACTTTGACATATTTTGCGTCGACGTTCGATATTTCCTCAACTACAAGGCCTACAACCATCAAACCTTGCAAAGTGCTTCTCCTCAATGTACTGACTTGGCAGATACCTTGACCTGGTAACCTTGACCTATATTTTGGCTGCAGTGACTTTGACATAGTAGTGTAAGATCTCTAGCCACCAAACCTTGCATAGTGCTTCTCCTATATGTACTGACTTGGCAGGTATCTTGACCCGGTGACCTTGACCTATTTTTTGCGCTCCAGTGCCTTTTACACATTTTACGTCAACGTTCAATATCTCCTCAACTATAAGGCCTACAACCATCAAACCTTGCATAGTGCTTCTCCTCAATGTACGGACTCTGCAGATACCTTGACTGGGTGACCTTGATCTATATTTCATGCTCCATTGACTTTTATACCTTTTACGTCACCCTTCCAGATGTCCTCAACTGTAAGGCCTTCAACCACCAAACCTTATATAGCACTTCTTCTCAATGTACTGACTCGACAGGTACCTTGATCTGGTGACCTTGAACTATATTGTGCACTCCAGTGACTTTGACACATTTTATATTGATGTTCGGTATCTCCTCAAATATAAGACCTACAACCACTAAACCTTGCATAGTGCTTCATCTCATTGCACTGGCTTGGCAGGTACCTTGACCCAGTGACCTTGACCTATATTTGACACATTTTACGTTGATGTTTGATAACTCCTCAACTATAAGGCCTACAACCACCATACCTTGCATTGTGCTTCTCCTTGATGTACTGAATTAGTAGGTACCTTGACTCGTGACCTTGACCTATATTTCATGCTCCAGTGACTTACACATTTTACGTCAATGTTCCATTATCATTGGGCTGTATGATACGAAAAGTCAGTGCTGAAGATATAGCCATTAGAGGGAATGGGACTGGCCTGGAATATATGTGCCCCACTAGGCACTTTGTCTACATTTTTTTTCAACCCAGTTTTCCAAGTAAGCACTGCTAAGAATGAAATAAACTTATTTAATAACCACATTCTGATTGTGGCTCCTGTGACTTTTGCGCCAGCAGGTGCGATGACGCCTTCCGCGGAATTCTTGTATTATAAATAGATGAATACAAACAAGCTGAAGAATGTAGTATAGACCCTGATGAGACAACTTAATGCTGTGGGCATGCTGAATATAAATACATGTATTTTTTACAGGTTATCTTTTTATACATATTTTCTAACAAACAGAAATCAAAGCTTGTCATTTCATTCTCCCTTTTTTTTTGCAGATTGAATGTTATTCTCAAGAAAAAATATAGAATCATTTTTATCGCACCTGCTTGTAGCAGGGTGCGATATAGGCGTCCGATTGTCCGTCCGTCCGTCCGTCAGTCCGTCCGTCCGTCTGTCAACATTTATGTCGACGTTCAACATTTATGTCAAAGTTAGTATTCTAATCAACTACAAGACTAAACAACCGTCAAACCTTGCATGAAACATCTCCCTGACCTCCTGACTTTGCAATATAGGCGTCCGCTTTTCCATATGTCTGTCCATTTGTCTGTCCGTCTGTCAACATTTATGTCGAAGTTCGACATTTATGTCAAAGTTAGTATTTTAATCAACTACAAGACTAAACAACCATCAAATCTTGCATGAAACATCTCCCTGACCTCCCGACTTTACGACATAGGTGCCCAATTTTCCATTCGTCTGTCTGTTCGTCCGTCCGTCTGTCCGTCTGTTAACAGTTCTGTTATGTCGAAGTTCGACATTTATGTCAAAGTTAGTATTCTAATCAACTACAAGACTAAACAACCATCAAACCTTGTATGAAACATCTCCCTGACCTCATGACTTTGCAACATAGATGCCTGCTTTTCCATTCGTCTGTCCGTTCGTCCGTCCGTCTGTCTCTTAACAGTTCTGTTATGTCGAAGTTCGACATTTACTTCAAAGTTAGTATTCTAATCAACTACAATTCTACAACAACCATCATACCTTGCATGACACATCTCCCTGACCTCCTGACTTGGCAGGTATGTTGACCCAGTGACCTTGACCTATATTTTGCGCTCCATTGACTTTGACACAATTTACATTGACATTCCAGATCTTCTCAACTATAAAGCGTACAACTACCAAACGTTGCATAGTGCTTCTCCTAGATGTACTGACTTGGCAGGTTCCTTGACCCTGTGACCTTGACCTATATTTTGCGCTCCAGTGACTTTGACATATTTTGCGTCAACGTTCGATATCTCCTCAACTATAAGGCCTACAACCATCAAACCTTGCAAAGTGCTTCTTCTCAGCGTACTGACTTGGCAGATACCTTGACCTGGTAACCTTGACCTATATTTTGGCTGCAGTGACTTTGACATAATTTACATCAACGTTCCAGATCTCCTCAAGTTTAAGACCTCTAGCCACCAAAACCTTGCATAGTGCTCCTCCTAGATGTACTGACTTGGCAGGTATCTTGACCCGGTGACCTTGACCTATATTTTGCGCTCCAGTGCCTTTTACACATTTTATGTCAACGTTCAATATCTCCTCAACTATAAGGCCTACAACCATCAAACCTTGCATAGTGCTTCTCCTCAATGTACGGACTCCGCAGGTACCTTGACTGGGTGACCTTGACCTATATTTCGCGCTCCATTGACTTTTACACCTTTTACGTCACCCTTCCAGATGTCCTCAACTGTAAGGCCTTCAACCACCAAACCTTATATAGCACTTCTTCTCGATGTACTGACTCGGCAGATACCTTGACCTGGTGACCTTGACCTATATTGTGCACTCCAGTGACTTTTGACACATTGTATGTTGATGTTCGGTATCTCCTCAAATATAAGACCTACAACCACTAAACCTTGCATAGTGCTTCACCTTATTGCACTGGCTTGGCAGGTACCTTGACCCGGTGACCTTGACCTATATTTGACACATTTTATGATGTTTGATAACTCCTCAACTATAAGGCCTCAACTATAAGGCCTACAACCACCATACCTTGCATTGTGCTTCTCTTTGATGTACTGAATTAGCAGGTACCTTGACCTGTGACCTTGACCTATATTTCATGCTCCAGTGACTTACACATTTTACGTCAATGTTCCATTATCATTGGGCTGTATGATACGAAAAGTCAGTGCTGAAGATATAGCCATTAGAGGGAATGGGACTGGCCTGGAATATATGTGCCCCGCAAGGCACTTTGTCTACATTTTTTTCAACCAAGTTTTCCGACTAAGCACTGCTAAGAATGAAATAAACTTATTTAATTATCACGTTCTGATTGTGGCTGATTGTGGCTCCTGTGACTTTTGCCCCAGCAGGTGCGATAACGCCTTCCGCAGAATTCTTGTTTATCTGTTGATTTTATCTTCGGATGATTAATAATACATCAACATGCATTATGTTTTCATTATTCAGAGAAAATAAAAAGACATTTTATGTAAATTGTCTGCTTGGCAAATTATCCACATGAAATGTCATGCTTTATTTACTGATTTTATTCTGAACAATAATAACAAAAATAGGACGTCTTCTGTTGCAATTTTGTTTAGCACTTTTATGGTTAAAACTTTTTTTTTTATGTTTAGAATGTGTAGCTTCAAACATGTAATGGAACAGTTTCTTGCAAAACCTCTGTACAATTTCTTGGTTTGTTACATATTTGCAAGCATTTCTTCAAAGTGTGTACACTCAAATTCGGTTTGAATATGTTTTCTGAAAATACTATTAGCTTGCCTGTAAAATGTATGGTAAAGCTAAAGTAATCACCACCGCATCGGCGTTGGTGTTGGCATTGGAGTCGGCGTTACTTACAGTTTTTTGTTAAAGTTTTTAAATGCTATATCTCCTGAACCTCTGGATGGAAGCAGCTCATACTTGCTCTAGTGTTAGATACTGGTCTTAAGTTTTATGCAGTACCATCCCAACCTAAGAGTGACCTTTAGGTCAAGGTCACAGAAAGCTTTTAGAGGCAAAGTGTGATTAAGGCGAGCTATGCTGTCCTGTGACAGCTCTTACTTTTAATTGCCTTGTTTCATTCACAGGTGATAGACATCACAAAAACATGCCTAGCCAATATATAATTTTTGACCCCATTAAATCCCACTTTTATATAGTAAAACAGAAAACTACAGGGGTAGACATTATTTTTCTTATTTTGCTAATAACACATAGATTGTGGGTACTCATTTAAACCGCCCCACTGAGGCATTTCTAAGGAGTACCCTCAATCTATGTTTTGAGCAGAAATATGAAAAATATCAGCATTTTTTATCTTAAAATTTTCCTTTTTGGGTTGTAAAATTTCCAATATATTTGAATAGGCATGCTTTCATAATGAGTTGTTTTCTCAAAATGCTTTTTTGAAAATATGCTTGTTTCATTCACAGGTGATAGCAGTTGACAGAGCCAGACTTAAAACTCAACAGAAAACAAAGTGAACACCACTATCCTGTGATATGTGATATGTTTATAAAACTTTCATAATAAAGGACTTAAAATATTATGTGGATACCTTATTTGTTTAAATATAGTGTGAAAGAGATAAAACCAGTTAGAACACAACTGAGACCTGACATGAGCTTCATCGTTCTAAATGGGGCTTAATTTTATCTTTGAAAACTTGCATTGATATTAGTATTTTTCTTTTTCTTATTTCTGCACAAAAACGTTGTGGGTACTCATAAGAAAAATCTCTGAGTCACTTTTAATGAGTACTCACAAGGTATGTTTCATGGAGAAATAAGAAAAATATTTACCTAATAACGCCTCTTATCTGGAGAATGGAAAAAGCATGAGTGAGCCTGCACATGCTATTCAGGCCACTGCTTTATTACCAGGGAAATCTTTACAAGATGGCCAAGATTGTCCTGTATCGCTCACCTGAGTACAAGACAAGTCAGTTGGCCTTTCAGTTCATGAGAAAGAGTTCAAAATAGATTTTCAAGATGGTGGCTGTTGCAGCCATCTTGGATTTCTGATAAGAACGATTTTAAATATTTTTTGCTGTACAAACTATGCCCATGCAAGTTTCCAGTCAACTGGCCATTTGGCTCAGCAAGATGGCAGCCATCCTAGATTTCTGATAGAAATGATTTTAGCTGTTTTTAATCTACAAGTAGCCCCCATACTTCCTACCAGCTTTCAAGTCAACTGGCCTTTTGATTTAGGAAAAGAACTTCAGAATAGATTTTCATGATGGCAGACATTCCGGCCATTATTTTTTATCAACAAGTTACCTCATACTTGCTACCAAGTTTCGAGTCAGTTGGCCTTTCAGTTCAGGAGAAGAAGTTCCAAATACATTTTCAGGATAGTGGTAGTAGTGGCCATGTTGGATTTCTGATCAGAACAATTTTAGCTATTTTTGACCAGACAAGTTTCAAGTCATTTGGCCTTTCGATTCAGGAGAAGTATTTCAAAATAGATTTTCAAAATGGCGGTAATCTTGTTTTTCTGATTGGAATGTTGTTGGCTATTTCTAATCCACAAGTCACACCAGTACTTCATATCAAGGTGCTAGTCATTTGGCCTTTTGATTCAGGAATAGTAATTATGCCCCCAACTTCGAAGAAGTTGGAGGGGCATATTGCTTCTGGGACGTTTGTGCGTCCGTGCGTCCGTCCGTCCGTCCGTTACGCTTTTTGATGCATAGCATAACTTCTAAACCATACATGCTAGGGTTTTGAAATTTCATATATGGATTCTTCATGAAAAAATAGCTGACCCATATTTTTTTTCCCATCATGATTATGCCCCTTTTCTTGAGTTATGGCCCTTTGAAAAAATATAGATGAAATCTTGTCAGCAAAATATCTCAAAAGCTATTGAAGCTAGAGCCTTGAAACCTGGTGAATAGATTGGTATTGATGAGTAGATGACCTGATTAACTTTTGAATAAATTCTGAAAATTACTTCATGAGTTATGGCCCTTTATAACTTTGGGCATTTTTACAATTGCACACTTTTTGATGCATAGCATAAGTTTTGAACTGTGCATGCTAGGGTTTTGAAATTTCATATATGGATTCCTCATGAAAAAATAGCTGACCCGTATTTTTTTTCCCATCAGGATTATGCCCCTTTCCTGAGTTATGGCCCTTTGAAAAAATATAGATGAAATCTTGTCAGCAAAATATCTCAAAAGTTATTGAAGCTAGAGCCTTGAAACCTGGTGAATAGATTGGTATTGATGAGTAGATGACCTGATTAACTTTTGAATAAATTCTGAAAAGTACTTCTTGAGTTATGGCCCTTTGTCATTTTGGGCATTTTTACATTGCACACTTTTTGATGCATAGCATAAGTTTTGAACTGTTCATGCTAGTTTGAAATTTCATATATGGATTCCTCATGAAAAAGTAGGTGACCCATATTTTTTTCCTATCCAAATTATCTCCCATTTTAGAGTTATTTCCCTTTTAATAAAATAACATTGAAATCTCGTATATTTGTATTGTTGTTATCGTGATGGGCAAGCAATGTTGGAGTCAAGCAGTGTTAGTGTCAGGCAGTTGGGGGCATAGTGTTTTACAAACACCAGCTCTAGTTCAAAATAAATTTTCAAAATGGTGACCATGACAACCATCTTGGATTTCCGATCAAAATGTTGTTAGCCAGTTTTGATCTACAGGTCTCCCCGATACTTCCTATCAAGTTTTGAGTCAATTGGCCTTTCCGTTCAGGAGAAGAAATTCGAGATAGAGTTTCAAAATGGCATCCGTCTTGGATTTAGGATTGGAAAGATTTTAGCTATTTTTTTTATCTACAAGTCGCCCCAATACTTCCAATTAAGTTTCGAATCAGTTGGCTTTCCCATTCAGGAGAAGACATTAAAAATAGATTTTCAAAATAGTGGCTGTGGCAGCAAACTTGGATTTTCAGTCGGTCTGATTTTAGCTATTTTTGATCTACAAGTCACCCCGATACTTCCTATTAAGTTTGGAGTCATCTGGTCTTTCGGTTTAGGAAAAGTTCAAAATAGATTTTCAAGATGGCCAATGTGGTGGCCATCTTGGATATCTGATTGGAAGGATTTTAGCTTTTTTGTTCAACAAGTCACCCCGATACTTCCTAATAAGCTTGGAGGCAACTGACCTTTCAGCTCAGGAGATTCAAAAGAGATTTTCAAGATGGCTGCTATGATGGCCATCTTGGATTTCCAATCAGAATGATTTTAGCTATTTTTGAATTACAAATGGCTCCAATACTTTCTACTAAGTTTTGGGTCTTTTGACCATTCAGTTCAGAAGAAGTAGTTCAAAATAGATTTTCAAGATGGTGGCCAGCTTGAATTTCCCATCGGAACAATTTTAGCTATTTTTGATGACAGTTCACCCGGAGATTTTTCCTTTCACGTTTCAAGTCAACTGACCCAGGAGTTTAGGAGGATATGTCATTTAAAGCAAATTGTTGACGCCAAATGACATACTACAGACAATGCACGACACATGACGGACACTGATTGATCACAACAGCTTACCATGAGCACTCCATGCTCAAGTGAGCTAATAAAGCTATATGCAAATACTGAAAGTGTAGTCTGAATATCAGACCGTGAAGGCTTTTACCAGATTATGCAAGATCCATAGCATAGCTTTAGACAAAGTGATAATTGTGTTGATAATATAGATTTTGCATCCAGATATACAGGGGGCATAAGCTGCATCATATATAACAATGAAAAAGACTAAAGGGCCCATAAAAGTGAAAAGGGCCCATATAAACGGTAAGCTGTGCTCATTTGCTATTTCATTTTTCTGACAAGAACCAGAATAGGCTTAGCGTACACAGCAAGAAACAAGGCATTTATATTGGCAAATGATGCAAGAGTTTATTGTCATTGTTGAGAACACGTGCATACAATTTCTTGTAAGGTTATCAAAATATGCTTGAGTGTTCTCGATGATAGTATGGTAGTTCATCAAATCTGCAATTATAAATACTTACATCGTTGCATACGCTGAGTTTATTCTTATTTTCATCTAAACATTGAAAATAATACATACGACTAATCTGAACGGGCATTTTCGCAAAAATCTATAGTTTTTTTCACTGTTTGAAATGACATAGGTTTCCTCACCCCCTCCCCCTCCCCCTCCCCCTCGCCCCCACCACCACCAACCCATACTTACTGGAATCATCTCAATAAGACAGTTTCCATCAAGTACTCACAAAATAATTATGGTACAAAATAAACAAAAATATAGTTTATGTGTAGCTATGGCATAGGCAAATATGGTTATTCAAAGTTGGTACATGGGTTTCTGGAAGTTTTCTTGTTCCCTGTCACATACATGTACATGTATGTTTTGATGTCTTTTTTAATAAACTGCTGAAATGAAATTAATAAACTGCCAAAACAAAAGTTTCCTTTGATTCTCAATAAACGCATAATAGCTCCAGAGAAGATATGGTTTCCACATAATATTTTTCTTATTAATCACCAAAAACATATGTTGTGGGTACTCATTTGAATAAGTCAAGAAGGATTGCCTTTGGAATCAAAGAACATACAAAATCACATAAATCGGAGACTCGGTATGAGTCTCTTCATATGCAACGCTGCTGTTTGCAACGCTGCACACGCCCCCCACCCCCCACCCAGCGCTGGCTCAATCGGTATTCGATTTTCAAAATAACCAGGATGGACTTAATGATCCCAAAGGAAATAAAATATAACCTGCACTATGATGATGTACTTTTTACGGCCGCCACACGATACAGCACCAGCTACAGTAGAGTAAAATAAGTAAAAAAAATGATTGCCTTAACTGGAAACAAAGAACACACAAAATCACGAAAATGGGGACTCGGTTTGATTGAGTCTTCATATGCAACACTGTAGTTTGCGAGATTGCATACGCAGCCCCAGCGCTGGCTCAAGCTGTATTCGATTGTCAAAATAACCAGGATGGTCCCTCGTGTTAAGAAATAAGAAAAATATCAATATTTATTGGTTGAAAAAGGTTTATCTAGAGCTGTGACACAGTAATAAAAGTTGAGTGCTGGCATTACTTTCCCCAGTTGACATTAACCATATCACATTAACCATATCACCACTGGCCATCTTGATTTTAAACAAACTACGAGATTTGCAGGAAGATGTGAGGTGAAATATGACTAGAATTGCAAATATTTTCAAATACTAGATTTGTATTTATTTGCCAGGCTTTTTTGATTCATTGCAGATAACCCTATAAGCAAAATAGTGATGAAAATACAGCATGCTGCAGTGTAAATTGATGGAATAATGTTACCATACTTTGTCCTAAATATTCAGGCACCTGTAGTCCTTACCATACTTGTCCAAAATTAGAACAAGAACATTTGATTACCTGCTGATGTTTCTAAAACTGCTGGATGCCACATTTTGCGGCATCTGATCTGGGTCACTTTGCTTAGGCCTGTCTGTCTGAACAATTTGTGCGAATATGTTAAAGTCCATAAAGATATACATTTGCATATACATGTAATTCTTTGAAATGTATTACTGATAAAGTCAAAGAAAATATATGTGTATGTTTGGCGATATATTCTGACCAAAACAAAAAAGAAACTTTACACATTTTGAATACAAAAATAATCCTGTTTGACAAGGACAAATTACTTCAAAATTTATGTGTATATAAAGGCTTTCCGTCCTACAAGATTACCATATGATACTGTGTCAAAACCGACCAGGCATAAATGTATAATAAAGGCCTCCCGATAACGAGGCATTTTATTGCTTTTCAAAGCAAACCCGGGGGCTCTGTAGAAGCTCAACACGGGACGGGACATGTTTGAGTGCCGCATGTTGAAACGAGCAAACCGTGTCTAGCGATACTCGGGTCAGCCTGTGAATCCGTCCAGCTTGATCAGAGTTTTCCTAGTAAGTTTAGTGTATGGCTAATACCCAAAACGTTTGTTCTTTTTCTTGCGGACAGTGATTACTGGCCCTATGGAATGGATGGTTAGGCTGATCTGTCTTCGGTGGGTGCGCAGGTGATTTAATTAACTTTGTTGTGCTTCGGCTCACTTATAAGTCATGAAAACACGTACTTTGGTTATCTTTGAAATGATTGTATGAAAGGGGCAATAATTTATGACAACACATGAAATAAGGCAGAAGCCGTGAAAGCGATCGAATGAAATGGAACATTAAAATGCGACGCGAATTTCTGATACAGATTGAACAGTTATTTTATGATGATTATAAATATAATAGAGAAAACTTTGTCTTACGTGGAAATAAAGGAAAATGACATGCATGATCACGGAAGTTCAGCTTGCGGTAAACGAACTTTCTTTTATTTCAAATCTCTAAGCAGTATTTTGACTATTTATACTACTTTATGAAACAACAACATTCAGTTTGACATATTAAAGGAAGACAGTTTCATTCTTTTTTTTATTTATTTTTTTTCTATATTGTTTAATTGATATGTTCCATCAATTGTCTTAGAGGACCTCTATTCTAATATGCAGCATATGGAAGATTGCCCCCTCGATTGTAATCTCGCTGAGATAACGCCGATTCGAGACTTACCTGAACAGTTTGGCACATGCGTACAACAAAAGTAGTCTATTCTATACATGTATATAGCTCAGGAGCACGGTCAGATTATCCCCGGGGTGTTGGATTTTTTTTGACACGTTTTACTGCTTTAAACATATGTTTTAAGTTTCAGCTATAAGTCTAATGCATTTTGAGAAAACTTTTCACCATACAAGTGTATTGGGATGCAAATGTGAACTGCCGTAAAAGGGTCAGAGGTCAATCTATAATCATCATTTGAACAAACTTGGTAGACCTTGAGTCCCCGATGCTATAACCAAGATCCAGCCTTAAAGTTTTCTGGGTTCTGGAGAAGAAGATTTCTAAGTGTGTCTAACATATATGGACATGGCGGCCATCTTATTTAACGGACCGCGACCATTTGTACAATTTTTTCAACCGCCTACCCACCTTTAACAGAAGGCTCCAAATGAAATGCGAAAAAAACTTTGCCTAGGGTTTCAGCTGAGTTCAAAGGTGTGGACGGACGACGGATGGCAAGTGATCATGATAGTTTATTCTGTGTGATTCAAAAATTGTAAAAAAGTGTTTCTAGTTATTCAGATTTCTTTAAACTTGGCACAGAAAGCATTAATGTTTGTTGCTTCTCTATTACTGTCTCCCCTGTCACTGGCTGACGATTTTAACCTGAAAGAGATAACAGTTTATAGAATTTATGTATTCCTACTAGCATCAGAATTAGGCGAGGTTGTGTGCGATTGGAACTAATCGAAGCCTCCAGGGCCCAGTTGTTCAAAACTAACGATGTTGTTAGTTAACGTATTGTTAAAACTTTGATCATTAAATATGGCATATTCGCTAATATCTTTGCTGAAAAAATGCGATTTGCAAAAGCTACTCACATTTTTTCAGAAAAAAATAACTGTGAATTAGATACTATACTTACTAGAGCAGTTAACACTTTGACCACTAAAAAGCTTGTTAAGCTAACAATGCTTTGAACAACTGGGCCCTGTAATTTTACTACTGACTATTCCAAGGCGGTTCATCTGTTGCAGATCTTCATTGGTAGTGGTTTCATATGAAGTGTTTCTTCAGTAATTATTTGTTCCTCATCTCTTCTTTTGGTGCCTAAGGAAAGCTAATCTTCGTGAGTGGCGTCTCTGGATAGGTATCTTCAAATACTTTTTTAATATGGTAATGCAGCATAACCAAAAGAATATTTGTGGACTAGGAATGAGTTTTTATATCAAATTGTTCATTGTGAGTCTGAGGTCAACATACCAAAAGTGCATTTCTGAAGATCATAAAGTCGATTTACACAATGACAAAATTAGGAACAGACAGACATAGACCCAAAATAAATGGGATGTATTTAAAATCAAATGTAAAAGAGATGAACAGTCGTGCTTGGAATATCGTTTTTCTAGTATCACAAGTACACTGAAGGACGAAGGTACACAATAGACGAGACCGTTGCTGGTGAGAATTAAATGTCTTCTACTTACGAGTACATAGTACATACAATCTGTAAGAGGCCCTGTTAACATCACGCGGCATGCATATGTGATACACACAAAATAAAAAAAAAACGACGCGATAACACTCCGCCACTATCGTGTGGCGGGCAAATAGCTCTGTTGATATTGGCGAAATTTGCCCATTGGCAATCCCAAACCAGATCTCCACAACATCAATGAACATTCCAAGTTTGGTGAAAATCCATTGATATTCGGAAACAAAAATATGACATGTGGCGGACAGTTAACTGTGTCCAAAATTGTCGAAATCTGCCCACGAGCAATCCAAACTAGATCTCTACGATATCAATGCACACACCAAGTTTTTTGAAAACAATTGATGTTTACTCGTTATCTTCAGAAAAGAAATTACGGACGTACGACAGATGGACGGACGGATACTCGAACGTCCACACGAAACCATAATACCCCGCCACTATCGTGTGGCAGGGTATAAAACGATTATCAGGCAATAATATGGAAGAAAATGTAAAATGTAGTCCATAGGTTGTTCCTTTAACAAAATACTAATGCATATTTAACTTACCATTGATTAAAGAGCTTCATTATTTCTGATACAGCAAGGTTATTTTTAGTAACGGTAAGGGCCTCCAAAAGTTCATCCAAGAACTTAATATGATCATCACCATGTTTTCTCCTGCATTGTATTAGGCACTGAAATAACAGGACAGGTTCATAAACATGCTAAGAAGTTGGTTTATTAACTTTTACCACTCTTGAGCTAATTCAGCAGACGAAAAACTAATGATATTTTCTCAATTTTCCCCAGAAAACGGGATTTGACATTTCATACAAGTTGTCTTGACTGGAGAAAATTTGCATGAAATTTCAAATCTGATTTCTGGGAGAGAAATATATATATATATATATATATATATATATATATATATATATATATATATATATATATATATATATATATATATATATATATATATATATATACAAGAAAAAACATTTCATCATGTCGTCTGCTGGAAATTTTACCCAGAGTGCTAAGCTTTAAGTGCTCTGGTCGTTTGGGACTACAGATACCGTACATTAAATCTGAAAATAAAATTAAATTACTGCAAGGGGCGTGATGGACAAACCCAATAAAACCCAAGTCTGCTATTTTATGTCCTTTTTTGTTCTGATGCGCATTTTGAGATGACACTTTTAGATTATTCTGTTCGGATTATAGAACCGGAAGATTATGTATGCAGGAAGGATACGAGGGTCTCAAATCCAATCTGTCCTGTTGCCACTGAAACAATGTTAAGTTGTGGTCGGAACCCATCCTCTTTTAAAGGCCCTGTATGTTTTACTGGAAATATTAAGCTGTGTATATTGCCATCAGATACTGTTTGGAGAGCGTTTGCTTGTTATTTCATGTTGACGAAAGATTTTGTCCATAATTGTCAATTAATCATGCGCCGTATATTTTCTGAAGAAAAAAATACAATGTTTGAATAAGTCTATGATGCTGGAACCCACTTGAAAAGCCAGTCCACCAAGTGTTTCCTCAGTTATTCAAAAAAGGTAAGAGAAAAATCCAGGGAGTGCCACAATCACAAACCGCAGCCCTTCCCAGACCCCAAGAGGAAGAGGAAACCGACAAATCTAAACAAGCACAAATCGAACAAACGTATGAAAAGCACTAAGATTAGCTCTCTCTTCCCCAAGCGAGGTAATCGCATTACTAAAAGGACTGAAAAACACAAGAACAAAATGACACACGGAAAGACATACAACAAATCGCCTCGTAGCATAAACCGCAAAGCAACAAAGAGTAAGACTAACACCGGGACCACCGCCTTAGAACGGTCGGTAGAGCAAACCACCGAGGGGTTTAAAGCACTTTTACAGCTAGCTAACTTCACCCTGGGTCCCGATGCTACTCTTAAAACAGAAATACATAAAAATTCGGTTCGCATAAAGGCTCCCAACTCAGTCAATGCATCAAAACGAAAACGTAAAAATCAAATGAATCACTATAATAAACAAAGACGAGTACTCATGGCTAATTCTACTGTATGCCAGAGTACGAGGAATGTTCGAAATGAATTGCTTATTTCTATCTGGAGACTTCAAATTTCAAGTTAGCCCAAAAGTACTCATTTCATGCCCTCGAAGTACTCCCCGTGGCTAGAAATGCAAAGTTTCAGCCGATGTATCCACTTCTTGAAGGCGTCACGGTACGCTGATTTGGGCACAGTAATGAGGTACTGATGAATGGCAGATCCAAGTGCCTGTCGGGACTGGTATTTCCGCCCAGCAAGGAATGCTTTCAATTTCGGAAACAAAAAGAAACGACATGGGGCAAGGTCTGGGGAATATGGGGGGGGGGGGGGGTGAGGCAAAACAGTTACTTTTTCTTTCTTCAAAAACGCCGTAACTATTGCGGAGGTATGAGCTGGGGCATTGTCATGTAGAAGACGGACATGTTTAAAACCAGTGGCAGGGCGTCGTTTCTGATAATACTTTTTCAGTTTCTTCAGTACTACGTCTTTGTTGTACTTTCCGGTGATGCTTTTGCCCTTTTTCACTGGCACTTTTATTGCGACTCCTTCACCAGAGAAGAAGATTGCATACAAAACCTTCTTTGTACTCAAAGAACGTTTGGCAATTATTGGGCGATTGCTGTGTTTAGTGGCCCAGATCTTATTGCTAACCTTTCTGACGGGCTCAAAATAATGGACCCGGGTTTCATCACCTGTGACGACATTGGCAAACTGCTTTTTGTCATATTTTGGAAACATATGAAGCAGCTTTTTTGCCACTTTAACCCGTTGCCTCTTTTGCTCGTCAGTCAACAGATGTGGCACCCATCTAGCAGAAATCTTTCTGACTTTCAAATGCTTCTTCAAAATAAGGTGAAACGTTGATACTGATATGCCTACCTTTCGTGCAATATCACGAACTGTAAATCTGGCATCTCCTTCCATGATTTCCTTTATTTTGGAAACGATTTCTTTACGAGATGCAGATTTTGGCCTACCTGATTTCGGTGCATTTTTGATGGACTCTACTCCAGACTCAAATTTCTTTTTCCACCGCCGAACTGTGTCATAAGACACACGAGAAGGTCCAAAAGCAGTAGAAATTTCAGTCATCAGCTTCTTCAAAGAACAACTAAGTTTTGAGCGAGCTTTGATGTAAGCCCGTGTTTCATCTTTTTTGTCGACGCTTCTACCAACCATTTTTACTGCAGGGTCAATGACTGCGTGTATTCAAATGGCAAATTTTATGTCTTACACTTAGTCTAACATGTACATTTATACACCATTGTGTAGATATTGAATAACCCTATACAGGTATGTATAGGTTTTTATCGTGCCCCACGTGGATATCGAGCTAGAGGACAATAAGCAATTCATTTCGAACATCCCTCGTAAATGAAAACCAATCGTTGAACCACGGCGGGCCAAGCCAAAGACATATGGTCAAGCCCCAACCCACTGGTTAAAGTTTTACGAAGAGGCCGTTATTGAGTCTGAGGCCCGAACCGCCGTCGTGCAATTAAAGAGTGAAACATAGCCATCAACAATGCTTGGGTTGACAACTAGGCATGCAGTCTGCCGCATAATATCCAGGCTATAGCCAATTCTTTTATAACGGTTAATAAGTTTTCTGAATTGCTCCGAGAAGTTAGATTTACCTACAATTTTTCTAAAACTGTACACTAAGTCACCGTAAAATTCGGGTTCCGATATACCTTGTTGCAGAAGTGTTTTCAGACTGACGCTATATTTTTCTAACAAGGCACTGTGTCTGTCTGCGATAAAATTTCGAAAACGCCTTACGAAGTTTAAAATAACGATAGCCCTGCCTAAGGTTTGGCAGTAAGGGCTTTATCACGGTAGTTAAAGTCACTAAGATTTGAAGAGGCTCTGGCGAATCTTATAAGCTGAGATATGTATACCCCATATGAGGTACGCCGGGGGACATCGCCATCCAGAAAAGGGAAATTGTCTATATCAAAATCAAAATCGTCCCGTTTATCATAAATTTTGGTGGAAACTGTACCATCAGATATACATAGATTCAAATCCAAAAAAGGTGCCTCGGTATCGGAAGAATTTGCTCTATTTAATTGGAGTTATGTAGGGTATATCCGGTCTACCATTTGGTCAAAGTAAATATTGTCAATATTTAATAAATCGTCAAGGTATTTTGAAGTTGAATTGAAAGCCTCAATAATGTCAGCCTGATTTTCACGTGAGAGAGACTTCATGAAATCTCTCTCATAACAAAAAAGAAACAAATCTGCAACAAGAGGAGCACAATTAGTCCTACCCTGGCTAATGTCTGCAGTGTTTACCATTCAACCAGCTTCATTTTAGATATACCACTAAGGTAGCCAAATAAATTGTTCAATTTTAAAGACAAATATGATAAGACGTTAAGTGTTTCTAATATTTAAGGATAAATAATAAGCAGAAGTGTTGCAAAACTGCGAACTAACCTTGAGCATAACAGTTTCTGGTGACACACCTTGTTTCATTGATTCCAACTTGTCATTCCCTATACCTAACATGGGAATAATGTCAAAGCATGGACCAATAATTTGGCTCACTTGGACTAGAAATAAGTCACTTGATGGTGATGGCACTGAAACATGATAGATAAGAAATGGACAATGAATTCTTCTTTAGAGGAATCATATACACAACGTGTTCCGCTCACAATGAAAAACGAAAACTGGCCGGAAGATTGTGTGTGCATATTTAAATTAGTTGTCTTTAGAACAGACTAAATTTAAAACTAATGGCCCATTGGTTAACCTGCTTTTAAAGCAATACTTTAATCTATTAGAAACGATAAAATCGGTAATTATGACCTCAGCATCTGAATGAAATGAGCGACAGCTTGACTCCACAGAGCTCTACGGGAAATAGATTATGCAGGTGCGAAGGCTGATCTGAGCCTCCATTGGGTACCACGTATCATGAGGTACATTTTCTCGCGTCGTGGCTCATCTGAGCCATACTGTCAACATGGTCAAGGTAAATTTAGTAGAGGTGGAACCACGCAAACTGGATTTCTAATTCCCAAAAGAACGAAACTAGAGGATCAAGAAACTCAGCTCTCCGATTCTAGATATTGCACTCAAGATATGAATGGATTAACAAGAACAGAGCTTTCCGAGACATTATGAAATTATTAGCTTACCTGTTTCTTCTGTAATTAGTAAATTGAAGTCTGCAACTGAATCTGATACATCTAATCCAGCGTCAACATCATCCAGGCCAGAGACGAGCTGTTTTGCCCACAACGCTACTCTTTCTTGAGGATTTTGCTTCATACTGTGATAAATTAGTACTACCTCTATTAGAAGAATTTGAATGCGCACTAAACGGCCATTTCATGTGTTAAATCGTAAGAGATTTTGGAGGTGTTTTGTAAGCACAAATTAATCAAGCATTCTTATAATATATCACGTATGAAGTTGTAGTCGATCAAGGCTTTATTATGTGTCACTTTTATTAACCATTGCCATGCTGAATAAATTAACATGCCACGCCCACTTATAATTTTCAGCCAGTTAGATTACTTGATCCTGGTTGTTGATACAAATTCACACCCTAAATGACAAACAATGCAGATCCAGATCAGGATAGAAGCCACCTGATCTGGATCTACACTGTTTGCAAGGGCATGATATATCCGGGTTGAGTAGGACTAGGGTTAAATATATTTATTGTTTTGATTATATGTCTTCATACACCAACAATTAAGGACTCAATATGAGATAAATTTATTATAAACTTTTCAAGGAAAGCGCAATAAACCCAAACATCAAGTCAGCTTAATCATCACTATTATCATGATTTTAAGGTAAGTATCCCATGTTATTGTTAAGATAAAGTAAAAAACAATTTATTTTACACAAACTTTTCTTACAACTCTATAAACAATGTAAACGTGTATTGTGATTGTTTAAGTAACATCACTTTGTGAAGTAATACCAAAAGTGGGCATAATACGTTTATACAACGTCGCATCAACGTCTGTGCATCGTCATGACGTTGCATCGACGTTGATTCGACATTGTCTTAACGTTGCGCGCCCGATGGGTTATTTCTGTACCTGTCGTTCAGATTATTTTGTGATCTTACATTTTAGTGAGCTCCTTATTCACCATCGCAATCAAGTCATATCTGCCGGTTTTTGATAAAGCATGCAGTAAGGTTGATAGACCAACATCGGGTAACAGGTCACTGTCAGCTCGCCAGGAATACAGTAGCTGTAAAAATCAAATATTGTAATAATATTTTATCCCCTGGATTTTGGCACCATTAAAACTGATTTAAGCCCTCGCTTGAGTAGTTTTTACTACTGACCGTTCTAAGGCGGCGGTTCTTGTGTTGTTCGTTCTTGGGGTATGTGGTTTTCGTCATTCGGTTCCATCGTTCATCTGTCCATACTTCCGAATAGCCATCTGTTTGTCAGCTCGCCACTTACCTTTTGAATCAGACAGACGCTCAAACAAAGAAGAATTGCAGCAGACAAACCGCGTAGGAAGGGTCAGTAGGAAAACTGCTGCGGGGTAAAAACATATTTATAGTTTCATGTTAAGTTTGTTTACTTTGCTTAAATTTTTGAAAGGTCTTCATTTGACATTGTAGATGTCGAGTTTGTACTACTTCTGGATAAATTAACTGGTATCAACTTGCGACTGCTTGACCAAAGGACAAGGTCACGGACGTAGAGATTTAGATACGATTCTTGTCAAGGTTTTGTGTTACGTATGTTTTCTTTGCTTATGTTTTTTTTTTTTTTTTTTTTTAATATTCACTTGCAGTTATTGATGTGTGAGTAATATTACTACTGATCAGGGGCATGTCGGTTGGCTTAATCTTGCTGCTCCTGCAGACTAATGGTTAAAGTCAGAAACTTACAATTTATATTAACATTTGCGCCAAAGTTCTCTGCGAAGTTTTTCTGCTCTGTTTATATTTCTGAAAATTTTCATTTGAAGGTGTTGAGGTATGGTTAATACTTCAGCTGGATGTGTAATGTCAGTTGGCATTATTTTGCTGCTTATATACAACAAACATCAATGTAACAGCCCGGCAGGCACATGACGTAAATACAACGTCGCCTCAACGTCGATGCAACGTCATGACGTTGCATCGACGTTGAGGCGACGTTGTATTTACGTCATGTGCCTGCTGGAAGTTTGTTTTCAACATTGCATCAATGTTTTGTTATTATTTATTTATTTATTTATTTAATTATTGTTGTTGTTTTTTTTTCTTTTCTTTTTTCATTCCTGAAAGTCTTCACCTGAAGTTAATGATGTATGGTTAGCGAAACCGCGTGATGGATAAAGATCAGTTTATCGAGGTCATTTTGCTTTCGCTTTGACAGTGGAACCTATCGTGGGGCATACTTAACTATTTGGTCACTTGCTCTAGCCATAGCAGCTTCTAAATGTATGAAAAAGTCATACTCAGCAGCAGGTTGGAAAGCCGTGCGGTGTGTGTGTGTGTGTGTGTGTGTGTGTGTGTGTGTGTTTAAAGCGACTGCAAAACATTAAGACAGGAATGGTTAAATATGACGTTGTAAAAGATTCTTATTTTATCCTAGTTATAACAGAGCAAATACTTGCCGTTTGATTTGTTCTGCTGGGAGTATTCTGTCTCTGTATAGTCTCTAGATAGCTTGAGCTCAGACCAAGACAAACGCCAAGTAAAAACCACTCGTCACCAACTTTACTTGCCAGATCGCATAAAAATTTGGAATCTGGAAACTCTGAGACAGAAAAATGAAAGTGTATAACCAAATAATAAAGTATGGTAGCCCTAATATGCCATAGTGGAAATCGCAGGCAACAGATATGTCGTCCTCTGAAATTAAATACAGTGTATCTTCATAAATAATGTCTTTATGACATTGCTTGAAAATACCTTCGTGAACTGACTGAATCCACCCGGCATTCTTAAGCTATCAGGACTTTTGTACATTCACAAATTGTTTTTGTTTTGTTTTTTGTTATTTTTTTTTATCATAACATTGCAGAAACAGAGTTCTTAAGTAATCTTTACTACTGACCATTCTAAAGCGGTGTTACTTGCTATTTGTGAGGCCTATAGCTGCCCGCCGCGTTTTTTGTCCTGTTCGTTCTCTTACTGGGCCCAGTTGTTCAAATCATCGTTAGCGTAACTAGCTCGTTAGTGGTCAAAATGTTAACTGCTCTAGTAAGTACAGTATCTAATTCAGTTATTTTTGCAAAAGCTACTCACAGTTTTTCAGCAAAAATATTAGCATAACATATACCATATTTAATGATCAAAGTTTTAACTAATGGCATCGTTAGTTTTGAATAACTTGGCCCAGGTTTTGTCCTGTTCTTTCTCTTACTGGTGTTTTTGGTGGATCTTTTCAGCATTGTAATCACAACGTTAAGGATGAAGGAACTAGGTACTTTGTATTTCTTTGGTTTGTGGCATGTGTACTTTGTCATGGCTTGTTTGCTCTTCATCACGAAAACATACCTATATAATTTTGACCCCCATTAAACCCCACTTTTATACAGTAAAACTGGGGTTTACAGGGGTAAACATTATTTTTCTTATTTTGCTCGAAAACATAGATTGCGGGTACTCGTTAGAACCGCCTCGCCGAGGCGGTTCTAACGAGTACCAAAAATCTATGTTTTGAGCAGAAATATGGAAAATATCAGAGTTTTTCATCTGAAAATTTTCAGTTTTTGGAGGTGAAAATTTCTATATATTTGAATAGGCGTGTTTTCATAATGTCCTCTTGGTGTCAATAGTATGCTTGGTTCTGTGATTATGGCTCTACCTGGGCATCTTTTATTCCCAACCTCATTAGATAAACATCACATATAATACATATAATCCCAAACAGTAGGATGAAGAAAGTAGAGGGTTCGATGGCGGTCGGAAGCCAGAGCAGCAGAAGAAGGGCCACAATAAGCCCGGCCACAGGCATCGACATTTAGTGCCAACTAATGGCGTAAGAAGCGTCAGCCAATTTCAGACCTCGTTCATCGTCAAGCGTTCCAGAAAAAGTTTCTGCCCATTTTGAAAATAATAATTTTTACCTGTGAACGATGGACGAACTTCATCAGTCTCTGTCTTCATTCGTAATTCAATATTTAATTGAACCAAGCACTTCTCGCTGGAAATATTAACAATGTACAGTCAAACCTCGATAGCTCGAACACCGTTTGTTCGTTTACCATGGCTAATTCGAACTCGTTTTTGAGTCCCAACGAAAATCTGCCGATAGCTTAAGTAAACAAATATTTAAGGAAATTTTCTTGTTTTTATCATAAAATTGTATGTTGTGTGTAATTAGAATCGCCTCATCAAGGCGATTCTAATGAGTATATTCAACATACAATTATTGTGTAGAAAATTGAAAGAAAAAAATCCCCAAATTATCGCCATTTGCTTCCTGACCTGGTGCCATGATTAACCCTCAGTGGGCTCGAACTACCCATATCTCGAACAAATTTCCACGGTCCCAAAGATGTTCGAGCCATTGAAGTTCGACTGTATAAGAAAATTAAATATAGAAGATATTTGCGCAGTCTTATCATGACCTTCGTTGTCCGCTTGCCGAATAATTGGATTTTGTAGAACTATAAAGGGAAGTGATCGGACTGCATGATGAGTGCAGACTGATCTCTCTGTAGTCACACGTCTTATAATCTATAAAGATTATTATTGGAAATAGCAAAACAAAAACATAAAAAATAAAAATCGGAATCTCTGACTCATTAAAACTCTTCATATGACAGCAGTGTAGAATGCAGGGCAGCATACGTCCCCTGCGCCCCACTACCGCTTAAGCCACTCTGGATAGGCTAGCCATCCGGATTTAGATCCATATATATGTACGCGAGTGTATCATTGATACAATGCTACTGTAACAGGTGCAAAAATTCTTATGTCACGACCGGGAATCGAACCCGGCCCGTTGGACTCAAAGTCTACACTCTACCACGTCGCTATAAAAGCCGGCTTGTACTGCAAGGCAGTACAAGTGTGTTATATACCTATACTGTTATAATTTATTTTTTTACCTGTAATGCTGGCATAATATCTTGTTTTACACGCAGCAGTGACCTTAGGCTGAGATAATGTAGCATGCTACCTCTAGCTTCTATAGCTTAGCAGGCCGGTTTGTGTCATCTAGTCGGAATGTTCCCAGGTTTATTCCGTGACGTGGCTCGTGACGTGCCTCATTTCAGTTGAGACTGATTGGTTACGTGCACACTTGCCGGCCTCGGTGGCTCAGTTGGATGCGCCGTCCGACTGGAGACTAGGAGGTCCCGGGTTCAACCCCCGCCGAGGTCGGCAACATTCTTTCGTAGAGATTGATCATGAAATATTTTCTACAGTCATTCTCTCCCTTCTGCTGATTCAAGAAGGGCAGTTGTCAGTTTTTGGCGAAAGAATGTGCACAATACTGGTTAACCGCTTAGAGGACTACGCCTGCCCAGTAAACGTGTGGTTAGGTAAACTGACCGCGCTCGATATGATCCCATTGGGTTGACTGGGCCGTAAAACCTCAACACAAACAAACAAGTTACGTGCACACTGCATGTGTGTGTGTGATGGTAGGATTATGATGCGACTATCTTTTATCTTCCTTCGCTGTGTTCTGGAGTATGTTTAGCCAGCTGACTTCAAACTCGACTTTCTCCATTTACATCTAAGTCGCATACATTTATGAGCCAGCTCATTGGGCTATTATTATAAACATGGTCTCGTCAGAGCCTTAGCTGTTCACACACATGAAGTATGTCACACACTTAAAATATGGAATAAGATGAAGCATTCCACCAAAATTCAGACATCTTTCCCGCATGGATGGCTGGGCATTAGCATTTAAAGAATGATATTATGGAGGACTAAAGTACCATGATCTCGCCGGCCTCGGTGGCTCAGTTGGATGCGCCGTCCGACTGGAGACCAGGAGGTCGCGGGTTCAACCCCCGCCGAGGTCGGCAACATTCTTTCGTGGAGATTGATCATGAAATATTTTCTACGGTCATTCTCTCCCTTCCGCTGATTCAAGAAGGGCAGTTGTCAGTTTCTGGCGAAAGAATGTGCACAATACTGGTTAACCGCTTAGAGGACTAAGCCTGCCCAGTAAATGTGTGGTTAGGTAAACTGACCGCGCTCGACATGACCCCATTGGGTTGACTGGGCCGTAAAACCTCAACACAAACAAAAAAACCATGATCTCATGAAAGGGTTAAAAATGCGCGGACTGACTCACTCCGACAGCTAACATTATTTAAAAGATGAAAGATTATACTATCTAGTTTAAAGTACGTGAAAGAGAAATCAAGATTTACGACGTCAAAGCATAGCTCGCAAGCATAAATATACAGGCATAGTCGTTCTACGGCGTAGTAATATTTTGATCACGCTTCCACGTGCGACATGATACGACGGCGTAGTAAATATTTTGATTACGCTTTCGCATGCGACGAAGAAGAATCGTGAATCATCTTACCTTGTACCAGTCAGAGGTTTTGTTGGATACGAAAGACCGGTAGTGACATTTCAACTACATTAATTAGGTTTCAACTTCACGAATTCACGATTTCAGCTTCACGAATTCACGATTTCAACTTCACGAATTCACGATTTCAACTTCACGAATTCAACTTCACGAATTCACGAATTCCACTTTACGAATTCAATTTCACGAATTCAACAGTTGAATTCCTGAAGTTGAATTCGTGAAGTTGAATTCGTGAAGTGGAATTCGTGAAGTTGAATTCATGAAGTTGAATTCGTGAATTCATGAAGTTGAATTCGTGAATTCGTGAAGTTGAATTCTTGACGTTGAATTCCTGAAGTTGAATTCGTGAATTCGTGCAGTTGAATTCGTGAATTCGAGAAGTTGGATTCGTGAACTTGAATTCGTGAAGTTGAAATCGTGAATTCGTGAAGTTGAAATCGTGAATACGTGAAGCTGAAATCGTGAATTCGTGAAGTTGAAACCTTGAATTAATGTAGTTGAAATGTCACTACCGGTCTTTCGTAGTTGGAATATATTAGTTCATTCACAAAAACTATAGCTTTATCAGCAGGGAAATAACACACTAAATTACAAATAAGACATATTTTAACCGCCCATTTTGAAAAAAAAAACAAAAAAAAAACGGATGTATTATGGTGTTGTCCGGCTATCCGCTCATCCGTTCGTCCGTCCTCCTGCATTTCCCGTCCTTTCTTCCGGTAAATAATTCTGCGCGCCATAACTGTGTAACCATGAGGAATAATTTGATGAAACTTTAAAACAATGTGTATCGGATCAAGACGGCGTGTCTTGTATAAAAAGTATTGCTCTCTCTTTCTTAATTTCTAAGTTACTTTCATTTGATTAGTTTTTTTTTTTCTGACTATCCTTGTGCGCACCACAACTGGGTAACCGTTCGGAATATCTGGGTGAAACTTCATACTGATGTGTTTGAGGTCAAAACGGTCAAAACGGCGTTCTGCGCGCAAAATGATTACTCTTCCTTTCTTACTTTCTGAGTTACTTTCCTTTTATCAGATTTCTTTTTTCTTTTCTTCCATGGTTATGCATGCTATAACTAGGTAACCGTATATAATATATTGATGAAATTTTATAGCACTGAGTATGCGGTTAAGACGGTTTGTCGTGTACAAAAATATTGGTCTCTCTCTCTCTCTCTCAATTTTTTAGAAACTTCTCTTTGATTAATTTTTCGACTGACCTTTTGCGTACCATTAATAGGTGAACGTATGGAATATCTTAAACGAAACTTTACGGGCAATGTGTATGAGATTTAGAGGGCGTGTCACTTCCCTTTGATTACTTTTATTACACACTAGCCTCCGTCACTAGGTAACCATATGAAATATATTAGTGGAACTGTATAGCAATGTGCATGAGGTCGACTGCGTGTCGGGTACAAAAAGGTTGCTTTCCCTTTCTTAGTTTCTGCGTTACTTTCCTTTGATCAGTTTTTTCAAACTTGTGCGCACCATAAGTCGGTAAACGTATGGAATATCCAGATAAACTTTCATACGAATGTGTGTGAGGTAAAAACGGCGTGTCGCATGCAAAAACAGTTGCTCTCCCTTTCTTACTTGCTGAGTTACTTCTCTTTGATTACATTTTCACATTATCCTTGTGCTTGCTATAACTGGGTAACCATATGGAATATCTTGATGGCAATGTGTATTATGTTAAGCCAATGTGTCCCCAGTCAGCATTCTACGTAAATCTATATCGGGCCGTCATCGGCCCGTCAGGGTAGCTGACGGGCCGATGACGGCCCGATGTAGATTTACGTAGAATGCTAGCTGGGTCGTGTACAAAAACGATTGCTTTCCCTCTATGAATTATTTCCCTTTGATTAAATTTTTGACTGACCTTGTGCGTACTATTTGTAGGTCTTCATATGGAATATCTAGATAAAACTTAATAGCAATGTGTATATGGTTGAGACGGTGTGGAGTGTCTCGTAACAAAAATGCTACCCCTTTCTTAAGTTTCCAAGTTACTTCCCTTATTTTTGATAACGTTTTACACTATCCTTATGAGTGCTATAACTAAGTAACCATATGGAATATCTTGATGACACTTTATAGCAAGGTGTTTGAGGTCAAGACGGTATTTCGTGTACAAAACAGGTTGCTCTCTTTTTCTCAGTTTCTGAGTTACTTCGCTTTGATTAGTTCTTTTTTTTTTCCACATTATCCTTATGCATGTCATCAATAAGTAACCATATGGAATATCTCGATTTTACAAGCATTGTGTATAAGGTTAAGACGGTGTGTCATCTACAAAAACAATTGCTCTCCCTTTCTCAGTTTCTGTGTTGTTTCCCTCTGACATTTTTTTTTCAGACTATCCTTCTTCATGCCATAACTAGGTAACCATATGACAACATAACGAGCGTACATTTGTGGAAGTCATCATATTTTACGCCTTTGTCTAGCTGTATAGATGGGATACCTTTTTGGGGCTCTTGTTATTTTCTCAAACTATACGCCGATGATTATTGAAATAATATAAAACACACGAAAGTTTGATAGGTAACTTTGTCACCTTCCGATGCGTTCGCAGATTGGAAGGCCATAACATCTTGTGCATGAATGGGCTGTGAACTTCAAAGAATAATCGGTCTTTTTAGTTTTACTAATAAAAGTGTTAATTAATAAGACGTTTAAGTTTCTTAATTGAATGGTTGCATTTTCTTCACCGCCTCGCATACCATATTCCGAAATTTGGCGATTGTTATTATTATGTAAGGATTCATCTCCATCTATTTTATAATACGAATATCGAATTACACCAAAATAATAATAATAATAAAATGTCATTATACCATAAAAACTGCATGCCTGCATCTATTTTCCGGACAGCTAGCCTATCCAGTGTAGCTTGGATTGATATCAGGTTCCGGACGGCTAGCCTCCGAGTCTAGGCGTTCGGTTGCGGACGGCTAGTCTCGGTCGGGATAGGCGTCCGGCACTTCCAATATTTTTTTTTTTGTAGTCGAGCTCTCATCATTGTTTCATCAGAGATTTGAAGAGTTAATATATGTGTTTATTTTTCAGTGTTGATCCAGTGGGAGAGTTAGGGAACGCTATGTGAACCGAACAAATATATATGTATATATGTAGTTGAAACCGACACTGTATTTGGACAAAGGGAATGGGTTGGATGTAAAAAATATCAAGTTAAAGCATCGAAAAGGTTTAAATGTTGACTGTTCCAAAGCAGTATTTCTATCGCATTTCCTCTTCTGTGTTCTGTGCTCTCTCTCTCTCTCTCTCTCTCTCTCTCTCTCTCTCTGTTCTTTCTATTTTTGACGAATTGCTGTGTGGTCATTTCACGTAATTAAACTTCATCCGGGCCTTGGGAGTATTGCCACCGTGATTATGGCATTTTCTGTGTATCTTCATATTATTTCTGCGTATGCAGAATAGACACAAACGTATGTCAATACAGGGATCAAACACGGTTTTTCATGCATTAAAATTCGCCAGGTCCCGTGGGAGCTATTGAAAACCGAGGCCGAAGGCCGCGGTGTTCAACACCTCCCAAGGGACCTGGCGAATGTTAATGCATTGAAAAACCATGTTCGATCGCTATTATTGCATAAAAACTGAAAACATTTGCTACATTTCGCGTTATTTCTTGCACTATTTTGTTTCGCCTTTTCCCGATGTCGCGCGAACGCTTTTGCACGGACTATGCCCGTTCTAGGGCAGGGCAGTACACATCTCATGACGGCAGCAATTCTGTGGCCCCGGTACGAGCATATTGAAAGTTGCGTAGCCGTGCATTAACAGCGCGTGAATTGCCTTGATAATACACGGCTTTTCGCCGGGTAATGCACGGCTGTTAATAACGTGCGACACTGCTTTTTATGCAATAATATGTGAAAATATTGACAAAGAAAGGAATTAGCTAGGAAGTAGAAATGTGAACTTTGTTATTCTGACAATACAAATATATGACAGACAGACGGATAATGGTATAACATCCATTTATTTTGACCGAGCACAAGTAAAATGTTTAATATAACAAAAAAAAAAAAAAAACATAAAAATCCTGAAAGTAAGGTTACCTTTGTATTTTCCTCAGCTCCACTACTTTATCCGCTTTTAGTTTGTATATTAATAAACGTCCAAATTCAAATTCTTTAGAAACAACCAAGAATTCATGTTTAGTTAGTCTCTCCGATTGAAAAGAAATTCTAAACATGCGTTCACCTTGAATTTTCAACTGAGCACCTTCTAGTCTTAACAAGAAAGTATCATTGGGTTTCACCATTACTGTAGATGATGTTTGTGACTTCTCTGTTTGGAACTTTTCCTCCTCCCATTTCTCAATGAATTTATCAAGGTCCTTTTCCTCCGTTAAAATGACTAGAACTCGAAATATCACACCATCGGAGCTTTTCGTTAATGCCGAAAACACACAAGGTTTTATCCGTTTTCTAACAACATTATATAACCAGGAAACAAATTGTTTGATTCTTTGTAAAAATCCGTCTTTCCTTGTCTTTGGCAGTTCTAATACTATCATACTGAAAATGAAAAGCATTATACATCTTTTACAAAATTCAGTATTGAATGTAACATGAATGCAACATTTGACCGGTCTGTTTGCTGAGAAAGACTTTTTTTGCGCTTTGGAAATCATACCTATTTCCTTGAGGTACAATAACGTAACTTGCGGAATTGAAAATATAAATGAACCATAGTGCAGATTATATTTTCATTTCCTTCGGGATCATTGGGCCTCTTGTGGTATTATTGAAAACGTAGTTCTGCTCATGTATACGCAAGAGGGCGTCAGCAGTGTTGCTGTGTTTACTGCTTATGCGTAGTCTCAATAATACCGTCACTTATTTTTTATCTGCAACGTGCTCTTTGTTTCCAAAGGCAATCTTTTAGACTTGTATTTTACCCAGTCGCAAGGCACACTCTTCGCGAGACATCGCAAGAAGAGGAGATAAGGAACAAACAGTGACAAGTACTTGTCCATAGCTCTTGATACGGCGCTTTTTTTCAACCAAAAAGTATCTATATTTTTCTTATTTCTTGACAAAAACATATGTTGTGGGTACTCATTAGAAGCGCCTCGCCGGGGCGCTTCTAATGAGTACCCACAACATATGTTTTCATCAAGAAATATGAAAACTACAAACCTGTTACCCACTCTTATCTAGACCTATGACTTGTCACTGTTTGTTTCTCATCTATTCTTAACGGCACAGTTCCAATAACCAAACAAGAACTGCAATCTATTATCTGCTTATATGATGCCAATAGGATAAAACAAACATTTATATACATAACAAAACAAAGCGGATTTAAATGCCGCATTAAAATACCCTAATTATTTTCAATTTTGAACATTCAAATTTTGTTTGTCTAGGTATCTCAACACGTTATCGCTGTTGAGTCCTCATCCTTGCTTCATTGTAGACGTTACCTATGACATGTGTTGCCCGTAATCATTTATTGATGAGTTAGAGAGCCTCCATGCGGACCGAACAAATAACTGTTGTACTACAACGTAAGCTGATGGTGAGAGTTGGGCGCCCACAGTCGATTTGAGCAACCAGCCCCATCCCCTCTAAACACACACACACACACACACACACACACACACACACAAACACACACACACACTAATGTGTTACTGACAGTTCCAAGATGGTAGTTCCATTCTGGTTCGTTTTGTTATATGTTCTGTCGTGTTCCACTTATAAACGTTTTTTTTTCTTTCTTTCTTTTAACGCTTGTGTTTGTTTAAGATATCTCTTGAGTTCAATGCAAGTGACAGAATTGTCACTTTTTGGGGAGAGGACTGCTGACTCTGCTCATCGTCTGTGCTTTTGTGACTGTACAGTTGTTTATGTCTATCTTTCCCTTTGCTATTAAAGACTTGAAGTGATTTGAATGCATCGATACCTGTTCACCTATTTACTTTAAGTATTTTGTCCTCATATTGACTGTAGTAGACATAGCATGTCCTGATAACTGCTGCAATTCGTTTTCATGGAAAGTTCCTAATTTATATTCAAGTTAGTGTACAAAATCAACTACGAACGCAAAGTTTGGTATATTATCATAAGAATTAATTACGTTCTATCAAACTCTGCAATATAATTTTCAAAGATGACATATATTTTCCTGTAAATAATTTGACTTCCACGCATAACAATGAGCATAATGTTTGTCTAAAGCATAAACAATAGTACGACTTACGAGCCTCGACCAACAGTTCTTTCAGTGATAGTTACTTCGTTGCCACCATTTGGATCTCTTTGACAGTCTATCATGTTCCATGTAGTCTCGGTTGTCTGGTTCTCCTCAGCATGACACACAATGACGTCGGACTCTGAGGCTGTACCCGGGGGCAGTGGTAGAGATATTTTCAGAGGTCTCCTTTGTCGAGTAGAAAGGTCAATCTCGCAAAAATTGGAAGCGGATCGTATATCTTGAGCTGTGTGAGGACTAACGTGGTTGCATGTTGGTAAAATCTGAAATTTACGTTTCCTTGAACAAAGGTTGTACTGCATTTAACCCATTTATGCCGAGTGGACTCTTCTACCATAACTCTTTGTACCAGTTCACTTCCAGTAAAAGGGGTGCCTGGTTAGTTTTTATCATTACCATATTTTAGAGAAATTACTATATTTAATGCAAGCAGTAAGACCCTAATCAAACGCCGATTTGTGGCGTCTAATGTGGGTCCTCGCTATTTTCCAATATCTTGTTTTCTCATTTGGACGCTAGGTATAAAAGGATTAAGCTCATAGTGAAGGATTTATTAAATCAATTTTAGTGCTGTAATGACTTTGAAATCTTTTTGCACATTTATAAAATTGCTTATGTATAAGATTTTTTGTACTGAATAGACAGACCAAATAGAAAGGTTGGTTTGGATTTTTTATTTTAACCCATTTATGCCTAGCGTTGCGTAGATCTAGATCAGACGCCACACTGTTTGCATTAAATATAAGAATTTCTAAAAGACATAGTAGTAATATATACCAACCAGGCACCCCTTCTATTGGAAAAGGACTTTTCCAAAGAGTTGAGGTAGCAGAGTTCACTCGGCATAAATTGGTTGATATTTTTCAGGTTTGGCCCATCGTGTAATTGTGTCTTGCTATTTGACAAACATATGGAATGTAAATTCATCTAAAATAAGTAGCTGCTATAAATGATGTCTATATGCGCACTGGGCATATCCAATCTAATGTATTAAAAACAAAATGTAATGGAAAAGTCAAACTGGACAAGTCCATCTGGTTTACAGTAAAAAAAAATAAGCACAGTGAACTCGTTACAACGAAAACATTTGTTCATAAAGATACTGTCATTAAAATGAATTTGCTGTTGTATAGAATTCTTAATGAGCAGAATGATATGCAATAAATGTCATGTTTTATTCTTATTATTTCATAGAACGCATGTTTTGGATATTTGTTGAATTGCCTCGGTGAGGCGATTCTAACAAATATCCAAAATATATGTTGCTTGAAGTATTGAATAATAATGTTCCTGCATAATTTCTGATTAATTGTCATTTTTTAAGAGAGGGTTTCCGCGCAAGTCAAATTGTCAGTATAACGAATTTTGTCGTTGTATCGAGTGTCGGTATAAAGCGGTTTGACTGTATATTATACTGAATAGTTCCTCACTCAGATCTCGTATACGGACTATATGCTCCGAACATAAATGTTTACTTACCAGCAAAAAATTCAGCTAACACAAAAATGTTTTCTTCCAACGGTATTCTCGTATACACTTGTAAAATGTAACAACTTAAGCATCTCTTAACAAGAAATCTACACCCAAAACATGAAAAGTTGATTCGGTATGTATACAATGAAAGCAAAATGCACAAGCGAATCTTGGTTATCTTGGTTAATATTTATTTACGTTTTAGATAATCACAAGGTTTCCAATTTCGTAATAGTAATCGTTTCTTCTGTGATGGTTTTGTCAGTTTTTATGCTCTCTGGACTATTTTTAACGTCTTTGGAAGGCTATAGTTTGTGATGCTGGCTGTTTCTAGGTAATCTTAAGTATATTGTTAATTATTCCGTTTATGTTTACGTATGTAGGCTACTATGAAAACCCATTGTTAATGAAGCTGTCGTTGTCGTGGTTTTGTTTTGTTTTGTTTGGTATTCATTATTATAGCGGTCATAATTTCAGTGAGAATCTTACCCTGACTAAAATATTAAAAATATCATTGTACGCGGAGTTTAACTTACTTCATAATGATTTTCCTTCAGTATTCGGAGACACTTTCACTACTTTCCATCCTTATCATAAACTTTGGACGTCAAATTGACTATTTGATAATGTATCAAAAATGTTATTCAGCCCAACTGAGGTAACTGCCTAGGGGTGACATACGTATTATCCGAATGTCAGACATATTTGAGAAAGCCATGTATACTCAGATCAGTCTTCTCGTAAAGGAACAATTTTATTGCGGTCTGCATATTAATCCCGCCCTCTGATTATTTTGGTTACCTGTCAGCCTGCCGTGTGTAATATAACTTTAATGTCAGATTCTACTCAAATCACAAGCTTTTATAAAAAGATTGATCGATGCTTAGCACGCAGGTCAAGCTTTTTGTAAAAGCTAATACTTGGTTATACGTTGAGCAGTTGATGGAAAATAGCATAGGACCAGTCCATGACCTTTCGTAAAGTGCTTCCAGGGCAATGACAAACATGAAGATTGCCTACGCGCACGAATAGACAACTAGAATAATACCTTGAACACAACCGGAGTATTGTTTGGTAAACACCTGTCAGGTAGTTCCAGCATAAATCCTGGTTCTACGCTTGACCGCATGGTCTGTGGCTTTCCTGTGGCTATAAAACGTTCTTCTTTGGTTCTGGTTACCACCATAAAGTAACCTTGGTTGTCATCATCAGCAGAAAGGGCTATTGTTGCTGTATAATAAATTCCCTGAGAAGGAAAACACACATAACTATCTTTTATGTTTTTTATTGTTGTGTGTGTGTGTGTGTGTGTGTGTGTGTGTGTGGTGATTTTGCATACTGCAAAACGAGAGTTGACAGTTGACAAAACACTGCAATGATATTTAAAAGTTATTGGTCAGATAGCTGTTTTTTTACTGCTGTGCAAGTGGCCATTGCACGTTGTTAGGCGTTTTGCATAGCAATGTAGTATCATTGTCGGCCTTCGTACATGTTCTAGTAGCTTGGATGCCTGATAGTCATCGTACACAGAGTGAAACACAAGATAACTGCTATTTTATAATAGAAATGACAGACTATGCTGAAAAATTGCTATAAAAAAAAAAAACTCATTTCACTCTCATTATCAAATTATCGCATTGTATTGTATGACTGTCAGAATTCATGTTGCTATATTTTGTATACAGTCAACTCTCGTTATCTCGAAGTCCATGGAACTCTCTGAAATACATTGAGATACCTGAACATCGACATATCAGATTTGCAAAATTCAGGAAAAAATAATTCGAACAATCACATATCACAAATGAATATGATATATGACTCCTGAAGCTAGAGATATATTAAAAATATTGTGAAAAAGAGGAGTTCTCCTCTTTTCCACAATATTTTGTTATCTGTTGTTAGATTTCCATGTTAAAACAGGGACCAGACTTTCACTTCAAGATAAGCGGTTATCCGAGATAAGCGAAGTCGAGATAACGATAGTCGACTGTATGCTACATACAAGATGAGCTTGTATGGTTAAGTCTAAAATATGACTTCTATTCTGTTCTGTCTTTTTATGTCATAACATATCGCTTGACCGTACATACGTCCATGAACTATTGTTCATGTTATTTCTTAATTGTGTCATTAACAGGCAAACGGCCAAACGGTTAAAATCAAATTCGATCCGTCAGATATCACTTATAAAATGTATTTTTGTGTGGTCTTAAAAGCAGTTGTTGCTTGATCCTATGGAATTGTGTTTATTTTGTGTTTCTTTCATTTTGTTTTTTATTGATTGTTTAGATTCTAACTAATAATCAACTTTAAGCAGAGATGCTTTATATGGCATATCATTTCAGTATAAAATTGCTATGTTATGTTATAAATGTACGGTAGCACTTAACATTTAACCCTTGTCCTGCTGAATAAATTAAGATGCCACACCCATCTCTGATTTTCAGCCAATCAAATTACTTGATCCAGAGTGTTGATATAAATTCACATTCTTAATGGCAAACAGTGCAGATCCAGATCAGTTGGCTTCTTCAGAAGCCAACTGATCTGGATCTACACTGTTTGCAAAGGCAGGGTATATCCGGGTTCAGCAAGACAAGGGTTAAGCCAGCGCACGATAAAACCTAGAATAAGACCTATGTGACCAGCAAAGACTTAGATCCAACTGTACATCCACCCAGTATGACAAGGGTTCTCGTTTAGCCCTCTTTGAATAGGCTAGAGGCTGTAGAAGGCAAATGCGTTCAGCGAAGAATCTGATCAGACTGCGCGGATGCGCAGGCTGATCTGAGTCTTCGCTGGTCGCACAAGTCTTATTGTAGGTTTTGTCGTGCGCTGGCTCATTTAAAAGTTGAGAAAAATGGTAAACTTTTATCATAGAATTGTTTATTTTTCTCTCCAATATTCGACCCGGGACCAACCTAGGACTGGCTTAATTGTCGGTATAGACCATATCACGTGTTGTATTTCTTTCAGTGGGCAGTTACTCTGGTCAAAAACTGATTTGATTTCATTTTCTTACATATCCTATTAATGTTGAAAGTGCAAATAGAGGTGAAGGCTGTGACTTTATAATTGACACAAGGCCAGCCTGTGTCCAAAAGTGAGGATCTGGAATTAAGATTGTCGGCAATATTGTCCAATATTGCTAATTAATAGTGCCGGACATCGTTTCTCTGAATCTTAATTGCTTACTGGTGACATATATAAGAACACTCTCATCAGGACGGTATGGCGCGGCGATGGAATGAACCTGTGATGCTGCGACATAGAGAATCGATCTGTTCGTTTTTGGACTTTTTCTGGTCCGACCTTACAGAGGATATCAGTAGGGAGTCCCAAGCAGAACATGCATATTCCAAGACCGGATGTACCAATCCCTTGTAAGGCATTTCTTTTACGTTTTAGGCAGGTCACTAGTGACCAGTCTTTACAGTCGTGATATTATTTTGTTTTTATTTTAGTGGATTATCAAACAGGATTATAAAACAAAACCTAAATGATATCATATCTATAAAGGCTAGTCGTTAGCGACCAGCCTTTATAGGCATGATATTATTTTGGTTTTATTTTAGTGGATTATCAAACAGGATTATAAGAATATTTAGTTAGTCACTGGAGACTGGAGCCAGTACATATCTGCGCTAACAATGCTTTAAAGATTGAGTATCCGGATCTGTGCTGATAACCGATGTAACAGGGCTGCGTTCAGAAGTGCAAGTTACTCGCGATTGTTTTTGCCCTGGACCTCTGCTCCTGTTGGTGCTCGTCATTAGGTACAGGGATCCAGTGCATGACACTCGCTATCGCTTTGCACTTCTGAACGCACCCCTTGAGTAGCGTGGTTGAATTTTCTGTAAAAAGTGACTGGATACATCTGAAATATTTTGCCATCATTCTGCAAAAGGAATCAACCTTTGCAGATAGGAACTTAACTCCCTAGTAAATGAAAACTTTCAAAACTAGAGGTTTTAACCTTTGGCCGGTGCCATGGGAGGCAGCTCTGCGAGCAAATTCTTTCCTTTAACTCTTTCAGCCCTGCAGACCAAACTAGATACCTTTGCAAACAGTGTAGATCCTGATGAGACGGCTCAAATTGAGCCGTCTCATCAGGATCTACACTGTTTGTCATTCTGTTTTGATTTTTGGCTGGCATCCCTATTTTTAACAATGGACATGTACAAATTCAATGATGGAAACGTCCATTTTATAAACTCAGGATAGAAAGGGTTAAGAGTAGCCCCGGTGACAAGGGAGGCACATATTTCTATTTCAGATTTATTTCCCTTAGTGATGTATCCATTCCCATAAAAGTGTGGTAAGAGAAACACGGTACCTTTGAGTCAGTTCGACATCCAGAATAACTGTACTCATACCCTATATTATCCTTTATGAATGCCTCGTCGAACTGTCCTGGTACACTGTAGCCTGGTATGGTAATAATGACACTATCTGAGGGCTGATTAACAAGGTACTGAAAGACGTCACTAATAACTTCCTCTCCGTCTCGGATGGCACTGCGGGCGTACTCCAGCAGTATTCGACGACAGAAGAAACACATATTACGTTTACTGGAGTCGTTGTTAACGATAGTGAGACCCAGGGAAGGGAAGTGATATTCCGTGTGTGGACGAAGCATCTTACCGCTGAGCTGTATATGACTGTAAAACGATATATAAATAACACAAACATATATACTTCATTGAAAATAAAATAGACTTCCAGGCGAAACAAATCACGAAACAAAACCCTTCCATAGCAACGGGCATGGGTTGGATGACATTAAGTGACAATACAAAATGACCCTTCATTGAAAACAGAACGAAGAAACAAAGAGCGACTGCAACGCTAGCTTGGAACGGTCATCAGCGGAAGTGTTGTGGGCTCGTTACGAAAACAAGCCTATTCAAATATACTGAACATTTTACCACCAAAAACTGAAATTTTCAGATAAAGGCGAGGCGGTTCTTACGAGTACCCCTCGTGTTACATCCCAGGGTGTATATATTTCAGTTAATTCGTTTTGCTAGAGCATCTAGCCAAGTTAGCGAGTATAATAATCGAAATAACATTTTAACTGCTAAACGTCTTAAGCAAAGGTATCCTTATCACAAACTTCGTAAAACGTTTTTTAAGTTTTATCGCCGTCATCTGAATCAATGTCCAAATGTAATGTTGGTTTGAAGACTTTCTGAACCTATATTTTATGGCGACTTAGTCTATTGAATCAGAAAGATTGTTCGGGACAATTTAAAAACATTGTCACTCGCTACAAAATGATATGATATTCTGCAGCATACTGCATGCATGCTTATTAACCCAATTATGTTTGAAAATTTTGCTTCTTTTAATTGCACGACGGTGGGTCGGTCATCAGACTTAATGATGGCTCCTCCTCAATCTGTTTCAGACGGTCGGCGCCTGATTATCAATGTATGTGGTCGCGCTCATCGTGGCCATGATTGTGGTTTTCTTGTGTTCTGGCTTCAGATCGCCACTGAACCCTTTGCTTTGTTTCATCTCACAGTTTTTGATTGTGATGCTTCACAGATAAAGAAGAAGACTTCCAATGCAGACCGAACATATACATGTATATGTATTTTTAATTTGGAGCTGCATTAGAATTACCGTTGAATGATGCGCGATTTAAACTGAACCCCTGTCCTGCTGAATAAATTAAGATGTCATGCCCACGTCTAATTTTCAGCCTATCAGGTTACTTGATCCAGATTGTTGTTATAAATTTGCATACTTGATGACAAACAGTGCAGAGCCAGATCAGTTGGCTTCTTCAGAAGCCAACTGATCTGGATCTACACTGTTTGCAAAGGCAGAGTATATCCGGGTTTAGCAAGACAAGGGTTAAGCGTTTCCTCTATTGCAGTTCTTTGTTCGTCCGTCTGTGGTTTCATACATGGCGTTGTTCTGCCTTTATTTGTTCCTAATCTTATTTGGTGTCTCGGGAGGGTTAAATTTCGTGAATGTGGCATTTCCTGGGTATCTTCACTTATGTTTAACCCTTGTCATGCTGAACAAATTAAGACGCCACGCCCACTTCTAATTTCCAGCCAATCAGATTACTTGATCCGGGTTTTTGATAGAAATTCACATATTTAATGACAAACAGTGCAGATCCAGATCAGTTGGTTCTTCAGAAGCCAACTGATCTGGATCTACACTGTTTGCTAAGACAGGGCATGACGTGTTCAGCAAGAGAAGGGTTAAATAGACGTCATTGCTAGATATTATTATTATTATTATTATTATTATTGTAGGATACAGGATTAGAGGTTTGACGTTTGCAAATGTATGCATTGCATTGACGATTGTTATAAAATAAATATTCTAACAAATATGCATTGAACACATTCTAGAAGCGGTCCTTGCTCAAGAAACAAAGTTTGGGAAAACGTTAAACAGAAAAATAACGAAGCATATTAATCGGATCTCCTAATCCTGAAAAAGCAGTTCAAGAATAGTCATTATCATAGCTTTATTCATCATTTCAGAGGACTGTAATTCAAAAGTAGAATAGAGGAAGGAGAAACTAAAAAATTAATGCTATTTTTTTTTTTTCAATTTCGAAAGAATAGATACATCACGAAAACATGCCTATATAATTTTGACCCCCTTAAACCCCACTTTTATATAGTAAAACTGGGGTTTACAGGGGTATACATTATTTTTCTTATTTCTGCTCAAAAACATATATTGTGGGTACCCGTTAGAACCGCCTCGCCGAGGCGGTTCTAACGAGTACCTACAATCTATGTTTTGAGAAGAAATATGAAAAATATCAGAGGTTTTTATCTGAAAATTTTCAGTTTTTGGAGGTGAAATTTTCGACATATTTGCATAGGCGTGTTTTCGTAATGAGCAGAAGTTTAATATTCTACATAAATATATATCGACCCTTTGGCAAACCCGTCTTGTATAAATCTGTGCTCCACTTCTCTGGCTTCACTCATTACTGGAATTGCTTCATCGCCAGCCTGAAGAGAAATATAAATATATAAAACCGAAATTTACTCTTGGTGATATCCAGACAGGACGCAGTAAATACATTAACCCAAAATAAGAAACAATATACAGTCAATTCTCATCATCTCGACTTCGCTTATCTCGAATAACCGCTTATCTCGAAGTAAAATTCTCGTCCCTGTTTAAATATGAAAATCAAACAACAGGTAACAACATATTGTGGAAAAGAGGAGAAATTGCTTCTAAGGAGCAATTTCTCCTCTTTTCCGTAATATTTTTAACTTCAGGAGTCAAATTAAATATTCATTTGTGAAATATAATTCGATTTTTTTCCTCAGGTCTGCAAATCTGATATGTCGAGGTATGGATATCTTGAAGTATTTCAGAGAGTCCCTTGGACTTCGAGAAAACGAGGGTCGACTGTATAAACTAAATCAGGACACCAATTTATTATGAACATTATTTTGAAAATAAAGCTTTATGCGATAAAATTTCCTTTTGATTGTTTTCCTTTAAATTAGAATGTCGTTACCAAGTTACGTATTTACCTTTACTCTTTCAGCACTATAAACCAAAACTGATACCTTTGCAAACAGTGTAGACCCTAATGGGACGGCTCGTGACGAGCCGTCTCATCAAGGATCTACACTGTTTGCAGTTATGCTATTATTATTATTATTATTATTATTATTATTATTTTAGATGGAAACCCCTGTTTGCATCAACGGATATGTCCAGGTTCAAGGATGGAAGAATCCACTTCAGAATCAGGTATGAAAGGGTAAAGTACCGGGACATACAAGCCTGAGCCAGATCAGATCTCTGGTCAAGGTCAATAATGTTTGCAACACGTCCAGCTGCTATTGGACACATCAGCAAGCAGCAAAATGGACACATATATGATAAAGAGTTAATTGGTGTCCAATATCTATAGTAAATACGCTGTGATCTTTTTTAACCCTTGTCATGCCGAATAAATTTAGATGCCAGTCGCATTTTAATTGTCAGTCTAATCAGATTACTTGATCCAGGTTGTTGATATAAATATACATACTGAATGATAAACAGTGCAGATCCAGATCAGTTGGCTTCCTCAGAAGTCAACTGATCTGGATCTACACTGTTTGCAAAGGCAGGAAAATCCGGGTTCAACAGGGCCAGGGTTAAATGCATGGCTAAAAAATGTATTTATACAACTCTGCCATCCATCATCTGAAGACGAATATGCAAGAATATTACCTTATTTTTCAACTTGAAATCAGCACCACAGAACAGAAGAAACTCGGTTGCTCTGTCGTGTTTGAACTTCGCTGCGTAATGTAAAGGTGTCATGTTGTTATCCTGTGATTAAAAAGGAACCGAAACGTGAGAAAACGTACCTCCTGACATGTGCACCCAAAGAAGACTCAAATCAGCTTGTGCCTCCGCGCAGTCTGATTAGTGTTTTCGTTACTTTATACCATTCTCTATCACAAATGTACCCAGTGAAGATTCTAATCAGGCTACGCGAATGCGCAGACTGATCTGAATTTTCACTGGCACACGTGTCAGAATGTACGTTTTCTCACATTGCAGTTCAAATATATGTATGATCATTCGAAACGTACCTGAGCTGCTACGTATCAGAAGTGCTAGTTAATTCTGGATCCCTGCTCCTATTGGCGCTCGTCAACTTTGTGTCTTCAGCTCTTCTTTGTTCATGTATCGGTGGTTTCATTTGACGTTTCTTTTGTCATTGTTAGTTGCTCCTCGTCGAGTACAAGAATCCAGGGCAAAACTGTTCGCTATTACTGCACTTCAGAACGTAGCCGAGTTCCGAGATTTTCTTTAAGTTTGTCTGTTGTGGTTATTTTAAAAAAATCCTTCTGTGTCTTTAGTTCTTTTTATTTTTCATGTATCGGTGGTTTCATGTGACGTTTCTTTTATCATTGTTTGTTCCTCCTCTGTCCTTCTTTTGATGTCTCGAGAAGGTTGTACTTTGTGATTATGGTATTTCCTGGGTACCTTCACTTATATTGTTTCATGTTCTCTAAAAAGGGATCCTTTGGATACAACCCAGTGGGCACATGACGTTATACAACGTCTTATTAACGTCGATGCAACATCATGTCATGACGTTGCATCGAAATTAATACGACGCTGTATAAACGTTTAATATGTGCCCACCGGGAATAAACATCAAACAAGTATAATAATTGACGCCGCCACGCCCTCTAGCCCGGGTTGAGACGAACTCTGTGAAAAGACCTTAATGCTCTCAAAGGATCAGAAAATATTATCTACACTATAATGTAGTATGGGGAGACGTTTTTAAGCTATTTTATAATAGTTATAATAGTACATTTAACCCATTTTAACTCCCCCACACTATATATTGGAAGGATCCAATTTCAATTTTACGTATATCAGGCTATGTGATTTAGATACATGTATACTTAAAGAAAAATGGCTAAACGATTTGCAAATAGTCTGTGGCGTCTGATCTGAGTCTGCACTGTTTGCCAATTACTTTTAGGAGTCTCCAGACTAAAATGGGTTAATTAGCATCGTTCAATATTTAAAGCATAAATGAATAGAGAATATTTACTCTTTTGAAGTGAATATCAGAAATATTTTCATCGAGTTTAATGCAAACATTAATATTTTCATGAGTGGAAGCACGAGGAAAATTTTTAATGATTTTATATGAAACTATTTATGATATTTACTTCAAAAGAGTAAATTTTCCCTTTTATTTTATTGTTCCCATGATAAATTGTTTCTGACATCACAACTGACATCGCAATACAAAACGTAAACGTTATGACGTCAACGTTCAGTTCCTACCTTCATGTTCAGTATCTACCATATGAAGAGCTCGACAGAAAAAGCAAATTTTCGTTAAATGAAAATAAGTTTGGTACTTAACTGTTGCTCATTTTCTAATTAAGGAAATGAAAACCCACACTAGATAGTTTTATTCGGAAACAGAGAATTTACAAGCGTTCAAACAAAAGAAGTGGCCATTTGCACCTGTTCGGGTAACAATGAAGACTACCGACGTGTTCCGAAACGAGTAGTGAAAATAACACAGTCGTGATTTTTTTCACGTGTGAAGAAATATATATATTGATTTCACCACTTGCGATAAAATCAGAGCACTGGCAGCACTGGTGTGTCGATTGCCTCTGAGTGTAGGCCGGGAAGAAGGTCGTGAACGGGGACTTAAGACTGTTTCATTTAACCCTGTGTTTTAAGCAAACAGTGCAGACCCTTTCTGCGGGTCTGATCTGGGTCTGCACTGTTTGCCAATGTCCCAGTCCAGGTTTTACAGATAACCCTAGCGCGGCTATAAATAACCGATACCTAGCTTTCGTACAAATGCGCGGATTGATTTCATTGGTCAATGATTATCACGTGGACAACAACCCTAAGAAAATTTTGGTGTATATTGACTATGGTTCGATTGTAAACAATCGACGAAATAAATCCTCTTAATTATCAGATAGGTATGGCAGAAAATGATACCTAAATACCTCTGAGATCGTCTGCTTTTCTACCAAAGGAAGTTATTACTATGAAATGTAACCTTGTCCGGTGACCTGTGACTTCTGTTTCAATACAGCTGGAAAACAGAAGCCTAAGGTCACCGGACAAGGTTCTATTTTGATCTATATGCCTTATCTTGTTTATTAATATCGGCTCCGTAGGATATAAGTAGCGCCATTGTCTCCACATAGTCTTTACTGGCGGCATGATGCAGTGGACACATTCCAGACTGAAAGAAAGAGTATTAAGGTAAGTCCCAGCGGGCATATAAGTTTATACAACGTCGTATTAACTTCGATTCAACACCATGACGTTGCACCGACGTTAGTGCGACGTTATGTAAAGTCATTACGCTGCCTCGATGTGAATGCGACGTTTTATCAACGTCATGACGTTACATCGACGTGAACGCGGCCTTGTATTAACGCGAGTGTGCTTGCTTGGCGAGACATCTCTGTCAATATTGTTTTTGCGTTCTTCTGAAAAGGGGTTGTTTTAACCCTTGTCATGCTGAATAAATTAAGATGCCACGCCCACTTCTAATTTCCAGCCAAGCAGATTACTTGATCTGGGTTTTTTTGATAGAAATTCACATATTTAATGACAAACAGTGCAGATCCAGATCAGTTCAGAAGCCAACTGACCTGGATCTACACTGTTTGCCAAGACAGGGCATGACGTGTTCAGTAAGAGAAGGATTAAAAGGAACAAATTTGCTCCGCTGGAGAGCGAATTCGTTCCTTGGAGACAAATTCGTCCCTTTTAGAGTATATATCCCCTTTCATAAAAGAACATTGTTTTTTTTTTTGTTTTTTTTTTTTGTTTTTTTGTTTTGTATTTTTTTTTTTTTTTTTTTTTTTTTTTTCATAAAAAAATGTTTTAATGCCACGCAAATTCAATGATAAAGCAGTGATCACCAATGGATTTTCATAACTCAGAATGAAAAGTATCAGGAAAGGTTCTCGTTATTTTGTACCAAAGCATTTGAGACGCAACGTGAGAAAACCCAACATATATATAGTAGTTTGTTTATAATCTGGTTTTGATTCCGTTCTGAATTTTTTCTGAAATATAACATTTAATCCATTTGAGTCTAGCGTTCCCCCAAAGGGACATTGGCAAAGAGAGTAAACCCATATTAGACGCCGCAGAACGCGGCGTCTGACGAGGGTCTCCACAGTTTGCATTAATTACAGGAATTTCTGTAAAACACAGTCATAAGAAAACCAGACCAGACATCCCTTATATCGAAAATGGATTTGCCCAAAGAGTTGGGGTAGACGAGCCCGGTCGGTTTTAAATGGGTTAGGGGTCGTAAACCTCGAATGCATGGTATTTAAACAATTTCTTTAAATCAAATATCACTGCGATCTTAATTTTATCGTTTCAAAATCATAAATAAAAATCGCATCTCTAGAAAAAGGAGTTCTCTATCCCAGCTAGCGAAATTGTATACGCAAATTAGCCAGAAAACCCCTTTCTAGGTTCTCTACAAAAGGCTCTTTATGAGAAAGCACAACACATATATCTTGATCATACTGCGCAAAAGTGGAGACCTCTTCAACATATAATTCACAGTTTGAGCCGGGATACAGCACTTCCTACAAGATCGCATGTACGCCCAGTGAAGACAGATCAGCCTGCGCATCCGCACACTGATCAATCTTCGCTGCCCGCCTAATTATTTGGATGCTTGGCTACCTACAGAGTGCTTTGCAAAGACTCTGATCAGACTGCGCAGATGCGCTAGCTTATCCAAATCTTCGCTGGGCTCAAATGCAGTCTTGTGGGAAATGATGTGCTCTGGCTCGTTTAAAGAAAAAATACACTTTCCGGATCGACAACTCTTTCAGATTTGCTTTGCCTCCCTTCTGAAAAGGGATCTGCTTCAAAAGAAAGTAGTTGCTCCATTTAAGGGTAGACCCTTTTAAGAAGAGAACAGGTGTGCAGGTAAGCGAACAGGAAGTCACAAAAGTTGTACGTCCTACTCGTGAAATATGACGGAAATTTTACCGAGGGTATCAACCCCCATAAACTGCACGCCACCTCATGACAAATCCAACAAAATGGCACGTGCGCCCAGCGAAGACTCAGATCAGTCTGGGCGGTGCGCTCAGTGGGTAGCTCAGAGCCCAAACATTCTTCATGCGGACAGCGAAGAGTTTGATCAGACTGGGCGGATGCCCAGGCTGATCTGAGTCTTCGCGGGGCGCAGATGCCATTTTGCTTGGTTTTTGCCATGAGCTGGCTCATTTTTACTTGACAAAACTCACGTCAGATCAATCGAACTGATCAAGATGTATTGATATTTGAACAAGTCCGTGTAATAATCTTACCCTTTAAATCACTTTTTATTATAATCTGATGCTCATAAAATGTTACTTGACGGGTTAGAAGAAAAGCCCCCATTGTGCACGTTATGCAAGTAACGAACACCCAGACCAGCCTGTACATCTGCGCAGTCTTGCCAAGGCATTCGAGTTACAGTTACATAATATTTAGCTCTTATAATTTCTATGTACCGAACGGAAAAGATCCTGGACATACTGTGCGCATGCGCAGACTGCCCTAGCTGTTTGAGGCTGGAGCTGCTTTACTTCAGCGTGACTTTTCGGGTTAAAATTCGATCGAGCGTTATACTGGTACGTGAGCACACGAGAATAATTGTTTCTACTCAGAAAGAAAGCATTGTTGCGCTGATTTTGACAAACAATCATTATTTTGTAATCTGATCAAATTTAGCCAGGGATGCATGTAACAATGACATTTGAATTATATACTGAGTCGCATTAGAAACGCACCAAAATATGTTTTTAAGAAAATGTATGCCACATCAATTTTAGCAGTGGCAGAGACGTTAAAGGGTATTAACTCTTTCACTGTCATAGCCTATAATAATAGGCTTTTGCAAACAGCGTTGATCCAGATGAGACGGCTCATAATGGGCCGTCTCGTTAGGATCTACGCTGTTTGACATTGTTTTTCAGCTTTACATACAAACGTCTTTCCAATCGATAGTTTGTTTAAAAAACAAAGCAGACGACAAATGTAGTCTGAAATTTGGCGCCGAAAGATGATACAATACGTATCCCAGTTAGCATTCTACATAAATCTACAGCGGGCCGTTATCGGCCCGTCAGGCTAGCTGACGGGCCTATAACGGCCCGCTATAGATTTATGTAGAATGCTAGCTGGGTATGACAATGTTGATATCCTATACATTTACATACTTTAAAATTCGGCCGAAATGATTCGCCTTTCCAGCTTATTTAATGCGTTCACAAAAATGCGTAATTCTGCCATTAAACTATAACTGATCAAATGTTCTGAGATTCAAAATTAACTGTTTTGTTGAGATGATGATGATGATGATGATGATTTTGTTTCTTTATGTTTTTGTTGTTTGTTGTTGTTGTTGTGGTGGTGGTGGTGGTGGTGGCTGCTGTTTTGTTGTTGCTGTTGTTTTTTGGGGTAGGGTTTATTGCGGTAAGCACCTTGGATCTACAGTGCAAATACAGATCAGTATCCGGGCCTGAAGTACCGGACCGACATAATCTGAGTCATGGTAAAATACTGTGCGTGCTTTATATGGTTCATATAATCTTATATTTCGAACGTGAATGACAGCAAACAACAGATCGCATATTTACAAACACTTCAGCTTGAAAGGAATATAAAAGTACAGACAGACGAGATTTACACAAGACTTAACTTTACATTTAACACGTGGAAAACGCAATACACGAGTCTGCATAATAAACATTATTCCCATTCATACGTTTAACGTTTGCACGCAGACAAATGTATGAGTAGCTGTCAAATAACTACTCAATAATAAGCACTAGACGAATTTGGTACTGGTATTAATCAAAATTTAGGTGGTATAAACTATAAAGTCTATAACTGATGCACAAGCCCAGTTAGCATTTTACATAAACCTACAGCGGGCCGTTATCGGCCCGTCAGCTAGCCTGACGGGCCGATAACGGCCCGCTGTAGGTTTATGTAGAATGCTAGCTGGGAAGTAGGAAAGAGGTCCCAGTCATAATTGAGCTTGGTCCGCGCAACGAAGACCCCTAACAGGCTACGCGACAACAATAACAGTTATGAGCCAGCGCACGACAAAACCTACAATAAGACCTGTGTGACCAGAAAATCCCAAGATCAGTCTGTACATCCACCAAATATGGCAGGAGTTATCATTTATCCTTCTTTGAATAGCCTGGAGGCTGTAGAAGGCACATGCAATCAGCGAAGAATCTGATCAGACAGGCTGATCTGAGTCTTTGCTGGTCACACAAGTCTTATTGTAGGTTTTGTCGTGGGCTGGCTCATTTATTAGATAATATCTGTGATTTGGGTTAACAACAAACGGGACACTATATACGTACGTACCAAGCGGTAGCTATTGCGATTAGACAGCTGATGGACTGAAAGAAATGTTGTTGTTGTTTTTTTTAGCTGTGTTTTGTTGTTGTTGATGATGATTTTGTTTCGAATGTTCTCACAAAACCAAAAACTGAGACTGTTTAACTGTCATCCTCCTCAACTTTTAAACAGGTCCTCGCAGTTTTGTAACGATGAACAATTTGCTTGGGGACATTGATGATTCTATTTCTAAACAGCATAGGCTGAGGACAGACTTCGCAGATGGGAAGACACCTCCGCGAGCTCTGATCCTCGAATGTCGCTAACAGCATACCCAACAATCGCAACTTTGAAAAAAAAAAACGTCGTTTCGACGTCGCTGATGACGTCGCGGCGTCGTCAGAATAACATTGTTTTGTGTCTGACAGATGTAGCATATCCAACAAACGACACCTTGAAACAACGTCGTTCCGATGTCGACGCGACTTCATGACATCGCGCCGACATCGGAATGACGTTGTATGTGTGTTGGCTAGGTAAAACCACTTTCTGATTGCAATAGCTCTAATAAGCTACCCGGCGGACACCCAACGTTGCGACAACGTCGATGCAACGTCATGACGTTGCATTCACATTGATGCGACGTTGTATAAATGTCAAGCGGGCAATACGGAAAAGTCTCTTACATTGTCGTGTATATCTGTCTTGGCCCCTTTCTCCAGCAATAAAGCCAGTGATAAAAGATCGGCGGATTTCGCACAGAGGTGTAGAGCTGTACAACCAATCTGTAATAACAAAAATATCTATACCGTATATCCTAAGGACAGATAAGCCCGAGCAAACAATGTAGACCCAGATCAGACGCCGCAGAACGCGGCGTCTGATCAGAGTCTTCATTGTTTGCCAATCATTCAACAATGTTTTAGACACACCAAATCTTTGTAACATGGCCTTTATCAAAGTCAGCTAGGTATGGTAAGGATTTGAGCTGCCATGGTTACTTAAACTATGACAGAAGCCTTGGTCTTAGTGTATCCGAGCAGGCTGCCCCGGGCCTTGAAGTTTCACCATTAGATTTTGAAGTGTCTCGATTCATTACGGACCAAAGCGAATCTTCTGAACAGACTGCACATGTGCGTAGGCTGATCTGGGCATTCGCCATTTGCATATGCACAGATTTTTTTTTTTTTTTTTCAAAGCTTGCTTTTTGTTTTGCAGGTTGACAGAGTTTCTGCTGTTTTGTTTCTAACTTTCTAAAGCCATTTTACATCACGAAAATATGCCTATATGATGTTGACCCCAGTAAACCCCACTTTTATATAGTAAAACTGGGGTTTACGGGGTTATACATTATTTTTCTCTTTTTTTTCTTTTCTTTTTTTTTTTTTTTTTTGCTCAAAAACATAGATTGTGAGTACTCGTTAGAACCGCCTCGCCGAGGCGGTTTTAACGAGTACCCACAATCTATGTTTTGAGCAGAAATATGAAAAATATCAGAGTTTTTTATCTGAAAATTTTCAGTTTTTGGAGGTGAAATTTTCTATATATTTGAATAGGCGTGTTTTCGTAATGATCTGAAGACACCCAAAAGGGCAATGGCAAACAGTGCAAAACCACATCAGACGCCGCAGAGGAAAACAGGTAAAAAATATTACCCGTTTGTCGTCTGCTGGATTTTGTCCAGAAAGTGGTAACGTTTAAATGAAAATAACTTTTCTTACCTGGTCTACGGCATCAAGATTTGATTTTCCACCTGAGACAATTTCCTCTATTGTTGCACCGTCGCATCTCCGAGCCGCCTCCAACAACCGCTTCTCAGAACTCGTCGACATCTAAGATGCTAATTGCGATCCAAATGTGAGATATGATTAGTTCGGGTTTAACCGCGCGTCAAACTATTATTATAGTCATTTGCGTCAAGTGTGGGTTTACGTAACTAAGATGACTCCACATACCGTAGAAACTAACGGAATTTGAAGGAGAATAATACTCTTTCAGGGGAGACAATTCTGTGAAAGTTGCTTTGCGGGCCCCAAATGCAAAGGAGTCTACTCTATAAGGAAAGAGTTTGCTCCCAGAGGGAGCAAATTCTTTCCTTATAGAGAAGACCCCTTTACAGAAGGGGATCGGCGTTGTTAAGCAAACGGGAAATCACACAAAAGTTGTCTCCCTTTGTGTAAATGGCGAAATTTCTACCAAGTATATCTTGTTAGAATCTCTTCCCCTTACATGGCGAAAACAATACTATTATTATTATTATTATTATTATCATTATTATTATTATTATAGAAGTTATTTATACTGCATACATTTCGTCGTAAGTGAAAAATTTCAAATAAAATCCATAAAGTTTGAAAGTTACAGAATACAAAAAAAAAATCAAACAAGGCTAGACGATATTGACACGTTTGCACAATTTATATTTTGCCCTTTCTTGTATCTACTTGCAAAGACAAAGTAGACGATAACGCTTATCTTTAGGTCTAGTATTCCCGTTATAAATTCAGACAATTTATATGTTTTTTTTTTTTTTTTTTCTTTCAGATTAAATTTAATCTAGGTACATTTCAAGCACAGTAGTAAAGTGGCGGATTTTGTGTACTCGACGATAAGAAGTATTATTACCCTTAAAGCGCCAATCCCAGCTGCACCAGGCGACATTTTGATTTTTTTTTTCTTCATTTTTCAAAGATAAACAGTTTTGACATTTCATGTTAATCGTCTGCTTGCAGACAATTCACATAAATGTGAAGGAAGACTTATTTTCTCTGAAAATAAAGAAAAAAAAAAGAATGTCGTCTGCTTCATTTTTTTTCTTGGCGCTTTAAGGGTTAATAACATATTGGAGAATGGAAAGCGGGTACTACAGAACGTAAACCAATGCATTTATTGCTTTAAAGCTTAGCGTGCTGGGTAATGAATTCAGCAGACGACATTTTGAAATATTCTTCTTATTTTTCTCAGAAAATACGCTTTGGCATTTCATGCATATTGTCTATTTTCTGGGAAAAAAAAAAAAAAAAAAAAAAAAAAATATATATATATATATATATATATATATATATATATATATATATATTAGTTTGCCGTCTGCTAGCTGAATTTGCCCATAAATAGGTAAAGGTTAATCATAGGCTTTAATAAATGTGCACAAATTATGTATGTTATTTTGGAATCTAATTACATACACCATATTATTGTTTAGCTATTAAAACTAATCACAGTGAAAATACAATAAATAGCCCATAAAAAGTAAATTTAAAATAAACAAATGATCCACGTCAGAAAACGTACCTTCGGGCATGTGTGCCCAGCGAAGATTCAGATCAGACGGCGCATTCGCGCAGTCTGATCAGAATCTTCACTGGGCAAGTTTTGACTAGCCAAAAATGCTTAGTTTATGCGGAGAACGAAAACTCTTATCAGACTGTGCGTATGTGCAGGCAGATTTTAGTCGACGTTGGGCGCAAATATTAGAAGGTACGTTTTCTCACGTTTCGTTTCATATGGAGGCTGAAGGACATCCCGTAGTTAAGGTTTTTTGCAAGACCGAAAACATTCCAATGTATTCAGCTACCTCAAAAATGGAATGATGGAAACTGGTTTTGCATTAAAAATGCATGCACGCTCGAACATAATGTTTGAAGTGCATGTAGTTTATATATACTCAAGGTTCCGATTTTTGGCTGTTTCACAATTTTTTTTTTTTTTTTTTTGTTGTTGTTGTTATTGTTGTTTTTCTTTCTTTTTTTTTTTTTTTTTTTTTGTTTTGCTTTTTTTTTTTTTTTTTTTTTTTTGCATTATACAGACCCCACTTAAATTGCAAATATTCTGGGCAAATGGTGAGGAAAAAGAGTTCTGACATTAACAAGGTAATATGGCTGGCCAAAATGCGTTGTACGCTCAGGTAACAGTTAACATAATCCACAATGCCAAACATCAGTTGGAGTAGACGTGTTACAACAGTGCACTGCAGTTACATGGAACCCCAGCTGGCGAACATGCATTCATGGAATGTAATGTATTAAACACAATCTCGTACAGACACTGCAATAACAAGCCAGTTCGTTAACGAATTTATATACCCGCCGAAATGATTTTTTTCACATACTCCGTTACTTATAAAGTTAAACGTAGATGATAGGATTGTTTTGTGAATATATATATATATATATATATATATATATATATATATATATATATATATATATATATATATATATATATATATATATATATATATATTAGAGAAGCTAATAGTGAAGTATACGAAATTTTTTTCTAACTTCTGGACATGTCAGACAAAAATTCCTTTTGGTCAGGCAAAGGATCTATGAATTTCAAGTAAATTTTCATTTGTTTGACAGCTGTTTTTTTTGTTGTTTTTTTTTCACCTCTTCTTTGTTACGACGAACGCACAAATCTTTGGATTTACAATGAAAGGACAACTCATGCATTCCTCAGGCATTTTGTCAAAACTTCACAGGTAACATTTAGCTATTGTCTCTATTTGGTTGTCCACTTTACTTTCTGCTTTTGTTTTTTACGTAGTGTTGGTCAAATTTGCTTCCTGTTAGTTCTTTCATGTGTTTTGTTTCCTCGTTAATGTCTGGCACTGATTCAAGAGATAAGAGTAAGGTTTCGCGCGAATGAAAAAACCTTCCCTAATCACCCAAAGAAGAGAAGAGAGGTATTGCCTGGTGAGTTTGGGGAAGAAGGGAACATGCCCATTTACATCACGAAAACACGCCTATATAATTTTTACCCCCTTAAACCCCACTTTTATATAGTAAAACGGGGGTTTACAGGGGTATACATTATTTTTCTTATTTCTGCCAAAAACATAGATTGTAGGTACTAGTTAGAACTGCCTCGACGAGGCGGTTCTAACGAGTACCCACAATCTATGTTTTGAGCTGAAATGTGAAAAATATCAGAATTTTTTTTTTATGAAAATTTTCAGTTTTTTGGAGGTGAAATTTCCTATATATTTGAATAGGCGTGTTTTCGTAATGTTTTCAGGGAAAATTGGCAAATATTTTAAGGGAACAAGGGAATGAAACAAATTTTGGGGAACAGGGAATATGGAAAGTTTGAAATCACTTTAGGGGCTCTTTTCTCTTCTTTGGGTGACTAGGGAATGCTTGCTTCGTTGAATGTGAACATTCCTTGTTAATTCGTCTGGCTACCTGATTCTGAGTGTTCTTGCAGTTCATTAACCGATTTAAGACTGGGGTAGCGTGACGTTTGATCTTCATGTAAATGTCATTTGCTAGTATACAAAGCAATTTTACTGTATCTACCCTTATTATTTAAATAGACAGGGCAGACCCTAAGCAGACACCACAGAATGTAGCATCTGATCAGAGTCTGTGTTCTTTGCCGCTAATCACGAAAATATGCCTATATAAAATTGACCCCCTTAAACCCCACTTTAATATAGTAAAACTGGGGTTTACAGGGGTATACATTTTTCTTATTTCTGCTCAAAACGTAGATTGTAGTGCTCGTTAGAACCGCCTAAACCTGCTGTAGCAAGTTTTGGTGTTTGATAGTTTAGTTCATTTTTTTTTATGTTTGTGTTGAAGTTTTACGGCCCAGTCAAACCAATTGGGTCATGTCGAGCGTGGTCAGTTTACCTAATCACATTTTACTGGGCAGGCTTAGTCCTCTCAGCGGTTAACCAGTATTAGGCACATTCTTTCTCCAGAAAACAACGACTGCCCTTCTTGAATCAGCGGAAGGTAGAGAATGACCATAGAAAATATTTCATGAACAAATCTCCACGAAAGAATGTTGCCGACCCCGCGAGGGTCGAACCCGCAACCTCCTGATACCAGTCGGACGCGCATCCAACTGAGCCACCGAGGCCGGCTATTTTAGTTCATTTACCTTCTGCGGATGCATCGTTATGGCTGTGATATGGGATTCAATAAAATACAAGACAAAATTTGAGGTGTATTTTAATACATCAATCGCAACAGCAAAAGCAAGAAACAATCACATAGTAATGTAAAAACCACAGCATTTGGACATTAGGAACCATGAACTAATTGCCAAAGTTTACCATCATCAGCAAAGGAAGTAACTAATATAGCACAGGGAGGAAAATAAAGCACATCTCTCTGCAAATCTGGTTACTTTCCTTCATTAAAGTACAATCGACTCTCGTTATCTTGACTTCGCCTATCTCGAACAGTGAAAATCTGGTCCCCGTTTTAACATGGATATCTAACAACAGGTAACAAAATACTGTGGAAAATAGGAGAAATTGCTCCTGAGGAGCAATTTCTCCTCTTTTCCACAATATTTTTTGATACATCTCTAACTTCAGGAGTCAAAGTACATATTTATTTGTGAAGTGTGGTTGTTCGATTTCCTCAATTCTGAAAATCTGAAATGTTGAAGTACGGATATCTCTAAGTATTTCAGCGAGTCCCTTGGACTTAGAGATAACGAGAGCTGATTGTAGTAAAGCTGTATAATTGATTTGTACAGTCAGGGATCAAAAGTAATTCCACAGTGTCAAAAATCCCATAGAGTTCAATGCATTTTCATGTTTACAAAAACAATAATAATAATAATAATAATAATAATTGTTTATATCTTTATAACGTTCACATCATTTGAAAGCTGGACGATTTATGTAATATACATTGTTATTCTCACTGGATTTTCTCTGTGCAAACTTGAGAGACAAAGAATTACATTTTGTATAAGAGATTTTGGGCAGTTTTTGAGCGATGTCAACATAGACGTCAATGGAAATCTGCCATTTCTTAAATTTCCTCTTAATTTAAATTGTTGTATCTGAGATGACAAATATCAGATATTTATCAAAGTCATATATTTTAGGCATGCAT